>JBBBDQ010000297.1:32500-150000 GCA_037127315.1 Ascarosepion bandense | reverse complement strand
GGAAAAACAGAAGATAACGATTAACATTGCATTTAAATTTTTGATGATCAAATTTGACTGGAAAGCAAGAAGCTTAAATTTCTGTAGATTGAAATTTAGTCCAAAAGCATGGAGCTGGAAGGGAATTCCACAGGCAAGAAGTGCAATAGAAGAAACTGTTAGCATAGAACTTATGGTTACATCTACATATTTTAACTGTAAAATGAGAAGGCCTTGCCACAGGTGTCTGTGTGTGTGTGTGTGTGTGTGTGTGTGTGTTTATGTGTGCATGCGTGTGCGTGAATCAGAGAAATGCTAACATATTTCTTTTTTAAGTAATTTACTACTGAGTAAACAGTTTTTTCTTTTTTAACTCCTGAAAGTTCTTTAAAACACTCACAAAGGGAAGGCTTAAAATATGTTTTATCTTAAATGTTTGTTGATCATTTTGCTTACACATTTATAACAAAAGTAAAGAACTTAAATGTTGAATGATCCAAACATTTAAAGCTAATATCACCCGTATTGATATTCTATTTAAGAGAAATGATGTTCTAACTTTTCTAGAATGAAAAAAAATAAAACAATTTTATGTTAGTTGGAGTACTGCAATTTTGAAATGTTTATAAACATTTTTATTAGTTCTTTTTTCAATGATTTCAGAATAAAATTGATATTAACCAACCAATGTTAATGAAATTTTATGGCTATACTTTATCTCCGAAGTCTCCTCCTGGGTGAAGAAAGCTGGCATTGATGCTTTCATTCCATCTAGGAAATTCTGACTTATACCTTGTTCATCTTCTTGGTTCTCTCCTGTTTGCTCAGTGGCCATTGCCAACAGGAATCACTTCTTTTGGCTATAACGGAGTGACACATCTGATCACAATTAGTACTTTTTTGTCTCTGCTTGTAATGAATTTAAGCATGTTCTAAATGATGCTAAGCTGTTGTTTGCTGATAGAATGAAGCAGCATATAGCATCTTGCATATTTGGTTCTAAAGATTACTGACAATTCTGCAAGAGTGTACTGAACAACAGAAAACACTTAATCTCTCCTGTATTCAATCAATTCGAAGTCCTCACATCCACAGCAGACAAAGTCAAGTGCTTTGTTCGCAAATTCTTGTCCAACTTCACACTTAACTCATCTGGAGTATCCATACCCAATTTTCCACCTAGAACTGAGGCTCAACTGAGCAATATATATAACCTCATTTTTGGTTTCTAACATCATTTCTAAGCTTGACTCTCATAAAACAAACAGCAGTGATGAAGTTCCAGTCATCATCCTTAAAAAATGTGCCCCTGAGTTGGCTCCAGTCCTCTCCAAACTCTATGACTATTGCCTCAATGCTTCCTGCTATCCTGCTTGTTAGAAGTCTTCCTCTATAGTTCGTGTTTTTAAGAACCCTGGGAAACCTTCTAATCCCTCTAATTAGCAACCTATTAGCCTCTTACCTCTTTTTGGTAAGCCATTCAAGGCTATTATCAAGGCTATTATCAAGGCTATTATCAATGCTGAAATAGTTAAGAATCTCACATCTCACAACCTCTCTGACAAAAAATATGGTTTCCGTTTTGCCAGGTCTACCACTGATATTTTAATACGCATCACTGAATATATATACCAGGCTTTTGATAAGAACGGTGAAGCTTGAGTTGCTGCTCTTGATATTTCAAAAGCATTTGAAAGAGTTTGGCATTCTGGCTTTCTGTGTAAGCTCCAGAGCTACTGTATTTCTGGATGACTGTTTGATTTAATCCAATAGTTTCTATCAAACCATGAAATGAAGGTTGTTTTGAATATGCAAACTTCAAGAGCCTTTCATACAAACATGGGTGTCCCTCAAGGCTCTGTTCTGGGTCCTACATATTTTCTGATCTTCATCAATGATCTTCTTGATGTAATCAGTTCCTAAGTAGGTATCTATTCTGATGACACCACCATTCACTCCCATCTCTATAAGAAATCTGCCATTGCTGTTAAAGTAAACCTGGCTGCTAACATTCAAAAGAACATCCAATCTGTGATTGAATGGGGTAGAAAATGACTTGTAAATTTTAATGCCTTCAAAATGAAGCTGCTCTTCTTTAACCACCATAGAAAATCTTTCCTGTCTACCATTAGAATGAATGACACTAGTATCCTCGAGAGCAACACACTTTGCCTCCTTTGTCTTAATCTCTCAGATGATCTGAAATGAAATGATTACATCAAATCCATAGCTGCCTCTACTGCTAGGAAGCTTGGGTCACTGTGTCAAGCCAGGAAATCTTTCTTGTCAGAATCCATTTTGCACATTTATAAATCTACCATTCATCTATGCATTGAATACTGTTGCCATATTTGGTTGGGTACTGTTCCTATTCATCTTGAGGATCAGGACAAAATCATAAAGAAAGTCTGTAATATAATTGATCCTGATTTATCAGCCTGCCTTCAGTCACTTTCTCAATGACATGATGTAGCTTCCCTCAGTCTTTTCTACAAGTATTTTCATGGAAACTGCTCTGATAAGCTTTTATTCCTAGTTCCTTGACCAGGGATATTTACTCATAATACTAGATTGGCATCAAGGTCCTATAGGGAGGCTTGGTTATGTTTATTAAATTGGCCTTGTGCTAAACATAACCAAACTCCCCACAAGTTAAGATATCATCAGAAGGTTGGAAAGAATAAAAGTGTTTTGTTTGTATGTTTAAAAGAAAATTTATTTACAGAACAGAATAACATCAATTTGTAGGAAGTGAAATTATTATCTGTGTAAATGTTCAAAGAGAAAATGTAGTACAGAGTTAAATGAATCCAGAGTTCGTAGTTGAAGCAAAATGTCTGTATTCAGATAAAGTTTAACAAGGTAGTAATATAGTCTGTGTTTCTTTCTATCTGTTGTTGTCTTCTTCTTCTTCTTTGTTGATGGTGCGAATGGTGAAGACAAAGAAGAGATAAAAAAAATTAGCAGATAAGTAGGAAAGAGAGAATGAATATATGTTGATGAGACATGTCTGGTTCACTAGATTGAAATTTCACCCTTACATTGTGGTGGTGTCTCATCTGATTTTGGCTCCAATCTGACTGACTTCACTTTCTTTCTTTATATATATAGCAAAAGACCTTTTCACACCAGCTTGTTAACTTTTCTCAGTTTTGTAAATTGCTCCTTTTCATTGATTAGAAAAGAATTAACGCTGGATTGAGAAACTTGGCTTCATCTTTTTCCTTCAGTATGGGGTCAATGCTTTTTCTGATTGAGTAAAATTAGATTTCACATTGGATTGCAAAATATGTAAACAGTGAAGAGAAAAGAGTTATTTCTAATTCTCTATTCACCTCAGTCCCCCACCTTTTTAATATCAAAATAGTTAAATGTAACCGCTTCTTCTACTTTAATAGTTTTTTTTCTCACACTTCCCATATTTGGAACTCTCTTCCATTTGCCTGCTTCCCTGACAGCTACAATCTCCAAAAGTTTAAATGCAACATCAATTGCCATCTTTTACCTTCTTGAATTCCATCCATCTCTTATCATTTCTTTGACATCCCATGCACCTTGCTTTTCCTTTCATTGTAACACCCTGTGCAACAGTGGCAATCCTGTCTTGTTTGGGGTGAAATGATTATATAAAAAGAATCTATACAAGCAATATACCATGTAAATTTTAGCACATGATATCTGTCTTTAAAAATCTATTTTTATCTTATTTTGAATGTGTTTTGTTCTATTATGCAAGCAAACTAAGTGAAACCTAGACTTTATTTGTACATAAATGCAAAAATATAGGTCATAGAAACATTTAAACATAATTTTAATATAATGTCTAACATACCTGAATACATTTATATTTTACATTTCATCAAAAGAACAAAATAATTCAAGGTGATTCCAGAGTAACCTATAAAAGGTAGAAGAAAGATAGTCTTTATGATTCCTTATAAAATATCATCAATATAAGTTGAGTAAAACATACAGATAATGAAGAAAAGAATGAAGAAATTATCAAAGGATTGCCAGAAGAAATGAATATAACAGAACTGTTAGGAAGCAAATTTGGCATAAAATGTAATAAGCAGTATATTAAAATTAATTCATTGCTTTGTTAAGTTTCTTTTGTTTTGATTTTGATATTATTTACAGTTTTTTTTTTTTGCTTGTCAAATATCTTTGCTGGAATATTGTTTTCCATTTTTATATAATTTATTCTAAATGATAGATCACAAGTTTTCTATTAGAATATCTTGCAAGGTAGGGCACCTTACTGTAAATTTAGTGTCTTTGAAATGTTTGTGGTTCTTAATTTATTTCATTAACACTGTAGACAAACATTTGGGATGAAACTTAAAATTATCTGTTAAATGAATAGATGATAATTATTATAAGAAGAATGAAGTTGTATTTGTTTATAAAAAAAAAAAGGAAAATGAAGAAAAAAATTACTTGAGTTTAATAAATTATTTTTTTAAAACACTGGAAAAGATTATTTATTGATGTAATAAAGTTCAGTTTCAGATATTTCATAATAATCAGTTGCAATATTATAGTATTGACAAAGAAAAATGTGCACACACACATTCGGTTATTTATTGAAATTGATTATTTTCTCTAATTCTTACATTTACCAGACAGTTATAATACTTCCTTCGTTTTTTAAGGTATGCCACATATTATACCAGTGACAGAATTTCGTTGGCCATATTCAAAAGGTAGGCCACATACTATACCAACACCAATTGATCTTTATCCAGGAAAAATGTATTAAAGGGAAATAACTGCTAGTAAATAATGTACGAGTCGCCACCCTTAAAACAGTCGTAATGTTATTTAAATGTGTAAGTTATGTCCCCTGAGAAGGAAATTTAGTTGATTTTTGGATTACTCAGTACAGAAGGATCTCTCAAACAGCAGAATGACAACAGCGGTTTCACTTATTATTGCATTGAAACTACTTTGAAAAAATAAAACAAACAAATAAAATTTTTTTATTTTAAAAATCAACATATTTTTATTATTTTCTTGGGTTTCTGTTCTATACAAATTTCTTTCTGGATCTCAACCAGACTTCATGACATCTTCCACTGATCATTTCTTAGAAAAACAAAACAAAACAAAAAACCTAAGATAACAAACATTTTACAATCGACAAATCTCATCGTAATTTTTTGTTTTTCTTTAAAATATGGGATATAAGGATTCTCTTTAATGAGCCTATCGGAATCAATGTATGTGTATATTGTAAAATGCCATAAAATTGTTACAAGTCCAATTTATGCCCGCAACCGAGTCTGGGTTGTATTCATACCAACTTCCTTTGCGTAAAAGTTGCAGATTTTCCAGTGTTGAGATTGGCACAGTCTATCATATCGAGTTTTATATTCGGTTGATGCCAACACCGTGCAACTTGATACAAGATGGTCAATTGTTTCTGAATATTCATCACAGAATCTGCATTTCGATTTTACACATATTTTTTCAGTATGTTTTTCTTAATCTATAAATACTTTCACGGCTTCTGCTCCGATGAACTTAGATCACTAATGCCCCCTAAATACGTATTTGAACGAGATACTAGATTAGCAACTAGATCCCACCCTTTTACAGTGAAACCGATAAAATGCAACCGTAACTTCTACTCCAACAGTTTCTTTCCTCGCACTTCCCGACTGTGGAATTCTCTTCCAAACGATTGCTTCCCCGACGGCTACAATCTCCAGGAGTTTAAATGTAAGGTCAATAGACACCTCCTAACACACTAACCTGCTCCCATTCTATCAAACACTCTTCCCATCTGCCCAACCCTCATCCTCGCTATCCTTACTCATCTGTCACCTTCCTCCTGACATTCCCTATGTCTAACCACTCCTTCTCTTTACCTTCCCCTATGTAGCCCCATGCGCAATAGTGGCAGTGGAATGCCTTGCTTGGGGTGAGATGATTAAAAAAAAAAAAAAAATTAGAAAGCAATGGTCCTGTGCAGCAAGAATAACAGCTTCTGTTTCCCCTTTTAATCCTACATAACCATTGATGGGTGTCGGTGTTTGTCTACATAAGCTTGATTGGCATGAGCAGAGAATTGACGGTGAAGAGGTTTATCTTGTCTTAGTTTCCACATTTTCTACATTGCGTTTGCTTTTGTCTTGGTTTAAGTTCTTTGTAGCTGCAGTAGGTGTACTGGGGTTTACCTGTTCTTCATCCACTTGAAATTCTCCTTTGAATTTGTTCGTTTCCTTTATGAGTGAATAAAGTTTCTTAGTTCTTTCATGTTCTTTGACACAAATCATGTAGTTTTCAGGCATCTTTGAAGACTGGTTGTTTAAGACAGTTGTAGTTGAACTAATCCTCTACCTTCTTTGGATCTGGACACATACGGACGAGTAACATCAGTCTTAGGAGGATGCATGCGGTTTTGACATCCATTCGCTTAATGCCAATTATTGCTCACTTAACGATGTTGAAATTGTACTGCACCACCAAGACAGCCAAAGTGTTGATGCCTGATATTCTGTGTTGTGAACTCAACTCAGTATTTAGCACCAAACACATACGCCTATAGTATTCCTTTCTTATTTTCTCCTTTGTTTGGGTATGTTGGATTCAGTCTCTTTCGCTGACTTCTATATATTTATAAGCTTCTCTAATCTTTGTAACAAAATGGAGATCCATTGAGTGTGTTTCTGTAATTCTCCCTTTCTTAAATGTTACTTTTGCGCATTTATCTAATCCACAATCCATACCGATGTTATCACTGAAACATTTTGCTGTATAGAGGGAGACATTTTATTGTCGTCTTTGGCGAAAAGTTTGAGACACTCCTTGTAGAATAAATGAAAGTAAATATTTTCTTGCTAATTTTGTATCCATAATTATTACTGTTTAGTTCATGCGAAAATGGAATTAGAATTAAGGACAAACAGAACAGAAGGGGTGATAAGGAGTCACCTTGAAAGAATTCTCGTTAGATATTCATTCGATTGAAAGTGGCAGTCCCTTTCGTATGATTAAGGTGTGATGTAGTTTCCCACAGTAAGGAAATTCGCTATCACCGAGAGAACTTTGCACGTTTTCAAAGGATTCAAGAGTTTGGTACACTTAAAAAAATCTTTATACAAGCTGTGCTAAGATTTCTATCTTTTTTCTGCAGTTTTTCAGGGTCAAAAAAAGATAATACACATTTTAGATATATAAAGCTCTTCTTAATGTATGACCTGTACTTTTGAGTACAATTTTGGTATTTTTTAAGACATGGGCTACCAGGAATCCCTTTAATGATTCTATCAGAACCTCTTCCAATCATTTCTAGAGTTCTAACTACAACTGGAATTATTGATATCCTCATGTGCCATATTTTTTAGATTTCCACTTGAAGATCCTCGTATTTTAATTTTTTAAAAGATCTTTAAAGATAAAATCTGCAGAGAATGCCATGACAATTAAGAATGAACATTCTGTTTTTGTGGTCTTTTATCTTGATGTCTGGGCGATTAGTTTTGATTGTTCTGCCTGTGGGTATTGTAAAGTCCCGTAAAATTGTTACAGGTCCTGTGTCTTTAACCGAGTTTGGGTGATGTTCACACCAGTTTCTTTCGCGTAAAAGTTGCATATTTTTAGGTGCAGATATTGGCTTACTCTGTCACCTCGAGCTTTATATTCAGTGAATGCTAACACTATGCAATCTGATACAAGATGGTCAGTTGTTTCTGGATATTATTATTATTTATTGATTTATTTTTAATGTATTAGGTTATTGTTGTTGTGTAGATGTCTTGAGGAACAGGATGACACTGATCGTGAAGTCACAATAAGAAACTAATAAGGATAATATTTTTTGAATTATGCTTGCTCTACCAAATAATGCAAATGTTTGAGAAATGTTTGCAAAATGTATTTTACACCAAGTTAGTCGGCATTTTTACATTTCACTGGGATGAAGCTAAGTACCCCAGTCACTACTGGGATGACGTTAACCTTTTTCTCCTACATTTTCCAAAATCCGGTGACCTCAACCTTCAGTTAAGAGTAGTTACTTACCTTTTCTATGTGCTTTGCTGTTGTCATGCAGTCAGTAAGTATGGCAATATCAGTTATTTGGCATTCTTTTTCAGTTGTGTTGAGGACACCTAGATATGATCTTCAGTGTCCCAAAATACGATCTGTCTGAAATTCATAGTCCCAGACTATCTTTGGTTTGTCCTATACTTATATTACTCTCAATAGTGCGTCCTCGCAACAATTCTAGTGCACGTTGTAAGGGTATTTTTTGCCAGTGAAAGTTAAGGCAAAGTCGGTCATATCATCTTCTTTACTTTCTGTGACACAGTTTTACAGCCACTGATTACATATGTGGCATTATCTTGTTTTTCTCCACAAAGTTTACGGCTTGGGTTATCTGTGGTGCATTTCGTATATAAAACTTGTTCCTGCACACTTTCAAGACCTCTTATCACATCACTGTGCTTCCATCATTCCTGTGAGGTTTTATGGCCCTTCAATTCTTTCGTTGCTCTTTCAAATTTTCCATGCATCTGTATGTCTAAATACTGGGGATAAATAGACAGCAAACCGTCTTTGCCTTGTACAGAATCTACGGGGAGATAATTTTGGCTGAGCTTAAGGGCTCGGATATCCCACTATAAAAATACCCTTGTGCCGCATTTATCCTCAGTGGGGAGGCCGATAAATACCTGCGTTTATCCTGCACGTTTTTTACCTAACATTTTTCTTTTTCTTCTACTTCACCTCTATCAAAATCCATTTGTGATTCTGCATATTGCAGCAATTCTTCTTCACTGTTAACCAAATGGGGTTCCAGAGAACATTGTTCATCTTTGACACAGTCGGACCTCGCCCGCTATCAGATGTTTTCATGTCAAGTCCGTTGATGTTAGTCTTTGGGTGAAGTGCAATATGCATTGTGAGTATCTTTCGGGCCTCCCTATCAAGTTAGGCAATTTCAAGTTGTGTCCTGTTTAAAATTGCTGCAATGAATTTAACTACAGCCAATGTCACTGGGTTGACTGCTAAGAGTGAAGTTTTATTTAAGTACGAATTTGAGCATCTTCATATATATATCTCGAACTCTGTCCTTCATCTCTGTACGTTATCAAGTTCGAGAATTTCAAGGTATTTGTTTCGGCTTTCTGCTAAGACTTCTTCAGATAGTAGTTCAATAACACAACAATGAGTCTACTTTCTTTTCTACATAGTTAATACAACACACTTGGAAATTACAAATTGTATTTCTACATCATTACTATATTCTTACGGCGTCTTCAATAGGGAAGCTATTTAGTTCTCTGATTTTGCAAACAGCTTCAAATAATCCATTATTATTATTATTGCAAACGTAAAAGTAATTTAAATCACTTTGAAGTTTTTGTTCGGACGAAATCAAATTAATAATTATAAATTAATGATATAAATTTTTGTTTATTTTAATTTTTGCGCAAATGTTTTGTTCAATTAATTTAGTTTTTACGAAAAGTAAACAAAAAAATGCAAAGATTTTGACTTAATGAGGATAGAAAAATGTACGCAGAAGTTGCAAATATTTCTGGTTAAAACAAATCTTTACTTCATGAAATTATTTAAAAAAAAAACAGCCTGACTGTTTCTTTTCAAATAGTGAAAGTTACGATCATGATGCGTGAAAATTATTCAGTAATTTTTGTAATCATTTTATCCCAAGCAAGGCAGTACTACCACTGGTGCGCAGGGGGTTACAAGAGAGGAGAGTAAGAAGAAAGAGAAACAAGATACAGATGGTGTCGGAGAAATGATAAGAGAAAGATGAGGGCGTTACGTGGGTGTAGAGTGAGAAGGAAAAAGAACAATATACAGTGGGTGGCGAGGAAAGAATAAGAGAAAGATGGGAATTAAGGAGATAAAAAGATGGCAATTTACGTTGCACTTAAACTCTTGGCGATTATAGCTATCAGGGAAGCAAGTATACGGAAGGGAATTCCACAGAAAAAAAAAAAAAAAGAATCGTGGGTAGAAGACACGGTAAAAAAATTGTTCCAGTCAGAAAGCATAGAACGTATATGAAGATTTTAGCAAAGAATGCTAGTGCTAAGAAGCCATTTTTCTGTATTCAAATGCAAGAAATTCAAATTTATCAGTATACTTAGACTGAAAAATATTTTTTGAAATTACTGGAGAAGCTGCGTCTGGCAATGGAGAAATTGTTACCTGGATTGAAGAAGTTGATTGATAAGAAAGCATATGATCCAAAAGCAGTCTTTAGTTGCGACGAAACCAGTGTACATGTTTTTCCCAAGCAGGCGTAAAAAAATTACATTTAAATAAAAGCGGACAGCAGGGCATAAAAACATCGAAGGTCATGTAGCAAAGTTGCAGGTCATATGAAAAAAGTCCGGTTTAGTCTACAGCACGAAAACACCACGTGTCCTGAAAAAACGAAAGTTATAATCTTCTTGTATTCTAGCAACAGAATCAGAAAGGGTGGTGGAGGGAATATTTCCAACAATATTTGGAAAACGAATGAATGGAATTGAAAGTCCTTTTAATAGACAAAGTGCCTGGCCAACCCGATTCTGCTTTGAAAAGAAATTTGTCGATATTTTATTTTTAATTCCAAATATGACTTCATTAATTCAACTTCTTGGTTTCAAGGTCACACACACACTTGCAACTGATGCAGACCCTAATAATGTCATTATGCAGTCTTAGGAAGCCTTTACAAATGCAGATGCAGTTTATATTCTTTAAAAAGCTGTAATGGCGGAATTAAAACCGGAAATTGCAAGAGAGTTATGTCGTTAATGATTGTAAACTTTCCTTTGAAATCAAAATGTAGAAGTTTAGAAAATCATTGAAGCAGTAAGAGAAATATCAGTGAGGAAATATTTGTTGACATGTTTAATAAAAAGAAAAGAAAATGGAAGCGTAAATTAGAAGCTAACGAGAAATGTTAACAAACGTGGATTTGTAAAAAAAAATTAAAAAAAAACTTGTTAAGTCATCGACTGACCATGTTAAAGAAACTGAAATAGAATCAGGAATTACAGAAATTTTCATAAGTATCTAAAAGGATGCAAGAAGTAAAGATTTTTTAGTAGCACCATGTAATTTTTTACAAAAAAAAAAAAAAAAATAAAAAAATAGCGTAGTCAATATCTTTTAATTTCAGTATCCCCGAACCTTTCTCAAAATAGTGAAAACAAACCCCTCCCCCCCCAAAAAAAGAACAAACTGTGTAACAGGTTGTCGTGGTAACTATGATGACCAAAATAAAGTTTGTATATTTCCTCTTTCCTAATAGCAGAATGAGTAAGAACAAAGATTATATTATATTTATACCTCGAGGAAACACCCTTGAAAAAACCAAACACTGTTGGGTGTGAAAGGTATTTTCCATTTGATTATGAAACAGTGGTTTTTAGTGTAAAAGTCCTACCCAGAAATCTGCCATTACTATTTGATCATTTACCATCAATTGTACTATCCAGTCCTTAACCAAAACCAAAAGGAAGAAAAGGACAAAATCCTCATTTTTGAAAATGTGAATCAGAATATTGATCAACATAATGTTGTGTCAGCAGTTACATGCTATAAATCAAACGATCCGTTGTTCATCGAATCTACTGATTTTTGCAGTGAAGGTATTTCATTGTTTTTAGTACAAACTTTTGAAACTTGAGATTCGAATGTTACCAGCATGGTAACATTCTAATAACAAATCAACGAAGTAATTTGTTATCTTAGTAATTTAAAAATTAATAATAAGAAAAAGATTTTAAAAGAATATATTAATGTTATATAGTATATATATAAATAGAATCCTAGGAACTTAACCCGTAGGATAATCAACGCATTGGAACATGTACATAAATATCATGAAGAACCGAAAAGAAAGAAATATCGACTTTCAATTACAATATTTTTCTAAAACGTTTCATTCCTTCAACAGTTAAACTACAAAGGAAACCTTAGCCATAAATAGTTTTTTAAAATTTTAATTGCCATCAAATATGGCGTAATGGTTGGATTATCATCGATTAAAAAAATTTAAATGATAAAATTTCAGTTTAATTCCAATTAATGAATTAATGATTTTTATTTTTAAAAAAATGCCCGTTTTTCTTTCTCGAAAAATCTCCTCAAAATCAATAAATTAAAAAATTAATTTCACTTTTCAAATAGGGTGTCGATATGTCGGTGAAAAGTTCTGGGTATGTTTAGCTTATGTCTATAGAACATTGGTTGGTATTATCCATATAACATATATGGAAAAACACAACGGCTGATGAGGTCACACTTGTATAAAATTAATTGCTGAAAGTGTCATATGCCTTCCTCGATGATAACGTCGATTCGGAAATATTTACATTTCCACATCTATGGACAGATACGAGTTATCTCTCCTAGATCATGACAAATGGACAATAATAAACAAAGATAAGAAAATAAGATCACTGTTCGAAAATATATCAAACTGTAATCTTCCCAGGTCTGCTTCAATATCAACACATGCGCTAACCAACAATTCAAGGATGAACAACAGGGCAAAATGATTTTGATATAAAATTTTAATAATTAACAAAATATTAAAATAAAATAAAATATAATAAGAGTGAGAATGTCCAATGACCTGAATCTCAAAACTTATGTTCGGATACCCAACATATGCCCAAAATAACAATTTGCGACAAATGTTAACGAATATGAACGAATACCGGCGAATACGAATGCAAGAGATTAACACAAAATAAAATTGGGAGAATTCATGTAATATTATTAGCACATGTGGTATGGGGTTTGTGGTAACATAATATTCGTGAAAGTGTATGTATTTTTTAATACGGGCGTAAGAATATAATAACTTATCTTTATGTCGGTTTCTTCTTTTGTTTTACTGTCTTTTCTTTTTCTTTCTTTTCTCTTTTCTTTTCTTTCTTCTTTATACAACTTCAGACTCAATCACTGTCCACTTGAAATGTGTGTAGCTGCGACTTTCTTTACTTTTCTTTTCAGTTGACTGTTGCATTTTCAGCATACAAGTATTTCGACAATATCTACAATATTCTTTATTTCTTTCTTTAAACAAGCGTCGTATTTTTAGCACACAACTGACTCTGCGGTTTCTTCTCTTCACTGTCTCTCCGCCCGCACGTTATCTTCTCTGTGTCGCTATCTTCCTTTCTTTCTCTCTGGACAGACAATTCGGTTTCGTCTTCTTATTTTAACGAATAAGAATCAGCATACAAATAAGTCTGCAGTTTCTTTTCTTATCTTCCCTGCGTTGCTATCCTTTTTTCTCTCTCTCTTATTTTAACGAATAAGAATTTACACTTGTATTTCTTATCCGGAGTTGCTTAAGATGAATTGATCAAATTACGCTATTATCTAAAATGCGTTTCTTTTCCATTCATAAGTTATCAGCGCTCAGTAATCATGACTTGTTCACTCAAAGTCTGATCTGCAACTGATTTCCAATCTCTGCTTTCCACGTAACTTGTCTTTGGCGCGAACTTTAGCCCCTGCTGCTTCACGACCTCATGTCTAGTCTCTGTCTATTTTCTGTCTAGACATTTGTTACTAAGGGTATCTGGCTCAACCAACTTTTGATCTGCTATCCCAAAACTGACTTTAGGCTTCCACGTGACCATCTCCTTGTTACCACGCGGGAGACCAATCTTAATATATGTGTGTAGGTGTGTGTGTGGCTATCTGCATTCGTAACAAAAGGAAGGGCTTAGATTTTTTTTGGAGGGATGGAGGGAAAATATTGATATCAAACCTCTTCTAAGCAATAATAATCTTTTTGAGCTATTCCATCTTATTGGGTAAATGTTTTTAGAAAAAATGTTCCAATTTTCAGAGAATGTATACTGAAGGAGCAAGTATTGATAAAATGGTAGGGTATTCTTTGTCGAAATAAATTCAAACGTTTTGGTTTTAATGCAGCTGAAATTTCGTTTGAAGCAACTTGCGACATTTTGGAGAGAAATTTTAATTATATAATAAAAACATACTTCAAAATTCCTAAAGGAATATTTTCTTTATATATTTATTAAGCTGAGACTATCATGATTGCAAAATAACGAGGATCGTGAAAAAGGAAGTGTTTTGCCAGTGTTCCTAATAGAAAGAGCTATCTTGCCTTAATTGTGAGAAATATATTCACATAGCTTAGCGCTTAAGCAGTGAAAGGAAATTATCAAACATAACAAGACATACCTGGTATAGAAAAAACAATTTATTTGTCTTGCAAAAATATGCTGAATTTTGCTGCTACAGTGTAGCTTGGTATAGTCTCTTTTCTCTGCTTAGCTTGGTATAGTATCCTCCGTCTAGGAGTGGGATGAAAAAGACACAAGGAACTGCGATCCGCGACGTACAGGAACTTTCTTCTGGGTCAGCTTCTTTCACAGTTTCTTATCTTGGTATAAGATGATAGTGCTTAGAGAATTTTTCTCTAGGAAGGCAAGGCTTTGCCCATAGGGTATCCTTTTTAAGGTAAGAAGGGTAACAAGAGATTTTCTCTGTTACAAAGTTGTGGCATTAGCCTAAAAGATTACAAAGAATTGGTAAGATGGTCTCGATATAGCGAGACAAGTGGGCGCCAATTTAGGCCCTGCTGCAACAAAAATCCGGAGCGGCACAAAATACGTCCGATACTGTTCGTGCTAGCTGAAAAAAGGAGAGAACAAAACCATCAGAAAAAAAACAAAAACCTCTGGTAAAGCCCGCCTAAAGTTCAAAACGAGGTTCGGGTTAAATCAGCCAATCAGGAGACCCGTTACATCTGTAAATTTCCGACATAATCAGCATCGTCGCCTTTTAGTTGGGCTTGAACACTGATAATTGATGCAAGTCGTTAAACTCAACAGGCGACTATGTTTTTATTTTTACTTTATTTTTGTAATCTCAGATTACCACGTACAATGTGACGGTCATGATACATCTAGTCAAGGTTGAATTCACTTACCTAGTGAGGACTTTGCGTGATTAGCTTGTTAACTATGGCTCCACAGCAGTGGTTATCAGCCATTTTTTTTACACAAGGACTACCTTTACTCTTATTTATTTTGGTGAACCCCCATAACCATTTGATGAAACGAACAAGCTTATTTTATGTTTTAATTATAAGTTTAGAAACTGCATTATAAAAAAGATTATATGCTTTATTTTGAAGTAAATCTAATTTAATAAAAATACACTCGTAGCACTAATAAAATGACGTATGATAAACCATTTTAAAATATGTGGGTAATTAATAAACTAAATTAAGTACATATTTATTCAATGAGATTCCTGTGTGTTTTTATATTTGGCTCAGTCAATGTCAATGATAGTCGAAGTTAATATTAAAATTATTATTTATTATTAACATATTAAATTATATAATAAATTATAATTTTTTAAATAATTTTCCTTCATATATATATATATATATATATATAGGTTTCATTTAAAATGACAGACAAGGTATTATAGTTAAGTTTTTTATGTTAAGTTTTTTTAATGTTCATATGTTATATCTACTACGAACACACTAACAACGTGCTTACCAAGTTCCGTTCATGACACAAACACACTACTCTACAAACACACCTAACACTACATAGATAAAATAATATTCATCTTCGATAATAGATAAAAGTATAGCCAAAAGCACTTAGATAAACAAAACATTTGAACAATTTTTATATAATTTATGTCCCCAAAAGAAAAAAAAATCATAAGATCACATGGAAAATTAACTAAAAAAATTTACCATTATATCTTGTCTGTCATTTTTAATGAAACGTGCATAGAAAAAAATTGCTATATATATATATATATATATATATATATATATATATATATATATATAATTCTTCTTTTATACATTCTTTTCATTTTTTATTCAAATTTACAATAAAAACACCCGGTAGAGTAAAACAGACGCTAACTTACATCGCTTCCTCTCGTTTTCTGCCAGTTTTAATGTTGTTTTTCTATTTTTATTATCTTAATATGGCGTAGATTACTGTAGAGATTCCAATTCTCAGTTTTAATAACCGTTCCGAAGTGAAAGTGCTCTATGGACCATAAACATATTACCCTGGACCACCAATTTGCTATTTTCTTTGTGTGGGCCCCAATTAATGTTACATGAACCCTCAGAGTTCATATGGATCCCAGTTGAGAACTAATGCTCTACAGTAAGCGGGCAAGATAGTACTTGTGTATAATTTTCATTAAGTCACTTGGACTGCGACAATTGAAGTTTGTTAATTAAAATGTTTCTTAATTGGGCTACACATTTACCAGATCGAAAACTTAAATTGCATTGAATTTTTTCCAAATGAGTTTATAAATCATTCTTATTTTCAGGAGACATAAAACTTTTGAAGTCGTTCTTGTTCGGTTTTTAGAACCCAATTTTTCATATAGAAACTTCTTACATTTTCTTAAAGTAATTCTTGGGAGATGATCCAAATTCAGCAATTACCAAGACTAATCCCAACAGGTATCGCTATGTTAGTTCCATATATACAGACATGATGGCGTTCTAGAGTATAGTCACCGCTTGAAGCACTTATAAATCGAGATCATCTGTGAGTGGCACGAATGTGGCCGGCAATGCACTTACATTCTTTGGCACAAATGTTACATCATGATTGCTTCCAGCAACTGGAAATACTTGTTGGTCACCAGGTATTCTCACATATCGTTTCTGGCCTAATATTCTTCAGCTAATCAGCAAATCTTGAGGAATTCATGGCATGTTGTTATATCGTATGGAGCGTAGTCCAAGTCAACGTTTAGTACATGGCTTCTTTTGTGATTTTTCAATCCTGTTCTTCTGAAGTAAACTCTCGCATCGATCACCGACTTTACCTGGCTGTATCACGTTTACACCCTTTCTAACATCCCTCTTCCACTTTTCGTGATTCCTTCCAGCTATTTCAAAATTATCTATTCCGTCATATACTGCGTTCCTCCATCTTGCCTGATCGGTTGCGGTTTCTTCCCAGTTCCGTTTCAAGATGTTAGCTTTCTTCAAGGATGAAGATACATACATACAAATGTGGTAGATGTCTGAGCATGACCGTCTCTCAAATATAAACACTTTCTTATAGTGTCTCAATGTCGTACATGGCGCCTAAAGTAACTTTTCAGTCACACTTGTGATCACCTGCTCAACATTTATGCGGAGTGATTTAAAATAACATTTTAGTCCCCTTCCTCCGTTAATCGACACACTGTTGTACTGGTGTTCGGATAGAGACTTGTGAAGCTGGCCTTTGATAGGTACATATAAGCATGTAAGTGTACACACATATAAAACTAAGAAAGTTACATTTTTATTAGAAAATCGGAATGATTGTTTTAAATTTGAATGATTCATTCGTGCCGTTTTTTTTTTAACACAAATTTACACATTAAAAAAAATGAAACAAAGTATGTGATGTTCATTTTCATTTTAAATAATTGACTTAAATGAACCTGGAGCATGCATAAAAGTTAAATTCACTATCCTGCTTTTTTGATAGAACATCTATAATTCTACTATTCGTCGATGCTTAGAATATTACTCTTACATATGGCCTAGTGCCCCTTGAGCTCTTGGATAAAATCCAAAGAAAAATTAGCAATGTTGTGGGTCCTGGCGGCTCGGCATCAGTCACTTCCCCACCGCCGTAATGTTGCCTCTTTTCTGTAAATACTTTTATGGGAATTGTTCGGACAGGTTCTTCGCTATGGTACCTTGACTTTCTTTTAAAATTTAAGTGCAGTATTAAACTGGCATTGGCATCTCATCAATTTACAGTTGAGCTGGCAAGATCTATCTGTAAGTTCTATCCTAGCAACTTCTTTTTTTCTCATTTCTCGTTTGTGGAACTCCCATCCGGACCCGTGCTTTCCAGTCAACTTTAATCTGCAAAAATATATATGCATTTCCAATCGCTATCTACTGTCCCCCTAATTACTCTTTTCTTTGCCGTATCATTATTAATGTTTCCGTTTCTAATTCTTCCACACCCTATAATCCCTTGTGTCTTAGAAGCTTTACTGCCTTACATAAAGCGAAACTAATAAAAAAAAGAAATAAATTATTTGCTAAAGTTAGCAGTTATCACTTTTAATCGGAAGCACTTCATTCTGTCTAAATTTTAGACACGAGATATTGTCATTGAAAATTTTTTATGACTAACGTTCTCATATTTTGTTTGTAACATTGTATTAAAAATAATTACATTGTTTCTGTTGAATTGTTATGATGATGATTAGTCAGTTAAGTGCCATACGTGAAACATGCTTGGGCGATCATGTCTCGAAAGAGACATGACTGACTGGGCAGAAGATTAGGTAGACTGGTTGCCTGCCAAGGCTATAGAATCCAATCTGTCCTGTTATTTAACCCATAACTGGAAGGGAGAGACGGATACCCTTTTCCAAGGGTACTTGCGCGTAAGTGAATGCAATGAATTCAACTGAAATTCGAACTCGGCTCTCCGATTTCTCGTTCCGAGCCGATATCCACTGGACCACCACGCACATCTTCGAAATAATCAGCGAATAAAACTTGATATTTGGTTTTTGTTTAAACTTTTAGCAGTAACGCTAAAAGCACACAGGATTCTTTTTAAATCAATGGAGATTTTCTTCGGTAGCAAATTACCGAATACCCGGGTGATTATTTTTATACATGTTGGTCACAAAACGAAAAATCACACATTCCACATGAAAGTATTAACCATTTCAAAACCATCTGTTTTTGTATAAAGTAAACTGCTTGATTCAACAACAAGAAATAGCTTAGGTCTAAATGATCATGATTTTAAATTAAATTGTAGAACCGTCTGTTGGCAGAGAAGTAAATAGTTTGACTTGTTGAGTTTATCTAGTTGTCCCTTTCCAGCGGAAACAGATGATTCATAAAGAAAAACAAATATTTTCTTGTTGAAAAGTGATTTGTTTATTGGATACTAATCAGTTGCTCATGGAAGAAGTGAAGTGCTTCTTGTAGCGACAAACTTCATTCTTTGAAGACCGGAAGTCAAATGAGAAAAGTGGTTTTTGCACAAACGCATAAAATTAAAATAACAAATTCCAGTAGCTAATAAAAATTGATGGAAGGAAAACATAGTTTTCATCCAAACATAATACTGCTGAAGATTATTTATCAGGACGGTGTATAGAGTTCATCTGAGGTTCTTTCCCTCCATAAATCCGAAGGTATATGTAGGCTCAGTCGGTAGTGACAACATTGGTAACGATAAGAAGCTTTCACAGGACAATATCTGAGGTTAACAGAATGTCTGATAATTTAGTATTTTCATTTCTGAGATGAGTAATTGTCAATATACTTTTCTATCCCATATTAACCAAACTATGGACACCTGATTATCGTAAGAGGGTTTTCTTATTTATGTGACGTGTCTTCTCAGAACTTAGGTGATAATAGCTCTCTATAAATTCCTGTCCCTTGTAGCTTTTAATAAACTTTGTCTTTCTGCTATTTTTCCTAAGGTGTGTTCCACCGTCCATTTAATTAAGTTCACTAAGTATTTTATGCGTCATTTTCCTCTGACCCTCTTGGCCTCTATCTGTCCCGTGGGTATAATATTTTTAAGCCTTCCTTCCTCACCATGTGCCCCAGAAACCCCATCTGTCTCTTCCTGATGTTAAGTATTGGGTTCCTTTTTGTTTCCATTTTCTCTAAAACTTCGACGTTGCTCACATGTTCTTTCTACGGTATCCTCAGGATCCTTCTGTAGAACCATGCCTCTGCTACCTCAAGTCTCTTCTTCTTTGAGGAGATTGTTCAGCATTCACTGCCATACAGTGAGACATATATCACATATCAGTTTAGTATTCTTTTCTTTGTTTATAGCAACGTTTTTCTATTTCTTATTACTCTGCTTATATTTTGGAATGCTTCCTTGGCTATCAAACTACGCCCTCGGATTTCAGTGTCACACCATTCTCTGTTAAAACACTTTCCAGCCACTTAAAATTTCCCCACTTGTTTGATTTTGGTCTCTCTGATTTGCAATTCGCACTTTGGACTCATCTTTTTGCTAACAACCATGAATCTGTTTTCTTGCAGTTGATGTTTAGTCCCATCTTATTGCTTTCCTTCACTACCTTTTGTAGGAACTTTTGTAGTTTTCTATCTCTGTTTGCTACCAGCACTAGGTCATCTACATATTTCATGTTGTTAAGATTGTGGCTGCTAATAATGAATTCTAGTAGAATCGCCTCGCTGTAAAGGTTGAATAAGTCCGGTGAGAAGACACATCCTTGTCTTACATCCTTTTCTATTTTTACATTTATGCTGAACTCATTTACTATCCGTATACAGGCTGTATTAATTATTCTAATATCCTTCTCAAATATACAGGGTGATTGAAAAGTAAATCCCTATTTTATGTATGATGGACTCTTCCGTCTTGTAAAAATTATAGCCTATTGACTATTAAACTATCCTGCTATTTAGATTGTTCTGCTATATAACCCATAAGAAACTCATTTTATGGATTAAATAGCAGGACAAATTGGGTTCTATAGCCTTGGTTGTCAACCAGTCTACCGCAGAAAGTAATGGCAACTTACTGCGGGAAAATCTTCTGACCAGTCAGTCATGTCTCTTTCGAGACATGATCACCCAAGTGTGTATCACGTATGTCACTTAACTGATTGAATATGTCAATCAGTCTAATATGTAAAAGTAAAGGTAAATTAATGAGTTTTGCTGAAAAATTATCAGAGCAAAAAGATTAGATCTTTGTGTAATAATGTACCAACAACATCTGCGAAGGGCAGAATAATGAATTCTTTAACCTCGTTGGTCACTACTGTCCCCCAGACTGGCGTGTTGATGAATGGCGACAGTGAGCATCATTATCCAGCACGTAGATATTGGCAACCCCCGCCTCAAAAAAAGAGTTCGTCGATGCCATGTGCTTCACGACTGGTATTGCTTGACGGGAAAATCACAAAACTGTGGCGTCGGATGGAATATTCGTTTTAATCACTAGCATATATACATGTAAATATAAATATTCAACATATAAATTATAAACACTAATTTTTTCCTGTAGCTTTTTTTCATAGTCAAAATTGTGACTTTTCCTGTGACTTGATTATCTGCCACGTTCGTTTGTTTTTAGTCGAATTTATTAATCAGTCAGTCAGCTAAGGACCATACGTGATAAACGTTTAGGCGATCGCGTTTCTTTTGATTTATGACCGGATAGGCACAAGTTTTTCTTGCCATTTCTTTCTGTGGTTGACTGGTTGCCAACCAAGGCTATATAAACCCAGTTTAGCTTGCTGTTCAACTCCTAGCTGGAGGGAGAAGAGATGGATTCATACCTTTCCCAAGGGTATTTACGCTTAATTGAATAAAACGAATTCGATTGGAAATTCTCGTTTCGAGCCTATATCCACTGCACCACTGACTGAATTTATTACTACAATTACAACCCCACCTAAAAAAAAAAACAAAAAACAAAACAAAACAAAACAAAAAAAACAAACTAAAAAACAAAACAAAAAAACAAAACAAAACAAAAAACAAATTGTAACTGTGGGTGGATTAGAAAAGCCCATATATTAACCTAATACAGATTGAACGATGGTTCATTAAAGAGATTGCAAGCTATGACGTTCAACTTAGGTAACTATGATGTTGTCAAGAGAGGCATTTTATTCATAATATTTTTGGAGTTCGTAAGACAAAAATCCATGCAGGCGTATCTATAGTATTATTCATGCTTTAATATTGACAGGGAGACACAGTGGAGAAATGGATTCTAGCTAGCTACGAATATTTATAAAAACTTGACCAGTTAAAGAATCAACTTTAAGTGGAAGCATTACAGCATTAACACTAGACTTTTTCCCGAGTGCGAGCATTTTAGTTAAGATGGAAAACAAAAAGAAAAACACTGGCTTTTCATTATAAAGTTAGCATGTAGTTTAAAAGGCAGAACACATTTCTTCTATTAAAAAAAATAACAAACTTCGAAGATATAATTTGGTTTGAGAAAATGAACCATGTTTTTCATTAAGATAGTTCGAGTTTTCTCGTGGTAAGAAAATGAATTATTTTTTCGTTTTGTTTTCTATGAAAATATCGATGGAAGAAACGGAATTAATCACAATCGTTATTTTTTATGTATTTATTACTCAATATTTTCTCTAACTGGAAATTACATATGCTTAAATGAACAAATAAAGAAATATTACGAAATAATTAAAAACAGAAAAATCCAAATCCCATTGTACATTTGTAATCCACTCATTTGTGTAACTTTTCTTCCTTTGTTTTCATTTCACGCCATGAACAAATAATGAAACCAGAAAGAAAGACAGGCTTTCTGCGTTACATACTTTCTGGAATCTTCATTCGGCATCGACAAGCGAGTCCAAGTCAACTACAATGTCAGTGTTAATATAGGTCGACTTTTTTTCTGCAGCATTCTCATTAGTCAAATTAATTGTACCTCTTAACTGTGGTAAAGGAAACGCTTTCATTGTAGTGTTTTTCATGTTGCTTGGAAATTCGTTTGTGACGAGTCAAATCGATAGAAACGAACAAATCATGAGCAATGGTCCGACGAAAAGTTTATTATTATTATTATTATTATTATTATTATTATTATTATTATTATTATCGTTACTCGATTTTTAGGAACCACAAAGAAATCAGAATAAGATTCTTTGTTGTTCATATGACTGAATTATTGTTTGTAATCGTTAGTTGCTTCTTTCTAGCCAGATTAATTAAAGGCACTATATATATATATATATATATATATATATATATATATATATATATATATATATAATTTTGCTTTTTACTTTTTGTGAGCTTTTGATCTTTTACACATAACCTATTCGAAGTTTAGATTTTGTACTGGTAATATTACATTCTACGAGACGGGAAATTATGTTGCTGACTTTGACAATAAAACAGAAAATTTCAATCCATGTCCAGTCTTCGTGAATTTAATGACAATGCATTTAAAACTTTAAAAATACATCAGTCATGCATCTTTGGAGCGGTAGCGTTAGTCAAGTGTTTCTGTCAACTAGAAAAGAGTTCAGTTCCTAAATCTGATATAACTTTGGGTGGTATCTCAAGGACAAAACAATGTCATTATCGACAGAGGCAGCTTGGCTGAGACGAATTGTCTATAATCAAATATGAGATTGTCAAATGGATGAAATCAGTTATTTAGTGTTTTAAAAATATGTGCAAAAGTTCCTAGCACTTTTTATAATTATTTTGAAAACTAGAGATTAAATACATAGGTCAGGATCGGTTTTTCACTGAAAGGTTCTATATATATATTAATCAATGTATATATTTTTAGCGATTTATTTTAATATTTGAAAATGCATTTAAATTCTAGTTTTAGTTTGTGTTCAGAATATTTCTTTGCACTCCAGAAAAAAAGTATCGGGATTCTCTTTTAATCGATTTATTTTGGGGAGATATTTTAAACTATTTCTAACATTGATTTCAACAAATTACAAAGATGGCGTAATATATTTTTATTGATGAAAATATAGACAATGTTTTGAAGAGTCATATTTTGGTCTGAAATGACTATAGATGATAAAAGAAATAAAGAAAAATTCTACTCAAGACAAATTAAAACAAAATCCTTTATCAGTACATAAAGGGCGGTATTATTTATTGTCGCAGATTTTGTATAGCATGAACATTTCATAAACTAATGTTGTATACTTTGCAAGATACGTTGTATACTGGCTTTTGCTCCAGTAATCATTTCTAGAGGCGGCAAGCGCTAGCAAAATATAATAGAAATAAAATCAACAGAAAGAAGCTTACTAGAAATTTTGTAAGACCTGCCGTCCCTACAATTGTGCTACTACATTTTATTCAATTCTTCCCGCATCCTTTGTTACAAAAATAAAGAAAATTGCCTCTTCAGATGTGATTCGCTTATAAAGGCTTTTTTCTTCCTCACCCCCGCTTTTTTTTTTTTTAACTTCAGATAAATAAAGATGGCCTCATTCTTCTTTGGCATAGATTTTAACCCGTCTTCGTTCAAAGAAGCCTCTTTCCATTTCATCATTACTTCTTCGGTTACAACATCCGAGACAAATTGGAGATGAAATCGTGCCCCTTTTTTTTTTTTTTTATCATTTAGCCGGTTTTTAAGTTTTTAACAGCAACAACAGTTAAAACTGTAGCACGCGTTGAAACTAATCAAAAACACATGTACTTTTATCTCGATATTTCTCTAGAGAGGAAAAAAATACATTTGATTTTATATTTGATTCCATAGCCGCATTTTTTTTTCGATTATGGGTCACTGATTTGAAGTATTTAATTTTGTTGTTTTTAAGCCGAAATTCTTTAACCTGACTCGCATCTATATTGGTTGTCTTTACATCAGTAATTTTAATTTACTTTTATTTTTATTTTTTAGCCTCTCCAATTTGAATAGTACTATCTAACCATCACAGGACTGAATATTTAAGTCTCGTGCTCGTAGAATTAACGTAAGAACATGCAAAATGAGAAGAACTCTATTTTTATGAAAGAGTCGGGTTTTCTTGACTGATGTTCTCAAATGTGTTATTCGATTCTTAATTCCATCAGCAAAGTTTTGCAATAGAGATATTTTCTGTTAATTCACTGCAAAAATAAAAAAAAAATTCTAAAAATTCATACCAAATTCTCCCAGAGTGAGGTCCTTCCATTGCCCTAGGGTCGGGTTGACCATTGCGATCACCCTAAATGGGGCGATTCGGATGCGCTATTTTTACGTGTGGGGTCCATATCCGCGCTAACCACGATAAACAAGTCAAACACTGTTTTTTTTTATTGTAAAAAAAAAAAAAACTTCTTATAGGTACCTCGAATATCATCTGCATTTACAAAATGTAAATAACGACTTAATTTTTTGTAATGTTACATTCTGAGGACTGGAGGCGTTGCGAAGCAAGCTAAGCAAATTTTGATTTGAAATCTATAATTTCAAAAGAGTGCCAAAATTTTAATAAAAAATACAAACAAACTTTGATTTAAAATTTATAATTTCTTGAGATGAATTAATATTTGCGTTAAGTAACTTTACATTATTTGAGGTGAATTAATAAAAATATTTCAGTTTAGTTTTTCAAGTTCTTGTTTCTATATGGCATTAAAATCTATTCTTGGTTTGCTTATGAATTAATTTTTGACAAACTCATATGCGTGGTTTCCTTCACTTTGTGTTTTTCCTCGTATGTTATTTTAACCATATCCTAGAGGAAAGGGTGTGTCACGCTTTCCGTCTATGCGTGTTTTGCTAGCACTCATTTAGTTCTCTCGTTTCGGATAATGTATTTCCAGCGTTTGTCAAATCCTATTTTTAGGAGTCAACTGGATTTTTCTTATATTTTATATCGTAATTCCACTGAATAAACATCATCCATAAAAAATAAACGACAAAAGCTATAGCTTGGTTACAGATCTTTCAACCTTTTGTTGTTTTTTTCTAACAGTCAATTAATTGCCATGCGTGATACACACTTCGGCGATCATGTCTCGAAAGAGACATGACTGACTAGACAGAAGATCTTTCCGCAATAAGTTATGTTATGTCATTATGTTTTGCGGTAGTATGGTTGCCAAACAAGGCTATAGAACCTAATTTGTCTTGCTATTCAGTCCATAGCTTGGGGTGGGGAGAAGAGATTAACTTCCTAAGGATATTTGTGCGTAAGTGAATGAAACAAATTCGACTAGAATTCGAACTCGGTTCTCCGATTTCTTTTTTCAAGCCGATACCCATTACACCACAACGCAAGAACTTAATTCAGGAACCATGTATTAAATGAAATTCAAATGTTAACCCACAACTAAAAGAATAACAAAAATGAAAACCTAAATCTAAAGCTAAATGAAATAATGACACCAATAATTTGAGGATTATAGAAAACAATGCCTTTTAATGCTGTTTGATTAAATACAAATACTTTCACTGAAATTGCTTAGTTGGCATCGTATTGATGTTGCTTTTATTACAATGCTTAGGTCGTTTTCACATTTAACGACTTTTAAGAAGTCTTCTTAATCGGAAATAAAGAATGGAGTTCTGATGAATTTTGAACTCGCATCTGATGTTCTTGGAAAACTCTCTGATGAAGACAGTTCTTTACCGATTAGACTACGAAAGCTCAACCAGAAGTAACATTCTTTATTATCTGATTGTTTTTAACTCTATATAGTTTGTTTTCACCTAACATTAGTGAACATAATAATGCTGCTTGATTCCCGGGAGCAGAATGTAAAAATAAACTGAGTATTGTCACAGAAGTAACAAAAATAAGATGAAAAAGTTGTAGACAGAAATAATAATTATAACAGTGAAACTAAGAAATTCAGATAGCTTAAGTTCTCCATATTTCTCGAAATAAAACACTTCTGGTAATAAGATTTTTCAAGACCGACTGATATCATTACTGGTAAAAATATAGATATGGGATTTTTAAAACCAAACTTATTTTGTTTATACTTTTGAGATGAGGTCGTATTTACACCATTTACATTATTCACACTTTTGTCATCATCTTTGTTGTCATTTTTACAACGTTTCGGCCGTTGTACTCTCCGGCCTTCTTCAGGTGCTAGAAATTTCGAACCGAACCATTTATTACGATCACTGAGGTATATCATTCTCATTCCTTGTGCGAAGTTATTTCCCTTTAACCCCAGCTCAAGGACACATGGCCTAGTGGATATAGACGTTGGTTAGTTCCAGTGACTTGATCCAAAGAGTTGGGATATCAATACCAGGCTACAGCAGAGGTGAACAAATAACTTCAAGAGTTAGATTAAAGGGAGATAACTCATGACTACCAGGAGTGCCTTCGCACAAGGAATGAGAATGATATACTCCAGTCACCGTAATAAAGTGTTCAGTTCGAAATTCCTAGAACTTGAAGAAGGCCGGAGCGTACAACTGCCAAAACGTTGTAAAAATGACAACAAAGATGAGGACAAAAGTCCGAA
The DNA here is from genome assembly GCA_037127315.1 of Ascarosepion bandense. Taxonomy (NCBI): domain Eukaryota; kingdom Metazoa; phylum Mollusca; class Cephalopoda; order Sepiida; family Sepiidae; genus Ascarosepion; species Ascarosepion bandense. The sequence goes on along the minus strand of JBBBDQ010000297.1, from coordinate 123,026 downwards.
TAATGTAAATAGTGTAACCACATTTTGATTTAAAATTGGTAATCATGTAAATTTTCGTTAGGGCACTGAAAGTGAAAATGTTAACATTTAACCGAAGAACCGCATTTCAAACGAGTGAAAAAATGTCTTTGCCAGCAGACATATCTATCTTCTTGATTGCTAGATGTTTCGACAAATTCTTGAAGCACTATTTTTCTTATTTTGAGGGCGACCTGATGATGCTCGTTACTAAGCATTTAAGAAAAGAAAATAATTTCTGATTAGAAATAATTTCAAGAAATCGCAAAGTCAATAATCTCTAGTTTGTACAAATTATTCTATTTTTTCTGAGAACTCGAAATATTATCAAGAGTATATTATATTAAGGCTAGCCTATATCTATGGTTTAACCGATACAAGTCAGTTTCAATTTAGAATGATGTTTAAACCCAAAATAGTAACGATCCAATTAACCGACCTTGAATAGTATTGCAAAACACTAAAACAAAAAACAGATCGGACCGGAAGAAAAACTATTTTTACAACACTTCCTGCCTTTTCAAATACTTACGATTACTTACAAGGATTTGATGGGAAAGCATTTTGTTTCTCGTTATAAAAGCTGTTAACAAGGACGAATGTACTTATATTATGAACTATAGATTAAACGAGAAAAATACATAGCTAACCATAAAAGCATTTGCATGTTTAGTATAAGAACAGCATGTTGATAGTCGAGGTTTGATACTCAAACATAAGTTGCGTTCGAGTTGAGAAGCTCATTAATCTTATTAATTCCAGGAAGGAAAAAAGTTCCATAAACAACAGAAAAAAGTTCTCAAATCTAAAAACAAACTACATCAATCTGAAGCAGTCACAAATTTTTTCATGCGGTAAAAATATTTGCATGATAAACTGTAAGTTGTAGACATTAAGAAAGATGTAAAAAGTAAATCCGTTATTTTGTATTTTCCATTTCACAAGTTTAGTAATCACCCTCCTTACTCCCCTTTGAAGTGAGGCGGGGAGCCGGTTAAATCGGCGACAATCCAACAAAAAATTATTGTTCTCATCTACAATTATTCTGTAACTCGTATATGTGGGTTAAAAGATCCATGAATTTATCCACAGACTAGCTCAAGAGAGGATTTGTATTGCTGGATGTTGAGGCCTGCCTATAAGCGGCGAAAGTGAGCTTTAGAAGCCGTAGATGGCTGTGCTAAACCAAAGTCACAAGTTCTTGTGATCTTGTACAGGCCTTGTTCAAACTGTTTATCACGACAAGTTATACAGTCTCTCCGAGAAACAGTAACTAAGAACCGCTCAGCATAGTTCCAGTATAAGTTGAGTGTTGAACAAATGCAAAAATACCTGGGAAAGTATTGACCAAGTACTTTGTTCGGAAATAAGTAGCCTGTCATCAACCCTCCCCACACACACACTCGTGTGTGTGTGTGTGTGTGTGTGCGTGTGTTGTGATACTGTTAAAGCAAAGATTTTTTCAGTATTTTTAATAATAAAAGGTGTTTTTAAAGCAGGTTTTTATCGTAAAGTGCTTGATATCGGGGTAGAGATAAAGCCTTGATAGTTTTAGTGCAAAGAATTTGTCACTTTAACTGAGCAAGTTTATGCCGGTCAAGTCGATTGGGCAGGAACCTGCTCACAGAGTGAAACTGAAAGGGAGGCTATTCAATATAACCATCTTTGTAGTATACGAAGAAACACGGAAGAAATACGAATACATAAATTTTACAGCATACTAAACAAAGCCAAAAGCTAGTAGAAATCACAGGAAATTATTATCATCATGGGGGACCTAAATGCAAAACTAGGAAAGGAAGAAGATATTGTAACAGTCGGCAAGTATGGACTGGAATCGCGCGAAAAACGCGGAGAAAATGGGCCCCCACTGTTGCACTGCGAAGTAATAGCCAACACCTGATTTGAAGAACACTCAAGATGCCTGTGAACATGGAAAAGACCAGGCGGACACATAAAGAACCGGGTAGACTGTAGACTAACAACCAGAAAAAGATTTAGAAATGAAGTTCTACACTAAAACATATACGAAATAGGCCAGTCCAAAGGGAAAACAAAATAACAAAAGTGAAATTCTCAACGTTATCCAAGACACAGTAGATTATGTCAAAGAAACAGTACAGAATAGAGGGTGTTACAAAAACATTCTAAATGAATAGAAGCAAGCAAAAGATAAATGGTTGAATGAGAACTGTGCAGATAGACACACCGAGGAAGACAAATATAGATGCATACACTAAAAAAGATAAAAGAAACAGCATGACAGAATATGTGCTTTTCTACAGGATGCATAAAATCTAGAACGAGGCACTCATGAGAAAAAAAAAAAGAAGAAATTATACTATAGATAGAGAATAAATACATCAGAGAGCTTTTCCATGACAAGAGAGGAGCGAAACCTACAACTCATAAAAATATAGGAACTACAGTATTAAAATCTGAGATATGATCGGCACTTGCCAAGATAATCAGAAAAAAAAAATCAGCAGGAGCAGATGATTGTATTAAAGGTGTTGTCAACGTGTGATAGGTAACCGATGTAATAAACTGTATGACAGCAGTGAACTATTGGAAGACTTCAGTACGTTCCTGGTACAAATAAATGCGAATTCCATTGAGCCAACATAATTAAACTTATCCTAACCAAAAAGAACCGGTAATAAAATTAGGTCGGAGATAGAAGAAGAACAGTGTAGCAGAAATTAGATGTTTGTAACTAGAGCGAGAAACGAAGAAAGACCTATACTAATGTTTTATAGATTACACGAAAGCGTTTGATAAGGTATGGTACAAAGATTTACTTGAAATACTAGAAGAGCTTGAATTACACGAAAATATATTTAGGTATTTTGCAATTTTTGTTGGGAACAAACAGTTTGCATGCGGAAGTTGAAACGTGTTCAGCAAAAACACAACAATACAAAGAAGAGTAAAACGATGATAAGTTATCTTATCGGATTTATTTAACCAATACAACAAAAAGATCGTAAGAGAACAAGTCCTACCGGGCCGGATATAATCTCAATAAAAATAAGATAGGCGGATGATACTGCATTGATAACAATCTCAGAAGAGAACTTTTAGTAAAGTTTCTTATAGTAAACGAAAGCAAGAAATGACTGTAAGAAAAGTGAATGCATAGCTATCAGCAAAATAGACAGCTGAAGGCGAGAGCTATGTACTGAGGACGTCAAAAATGAGCACGTACAAAAATCTAACTATTTGTATAGTATAGTAAAGAACGACGGAAAGTGTGGCATAAAAATCCGAAGTGTATAGGTACAGTGAAAAATGTATTACAGAATGTAAGACATTTCCTATTAATAGATAGGAAAATATAATTTGAGATAAAGGAAAGAATGCTGAACTGCTATCTAATATATATCTTAGTGAATGAAGGACTACTTCCTCACAGATGAAAAAGTGATTTTAAGCGACAGAACTGTTGTTTTACCAACAAATAATGAGAATACAATGAACGGAACATGGGAGCAACGAGGAAGATTTAAAGAAGATATGCACTACAAGGACACTTATACTATTTACATTATTCCAACTATTGTCCTCATTTTTGTTGCCATTTGTACGACGTTTCAGCCGCTGTATGCTCCGGCTGTCTTCAGGTGGTAGGAGTTTCGAACCGAACACTTTATTACGATCACTAAGGTATATCATTCTCACTCCTTGTGCAAAGCCTCTTTTGCTAGTCTTGAGTTATTTTCCTCTAACCGGACTCTCTAAATTACTTGCTCACCACTGCTGCAGCCTGCTATTGAACTCACAACTCTTTGGGTCAAGTCACTGAAACTAACCAACATCTATATCCACTGGGTCTTGAGGAGAAGAACAACTGAATTTTTGGGACTTATATACTGTTCAGTAACCATTTTTTTCCAAAGTTCATATTGCAATTTGTGATGTTAATGGATTTCTCTAGTATTTTTTTTTTATGTTAATGGTTTTCTCAAGTATTTTTTATCAGAGCTCATATTGCAATTTTGGCACTAATGTTTTTCTCTGGCACTCCGATTACTGGTACCTGGAGAAGGCCGGAGTGTACAACGATCAAAACGTCGTACAAATGGCAACAAAGATGAGGACAATAGTACAAATAATGTAAATAGTATAGATACTACCTCACTTCAGAACTATAGACACATACTGAAGAATCCTTATACTTGCAATTAGAAAGAATTGATAATTTTGGAAGGCATAATGAATAAAGTGGGGCCAAGAGAATCTAACACTTTCAGGGCATTTTGAAGGCAAAATACTTGAGAAGAAACAGACGGTAACCTACATAACGACTTATGGCAAAGGGTCAAAAAAGAAAGTAGAAAAGACATAGCACATAAAAGAAGCGGTAAACAATGAAATATAATTAATAAAAAAAGATCGGAAAGTTTTGAAAGGACAAAATCAATAAAAAAACAAAAAAATGGTTTGTAATTCCGCCAGTAAAAATCGTGAAAGAATTTACGATCTTAGTTTGTGTTGTAAAGAAAGAATGTCGCGTTGATTTCAGTGGAAAAAAGATACAAGTCCTAAACAGATTCTGCCGTTTCATTTCTCTTTTGATTGTGGATGAAACAGAGGCTTGTGGACACAGCCAATCAAATAACAACCTCGGCGCCAATAGATTTCCATAGTGCACGCACCTGCCTGCAGAGACAGTCAATGAGAAAAGCAATGTGACAAAGATATAATTTCTCTGCAAACCAACCAGCGTATGATAAGGAAACGATCACAACTTAGAACTTTTCCATTGATAAACAGTATAACCTGGTTAATGACTTGCTCTTCGTGTTATTTAGCCAAATTTCAAGACATTTTTTTAAATAGCATCCTTTTCGACACTCTTAAAAATATCGTATTCCATTTTTTCTTTTTTGATAGCTTTCAGATGTTTTCTATATATTCTTCGGACGACTGAATTTGAATAAAATATATTTCCGAGCTTCTGCCTTTCATTTGCCGTTTGATTTATGTTTGAAGAAGGTTTTTTTCTTTAATTCTAGTATGAAGAAGAAAAATGTATGTACAGCTGCAACAGAAAATTGTGTAGATTTTTCTGCTTGTGAAGATAAATTATTGAAATCGATGGAAATTATACGATTTCTCTTTTTTATTCTTCCTTTGGGGTTTGTATTCATTTCCATTCAATCAACTTTTACCAGATTTTGAAAAAGTGTCATATACATATCTTTGAGAATAGACAGACGGCTTGAATTTTGGCCATCTAAGCGGAAAAAATTGTATACGTTTCGAATGAGAGAGACAGAGGCGTTGAAGAGAAATTGTTCTCCGGGTCTCACAAAATCGAAATGAAATTTAATAAAAAGAAGGTCAAACTTATATTTCACAATGCATATATATATATATATATATATATATATATATATATATATATATATATATATATATATATAGTCATAATTTAATATATAATTCTAATACGTCTACTTTGGAAACCTAGTCTCACTCTGTCCCTTTATATATAGGTAACTGAGTGATAAAATAGAAATCCTATGTAAATCCTATGTAAATAGTTTCGTTCTTCGAAAAGAATTAATCAGACTAATTATGTTTTATCTGTATATAATATAATGTAATATATATGTGTCCACCAAGTCTGTTTTAAACATGAAACATATAACGTAGGATTTTTCCGTTTTGTCATTCATTCAGTTACCCATTATTATTTGTATATCACATCACCCCCATATATATATATATATATATATATATAAGGAACGAAAAAAACTTTTTTACCACGCCCAAAACATTAATTTAAAACAGTGCTCGATATATAATATCTAGAGCTGTGAATATTTATTATAAATTATATTTTAGAACATGTACAAATTTTTATATATCCACTACAAATCGTACATTTCTTTCGACATTGAAACTACAATGTCTCATCAGGTGGTTTGGACAGGAATGGAAAGCCTCTTTTCTTATATTTACTGAGTTGTGCGTGGGATGTTGGTGGGGGTTAGTGATAAGGAAATAAGTCTTGTGAATTGTCCGTTTGAATTTTGAAGAAAGTGATGTGGGTAGTGAATATAGTTGATTAATGAGTGTCTTGGAATTTTGTAGACAGATTTAACATTTGCAGATAGGATGTAAATTTTATGATCTTGCGACTAGACTTTATCCTTTGGATTTTTTAGAAGAGCAGAGTAGGGCGGTGTAAGGGGTGGGGAGGGATGGGATTGGATTTACCGCTTATTTGTACAACTATAGAATATTTTTGTATTTAAGCACAGTTTTTATAATTAATCTAATTTTGTATATTTAACCTTAATTTTGGATTTAGGAAATCGATTTTTTTATTAAATTTTAACTTTTAAATTTTAAATTAGATCACAGTTTGTGGTGTGTAATAGGTAAGATTTAATGTAAGAGGTAAAATTTAATGTTAGTGTTTAAGGTAATAGGTAAGTAGGTAATGGGTGTGTAATAGGTAGAATTTAATGTAGGAGGTAAGATTTAATGTTTGTATTTAAGGTAATAGGTAAATAGGTAATAGGTATATTTGTATTTAAGGTAATAGGTAAAATTTAATGTGTGTATTTAAGAACAGTTTTATAATTAATCTAATTTTGTATATTTAACTTTAATTTTGAATTTAGGAAACCGATTTTTTCTATGAAATTTTTATTTTTAAAATTTTGAATTAGATCACGGTTTGTGATGTGTGTAAGAGTGTTGTTAGTACTATGAAGGTGTATCATTTCTAAGGGGTCCTAGCTCTGGCTTTTGTAGTATTTTTTAGCATGATTGTAAGGTTAGTTCTTTAAGGTGCTTGCAGTTTACTGTGGTTTCATGCCTCCGGTTTAAAAGCTTGTTGCTATCCATATATTTAATGATTTCAATTTTTCTTGAAGACAAAGAAAACATGGTTCATTTATAGATTTAGCTGTTCTTGCTTGTTTAAGGATTTTCCATTTAACTTTAGGTGTTTTATTTTCGTCTTTTAACTTCCAAAAGTATTTGGAGAGAGACATCATGTTTTGTTTTTCTTTGTAATTGAAGGATGAGGGGTGATTGTAAAATCGCTTTTTAAATACGTTCATGGTGTTTCCGATATATATTTTTTCATCTTTAGGATTCTCCATGGATGAAATCGAACACATATATATATCAGGGATTTCGTTAAACATTTATTGGTCATGGAGCATTGATTTGGGTTTCTACAATTACAGAGGTTGTTATTATGGAGCAGACTGGTATTAGTGTTGGAGTTATTTTTGTTGTGTGCTTTTAGCTTAGTTTCATTGTATTTTTATTGAAGATTGTGCTTAGAGGGTTATTTTTTTTAGGAAAATGCTTATCTATTAGTTTAAGAAATTTATGTCCCAACTTGAAGTTAACTGACTGATTAAAAGGAGGGTTATACCATATGATTTTGCTGTTTCTATTTTTGCTTTTTGTGCTCTTGAATTCTTCCACAAAGTTAATTTTGGATGATTGATGATTGATATCCGCTTTCTTTAAGGATTCTGACTAAATTACCTTGTGTTTATTAAATATTTCTTTATTGGAGAAGTGTGTGTTATTGCGGCGTTCCACTGATGATGGGATATGCTTGATAATGGATGGTGGGTGGTTAGAATTTGGGTTTATATAGACTGGGTTAGCATTATTTTTCATGTAAGGTTTGATACTAAGTCTAATGTTATGTCTAGGAAGTCAACTTGCTTGATATTAGATTTAATTACTACGTCAAGACCAAAGGATTTAAAGACTTTATGGATTAACTTTCTAGTTTTATCAACCTTACCTCCAGTAGATTTATTTATTATCATGAGTCCGTCATCTCTATAGAGTCCTATATTGTTAGTGTCAATTTCTTTATACGCCGTGAGGTTGTACAATAGGAATAATCCGACTAGATCCGAAGATTCTGCAGAATCCAGGGCTCCCATAGATAAATCAAAATTATCCGTTGAATTTTTTGTCCACTGTTCGTTGTTGTGAATGCGAACTGATTTTCTACAGTTCGACATTATTTTGATTTCATTCTTTGAGATGTCCGAGTAGAATTCCGCGAATTCCAGGGCAAGATTGAAAAGGTCCTCAGATATCGATGGGTAAAATTCCACGATGTCAAATTGTAAGAAAGTGGCATTATTTTTTTCCCGAAAGTTCTCAAACCATTTGATTACATCCATTGTACCCCTCCATTGCATGAGTTGGATTTTTTCCTTATTTGTTGGTTAACTCTTTCTAATATTACCTTACTAATTCTACCGATTTCTGATTTTGTAGGGTTTATTATTCTAGTGGGTAATTTTTGGTAGAATTCCGGCTTATGGTCTTCTAAAAGTATGTACGCCTCCTTTGTTGGCATTTTGGGAACTCTGTCGCTTATTTTCAGTTTATCCGTAATTACTTTGTCTGAGTGGTTGATTCTATCCATGTGGTTTTGGTGCTCCGTGTTAATTTTCCTGTAGTTTTTTTAAAAAAATTTCTTAATCAGGTTTTTGTACACTTTGGGGTCCATCTTATAGAAATTCGATGTTTTATCCGATTTGACAAAGGCCTTATTAGATTCGTTTATGTAACTAACTAGTATATATATATATATATATATATATATATAGAAAATTTCTGTTTCGAGATTTACATTTTTTATCTCGTCATCAGGTAATGTTACGTAATTTTGGTGAAAAAGATTTACATTTGAAAATAGAAAACGATATGTTTGCTTATTAAAGAGTTATCATTTTTACCAAAGTTACTTAACACTGGCTGATGATGAGATAAAAACTAAATCTCGAAACATAAATATTTCGGTGTTGCGATATAAATATTAATTTAGAATAAAAACAAAATTATATATATATATATATATATATATATATATATATATATGTATAAATTTGTTTTTATTTTACATTGCTAGACGGAAATTTCTATGTTTCGAGATTTTACCTCGTTATTAGGTAATGTTAACTCATTGTTTTGAAAATGATTTTCATTTGAATATAGGAAACAATACGTTTATTATTTTTGGATGTGGGAAGACAGAAAAATTATGCGAGTGTTCTAAATTGAACACTAATCAGAATGTAAATCAAATTAAAATTTGAAAATATATAAAATATTTGTTGTATTGAGTGCTTTAAAAAAAAGTAATTGCCGGAGAACTCGAACTTCTAAATCTGTTGGTTTTCTTCACCTGGCTATATATATATATATATATATATATATATATATAGAGAGAGAGAGAGAGAGAGAGAGAGCGAGAGAGCGAGAGAGAGTGAGTGTGAGTGAAAATGTGAAACAATGTTATTAGTTTCCGCGATTAAAAGTTTCATGTGTACACTTAGATATTGATGGCGTTGTCTGCCAACTCTCATAAGTTACGAAATCCTTAGTTCTCTATTAATATATATATAGTATTATTTTTATTATTGGTATTTATAATAAGAACATTTTTTACCACTACACAAAAGCTGTCTTGTTTCGATACTATCAATAGTATCTCATCAGGCGATTTACGGTTACAAGAGTTAGGGAATTATATATATATATATATATATATATATATATATATATATATATATATATATATATAAATTTTAAAAACCAAATATTACCTCATACAGGCAATTAAAATGGAAATAGATGGAATAGAAAGTTAAGTCAACGATGGATAGGGGAATGAGGATAGAGGGTGGAGGTGAGTAGTAGAAATTAAGAGGTCACGAAAAGCTAGTTACATGGTGTCAACATTGTGTAATATTTAGTTTTACAGTATATGAAATTATATGTCATGTCATAGGTTGTGTTTAATGTCATTGTGGAAGATCTTTAAATTTATTTATTTCATTATGTATATAATTTTCTTAAAGGGGTGTAATCGGAATAATAAGGACTAAGGTTTATTGATATATGAAAACAAAATAGGTGGCATATAAAGGCAGTTGATTGAAGCTATTAAATTAATTAACAGTGGATGGTGGCATCTTATATATTAATGCAACGGTAGTAATTTAATTGTGGAATGTAGCTATATTTATAGAAGAACATATAATTAACTATACTTTAAGTAAACAAAAGACGGCGTTAGCAAGAGACTGTTAATTCGTTTCGTTTGTTTAACAGGGTTAATTTAGGAAACTGAATAATTTTAAATTTTTTCTGTAAACATAAGAAACAGAACTCGTGTAAAGAATTAGAGGTTTTAGCCTTTTCTAATATTTTCCATTTTACAGTAAGGGTTTTTATTGACTTCTTTTAAATGCCAAAAGTATTTAGATATGGATGTTCTATGTTCTAAAAAGATGGACATTTTTATGTGTGTGTGTGTGCGCGCGTGTGTGTGTGTGAGGAAATAGTGAAGTGTTCTCGGCTAAGAAGCTATTAAAATATTTTGAGGTTTGTGCATTTGACCAAATTGTTTAAAGAAAAAAAAGAAATTCGTGCAATGCAAATGAGCAAGAAACACTTGATTATATAACTATTCAAATGGCATGTAGTGGTCCATTTTTATATGGTGGTCCGTTTTTATTTTGAACTAATTATTCAACTGTTAGACTTTCCAGAAGTGAACACAAAGAAATATGATTTAAATGCAACATAAAATCTTTTTGGCTTCGTTTATCTTTCCTCATTCTGGTGCTATACTTGCAAGCAACTTTAGTATTAATTATAGAGATTTAGTAACTTCAACATCGATTTAAAATAACATTTCATGTTTATATATATATATATATATATATATATAGGACCCGAAACTATCTTCCAATTTTCAGGTACGTGAGTGTCTTTGTAAAAATACATCTCGGGACTTTTGAAGTAGACAATAATTGGATGACAATTTTAATGATATTTATATTGCATATTACCTTAAAGCAATTCTTCAATTAACATCGTTTCACTTAAGCTACCTTCAGTCAATTAATATCATTTAAAAAGCTAATCAAAATATTACTTCGCAAAATCATTACTCATGTTTTGCTTTTGATTGAGGAAAAACACTTTGGCAAGAAATCAATCAATTTATATCATTTGCTCAACAGTAAATCTGGTCAGACATAATTTCATTTCATTACCCACTTTTAGAAATATACAATATATCTATAATAGCAAACTTAGTCTCTATATTTTAAATACGATATTTAGTTTATATGAAATAAATTATTTGCGAAGCAAACGGGACGCAGCTCCACCACCCGACCCACCGGAGAAAAATTATAAAGGGCGAAAAATTTCAAATGAAAAAATAATGTAGGGATAATAAACATATAAAAATAATGCTATCAGTGTTTCAATTGCCTGTTATGAAAGACGTTTCCCAAAACTGAATTTATTCAAGACATAACAGCGTTCTCCAATAAGCCAAAATATAGTGAGTAAACTAGCAACATTGTCAATATTTCATTTCAGTGTAGACTTTAATTTTGCAATAAAGAAATCAATAAAACAAAAAAATTGCACAAATTAAAACCAGACGTATTTAAATGAATTAGAGCATATTAAATGCATTTTAATTTAATTTCATCTGTATTTTCATAAAATACAATAGATAGAATTTGAGTGGGATTTGAGGACTCTCTGCTGCCACGCTCTCCATGAGTTTCTTTCTACTATACTGGTAGAAGGGAGTACTAACAGTTTCGGGGACTCAATATTTATCTTGTTCCGTGCACCGACAAACCACACTACACTACTGTTTATCATTAAAAGGTTTAGGAGTACATAAATATCTCTGGGATATTTCATAACAGCCGGTCTGATTTGAAAATGATTTGAGTAAGGAAAAAGAAAACGAACTTTTTCCATTGATGTTTAAAAGAAGTTAAGCTGAATAAACTCCAATTTCGAAATCTTTCGAATGATTACTGGAAAATAATTTAAACATAATTGACCAGACTTTCGATTTAATAAACCAATTTATTGTTCCTCAAAGTATTATTCTTATTTTTTGTGTAAGTAGAATAACAAGTTTTTGCACATAACACTCCTTTTTAGTTCGATCCTGAGTGCTCCTTAATTTCCGCCTTGTACCATAACTGAGCTAAGTTAAGCTGGTGTAATGGTTACCAAAGTAGTGAGTTCGATCAACACAGAGTGCCCTATACTTTCGGTCTTGTGCCGCATCTTAGCTATAATTAGAAAATCAACACTATAGGCCACTTCGAGGAGGTATAATGGTTAGCAAGCTTATCTCACTAAATCAATTTTCTCTATCTCTTCGGATTTCAGTGTCTGATTTTCCGTCCTCTGTTAAAAAAGCTTTTTAGAAATATTTTACGTAAAATATCAACTGTCTCTTCCTGATGATAAGTATAAGTGTCTTTTTTCTTTCCATTTTCTATAAACCTTCGTCATTGCTCACCAATTCAGTGCATGGCACTCTCAGCATCCTTCTGTAGAACCACATTTTTTGTTACAAAGTCTTTTCTTCATCGGTGAGGAGATTGTCCAGGATTTACTGAATTGGTATTATATAACAGCTCTTTTCCTTGTTTCTTAGAAAAGTTTCTGTTTCTTAAAACTTTGCTAAGCTTCTGGAAGGCATCTTTCACTATTCAGACGCGCCTTCGGATTTCAGTGTCGCACTTTCTGTTTTCTATTAAAACACTTCCCATATATTTAAATTGTTGTCCTTGTTTGATTTTGGTATCTCAAATTTGTAATTTACATGTTGGGTTCTTCTTTTTATTAAGAACTATTCTGTTTTCTTATAATTGGTTAATTTTCTTCTTGTTTTTCTTTACTACCTTTTGTTAGAGCATTTGTAGTTTCTTTTATGTGTCTACTATCAACAGTATTTGCTCTGCATATGTTTTTCTTAATTGGTATCACCCCAAGCAAGGCAATAAAGCCACTAAAGCACAGGGCGTGGAAGAATTAGAAACAGAAACATTAATAGTGAGCAGAAAAAGAAAAGAGTAACCAGGTGAACAGTAGATAGTAATTAAGTTTGCATTTAAACTTTTGTAGATTAAAGTTGGTTGGAAAGGATGGAACCAGAAGGGAGTTCCACAAGCGAGAAGTACGAGAAAAAGAAACTATTAACATAAAACTAACGGTTACAACTAGCTTGCTAGAAAGTTTTTCTTGCCAGAATCAATCTTGCATATTTATAAATCTGTCATTCGTTTGTTCATTGAATATTGTTGCCATATCTGGTCAAGTGCTCCTGCTGTTCATCTCGAGGTTCTTGACAAAATCCAAAAAAGTGTAAAAGGTTCTTGACAAAACCCCCAAAAGTGCTTTACAGGCAAAAATATATTTCGGCCATGGATGGTGGCGGCTAAATATAACAACAAAAGTTTGGAAGGCAATAGACGACAAAGATATGATTAATATCAAAGGCAGAAAAAAGGCGACAACAAAGGCTTGAAAGGCCATAGACCACAAAGACTTCAATTATGCGAGAACCCGAAAAAGCAAATAATGGGTTCAATAAGTTTGAGGTTTCTGTCAGAAAACAGACGAGAGAGAGAGAGAGAGAGAGAGAGAGAGAGAGAGAGAGAGAACACTTCCGTTGGTTAACGATTCCACGACAGCTCCTGCATGTGCGAAATCACTCTCCAGACACTTCTCTTCCACGCAACCGTCACCGACGAAGAATATGAATATATTTTTATTCATACATGTTCCTCGTTGTCTGGGAAAACGATTGTTGTTTGTTCAGAAAACCAGGTGTAGTATATAACAGAAGGATCTGCAATGTAATTGGTCCTGACTTGGCATCTCAACTTCAATCACTTTCTTACCACAGCTGACGTGGCTTCCCTTTGTCTTTTCTACAAATATTTTCATGACATCTACTCTAACAAGGTTTGTTTTCCCTGGTGCCTCGTCCACGTGAATTTTGTCGTTGGACCTAGGTTTGCATCTAGGTTCTACCCTTTTACCGTTGAAATAGTTAAATGTAACCGTCACTTCTACTCCAACAGTTTCTCTTTTCGCACTTCCCACTTGTGGAACTCCCTTCCGTTTACATGTTTCCCTGATTGCTACAATCTGAAAAAATCAAATGTAACATCAATTGCTATCTTTTATCTTCTTGAATCCCATTAATCTTTTATACTTTCTTCAATACCCGTTCTAACCAGTCTTTTCTCTCACTGTAACCCTTGCAGACTAGTGGCAAATGAATTAAAAAAAAAGAAACTGAACTGTAAATTGGTGAAATATTGACGTTATCTAGTACTGTGCTTAAATTTCGAAAGTCTAGGTGCCGCACCGAAGAGCTCATCTGAACAATTACCATGAAAGTATTCATAAAAAAGGCACAGAAATGCAACATTACGGTTTTAGCAAATAATGAATTCTAATTCTTTCAGAATCGTCTCACTGTATAGGTTGAATAAATCCTGTGTGAAGATATCTTCTTGTCTTACACCCCTTTCTGCTTTTGTATATTTACTGAACTCATTTTCTATTCATATACAAGCGGTTTGCTGCCAGTATAGCTTCTGGCAGCAAACATCCTTCCTAAATATGTTAAGCCTACCTAACAGTTTCAACAGTTATTTATGAGAAATCATTTTGGCAATGTTTGAAATTAGCGTGCGTTTTACTGACGCTTGTTTGATAGAAAATGTTTGTTCTTGCTTCTCATGCATAAAGTATGTAGTTGTAGCATTCACTATTTAATACCCTGCATTTAATTAATATGCTTTCTTCTTCAGGAGATTGAAAATGTTGAATATCACCACAAAGACATTACATGTTGGAAACACTGATTTTTATTCTTATCTCGCTACCATTTTTCTATAACGGATACCAGCACAGAAAAAGAACCTTCGAACCAAGCTCAAATTCCGGGTAAGCCTGTTGTGGTCAGTTACTTATTAATACTCTTGAAAAAGGCACGAATCCAAATTTTATCTTGTTATTAATGAGTTGCATATAAGGGTAGATTGATCTAATTGATCTTGAGTAGCAACTCGTCAAAGATGAGAAAAATTCTGAATTTCAAACCTTAGAGAATGCAACGGGAAATCACTTCACAGACAATGCATAGCAATTCCGAGATTATAAAGAAAAGGAATCTGCGGAGAGTCATGATCGTCTAAGTGCTGAAGAAACATTCTATTTAAACAAATATTTATCTTCTGTCTTCAGAATTTTGTGGCGGATAAGAAATTAAGAATTAAAAACATTTTGGAAAAATCCAACTAAAACATATAAAATAAAATTGCACACCTGAAAAGTGGATTTAAACGACTAAAACATTTTGAGAAAAACCCAAACCATGGCAAATGTGAAAAGCAAATTCTGAATGCTGATTGGATACGAAATAGAAAAATGAACGGTGACGTCAGCCAGACGTTTTTCACAGCTAAAGCAGAAAGTGCCTCTGGAGCCGGTCACATGACCAGATTCAATTACTTAAAGATATTCTGTGACCGGTCAACAGAGTCAGATGGGAGCAGCGAAACGAAACTACTAAAATATAACGGAAGAACTTCAACCGACCCGGACATATGTCGCGTCGCACGTTGTTCTCCTACTTCTTTCTCGTGTGCTGATTTCTTTTACTTCTTCTTCTCCATCCAAATGCATTCCTACTGAATACATACATACATACATACGTACATACGTACATACGCATATACTCTTTCAACAAATTACTACTACTAACATTTGTACGAACTCTTGTTAACTTTAACTTTCTCATGGAAAATTTACTGCTACCTATACTTGTTATGGGATGTACATTGTGGTGCATTGGATATCGGCTCGGAACGAGAAATCGGGGAGCCGAGTTCGAATTCCAGTTGAATCCATTGCATTCACTTACGCACAAATACCCTTGGGAAAGGTATTAATCCGTCTTCTTCCTCCCAGTTATGGGTTAAATAACAGGACAGATTGGGTTCTATAGCCTTGGTCGGCAACCAGTCTACCGCAGAAAGCAATGGCAACCTACTGCGGGATAACCTTCTGCCCAGTCAGTCATGTCTCTTTCGAGACATGATCGCCCAAGCGTGTATCACGTATGGCACTTAACTGACTGACTGATTCTTGTTATTCATTTCATTAATAAGTTTCTGTTTTAACATACAAAATCTATATTTTTGTTCTTACATTATTCCACACAATTCCACACATTCCAACCTGCCGACAACCAACCCTCTGATAATAATGATGATGATAATTCTTAATAAAACTTATAAACTGTAGGGAGTTCGGTTAAGTATGACACAAGGCCGAATCAAATAAACATTAACCAGCCCCCTACGGCTACAAATTAAACTAAAATCACTTAGCTAAACTAATAAGCAAAGTAATCGAATATATAAGTGAAAACGTATTTTCATTTAGAACGAAAAATCGCCAAATAATCTTTGGTTTAGCTTCTTTTCTGTAACTTTTATTCAAAGCAAAAAAATAAAAAATAAAAAAATAAAAAAATAAAAATTTTCAACTAAGACTCCATTAAAAAGCTGAAAAATGATATTTTGAACAAATAACAAATTTAATGAAAATTTCGAATATGTGCAATCCTTATCATTTTTCTTATTTGTTGTTATAAGCAATAATTTTTCCCATTTGTTTGTTATAAACAATGTGACATTAGAGCCGACATTTCCAGAACTCATTATCTTTCAAACAGATTTCAACAGGTGTGTTGGAACAGTTCTAACAAATTGTTTTTTTTAATTTTAATTATAAAATGATAAATTTGCTTTCTGTCTCTACTGGAAGACAAACAGAAAAAAAAGATGATGTTGGAATTGTGTTTGCAGAGATAATTTAACAATCGATGAATAATTGCCGTGTCATAATTTTTTAATAAAATCTTAAAATTACATCATGTGAACATAAGATAAAATATATTTCTTTGCAATATTTTTAAGTATTAAAACAATTCATATATACTGCAAAATTTAAAACAAGTTAGTAAGGTTTTGTTCGAACAGAAAAGAGAAGACACAAAGTATACATTTTATAAAAAAGCACACATGAAAAAATGCCATGATTTTCTGTTAAGACAAACCTAACCCAATAAGATGATTAGCGTAACATATTTCTTTTTTTTAAAAATTTATTCCTATTTTTTTTAATCGATAATAAATAAACTTTTTCAAAATTATAGCTCATATACCTGGTTAACGTATTTCTAGAAAAAATAACAAACTTTTAGTTAATTGAAAAATCCTGAATTTTGATTAAAAAAATGTCAGTTTTTTTAATTTTGTCAGTAATTCTATGAATCAGGAATTAGAGTTTGTAGAGTAAATTTGATATTAGGAACATTTTTTTATTTTTATTGCACTTCTCATTTAAGGGACATCTCGATTAACACTCAAAAAAGTTATACACGTCCTCCTGTTCATTTAAATGTGAATAAGCTTTTTTAGTGAAAAAAAAAATCCAAAAACCTATAAGATTTGTAAGAGTCGAGTTGACAACTATTAGCAGAAATAAACCCTCCTCAAAAACTGTGAAAGACGGGCTTGTATGTACTGAAGTGGGCTACATTTGAAACTCGTAGTACTACTAAATTTTGAATCGATTTTCTTAATTTGTATTCGATGTTAGCCCAGGTTATATTTAAAAGTATCTCAAAGATTCACATGCCACGAAATTGAAAATTTTATTGTGTTGTGCTTTCAAAAGAAACCTTGCCTGGTAACTGCACAAACACACCCACCAACACACACATGAATGTATGTTTAAGCAATGTCTTAAGGGATGTCTAAGCAATGTCTTCAGAAATGTTTAAGCAATGTCTTAAGGAATGTCTTAAGGGATGTCTAAGCAATGTCTTAAGGAATGTCTAAGCAATGTCTTAAGGGGTGTTTAAGCAATGTCTTAAGGGATGTCTAAGTAATGTTTTAAGGAATGTCTAAGAAATGTCTTAAGGGATGTCTAAGCAATGTCTTAAGGGATGTCTAAGCAATGTCTTAAAGAATGTCTAAGCAACATTTTAAGGAATGTCTAAGCAATGTCTCAAGGGATGTCCAAGGAATGTTATTCCTGATGGCCTGAATGTTTTTAAAACATAGGAATTGACAACGCTAATGATTATTTTTTCTAAACAAACCGTTAAACTTTTCACTTTCATTTCAAAGCAAACTTATATCATCACAATTGTTTAAAAAATCGTGTCGTACCAATGACAATTAGTATCAAATACATAGTAGACAATCTCTATAGATTTTAATACCAAGCTCCATAGATTCTACCTGACAATAATATTTTGAATATTTCATAGGCGATGCATTCCACTAATTCTAACATTTGAACTTTTGTATTGAGAGAGTTGAAAGTCAGTTGATTTTGAATCATAGAATGTTTAATGTGAAATGATCCTCTCCCAATCTGCTTTTCCCACCTCTTTGAGATCACCTGCCTCTCTATAAGTAATAAAAAATGGCATGTTTGCCAATTAAGATGTGCATATGCGCATGTGTCAACTGATATGCTGGAAGTGTTCAATCAAATACGAATCTGATTAAATAAATAATAACGTTAACACAAAATAACACTTTCATTAAGTGAGGAGATTAAAAAACAACAACAACAACGACGACGACATAGATTCTACCGGAATTATTCGTTAAAGAACAGAAGCCAATGAAAACTGACGAATGCCTCGATGTTTTATTTCTATGTAACATATTAATAATGCAAAATGTGTTTGCATCGAACACAAAAGATTAACTCGCTGGATTTGATTTCAAATTTGAGATTTTTTTTCCTTGTTAAAATATAACAAATTAAAACGCCGGCAAAAAGTAAATAAAAGAGAATAAAAAGTAAATAAAATAAAAGCTTTTATGGTTCTTTGACATTCTTTTTAGCGTTTTTGTGCCGTATATCTTTCGCATTTTTCAATTCAATAAAGCAATTTCTTTTTCTCTGAATCTTACAAATTTGCAGTCATCTGCTCCGAACTTATCCAACAAAAAGAACTTATTCGAGTGAATAAAATATTTTCTTAGGCATAAAAGAATTAAGATTAACGGAAAGAATTTCATTTTTCTTTCTCCTGGTTAAAAGAAATATTTTTCGAGCTGCAAAATATGCAGAAAATAACATCGATCAAGAGGAGAAAAATATTCAAGAAGCGTAATCCTCCTACCTTTGATAAATATACATATGAAGAGTAAATGCAAAAATATGAAAAAAACAAACAAACCAAAGTTGCACATTTTATGAGTTGTACGAACAATGAACAAATACGTTCACATGCATTTTTTTCTGTCAGTCTCTTCTTTTTCTTATATAGACAATTCAGTGAAATTCCATTCCTATAAGTTGTCTGCTTGGAAAGATTTCTGATAATTAAAGCGGTCAGCTCGCAGACCTACACAAGCAGCCGGCTCAATTATTCCGTTCTCAAGTCCACTTGAGAGTCACTGTCGTACTTTGACAGACGACGCCAACTCAATGCGAATTCACTCCAATCGTATTCAACTGCAGCCCGAACGATTGCTGGCCACCTTCTCTGACGTCTTTGCCAACGGTGATAATTAGTATCTCTAACGGTCGGGGATCAAAGATCATTAAAGCTATCTTTAAGATAACAGCTGTTCTCTAGAAACCTTTTAGTAGCAAGGCGAAGAACGGTTGAAAGGGGCATGCATGCGATATTTACAACAAGATCCTTGTTAATTATTTTGTCTTGATACGTTCGACGGAATAATTGCTGTCCCATAAACGATCAGAGAGGATTATTTTGCCGCTAACACTTGAATCATTCTCTTGAAATATTTTCTCCTATTACTTTAATGGATATAGACTAAAAAAATTTAGTTATTCATATGTTCGTTTAGAATTGAATTCTAAACGTTGGTGCCACCACAAAATACTTTCAAGTGACTGTTTACTGAATGTTTTGTATTTTCCAGTTTGAAATTTTAAAAAGTTTTTTATGGTTTATAGGGTTTTCAGATAATTCTATTTTTCAAGGTAAAATTAATTGCCGAAAGAATATTCAGTCTTATTTTTTTACGTGTTTTCACTCTCTGGTCTCCGTTTATATCGATATTGTTGCTTCATAGGCTCACAAATTAAGGTGGAAGTTATACACTATTGACTTTTGTCACATTCTCTATGAACAATAATATTCTAAGCAATTTAGAATGTATGGGTATGTTTATTTGTGTGTGCATACATATATGCAGGTGTATGCACACCAATATGCATACTCACCCATACACAGATATCATATAGCCACACTGATGAGCTGTGATACAGCGAAACAGGCTTGTATGTGGATGACTAATATATATATATATATATATATATATATATATCCACAGACAGATCTGTTTCACTGTATCACAACTTATTAGTACGGTTAGAAAGCCAATTGCGTTTTACCCAGGATTGAAACCCGACTGAATTGGCGTCAGTCGGCGATTTTACCTCTGAGCTACGGTATACATTTTCCTAATATAAATATATTGTATATTAGGAAAATGAATGGTAAAGTGGAATATATATATATATATATATATATATATATATATATATATATATATATATATATATATATATATAAAAGAAAGTTATAGTACACGTAGGTTTTAAACCCACTGTTCGTGCATTTATCACTACACAAAGATCTTCGCGTTTTGGAGCTACGTGTGCATCTTATCTGGTGATAAGTTGAAATGAAAATTAAATGGTGAAAACGATTTATTTTTGGTAATATGATATGTAAGTGAATGTGGGGTGGGAGTTTAGTATGATTTAGCCTGCAGTTTGTAGCCATAGAGATACAGTATTGTGTTAGGAGAATGGTGCAGAGTAGCTTAGTTTTGGACAAGTCACTTTTTAGTTTTGTCTGGGTAATTCTAATATTGGGATGTAAGGTTTTTAAAGAAAGGGTTGGCACTTTTTATTTTATCACTATCTATGAGTGGATGGACTAGAGTGAATATTAGTGTTGCGTGAGTTTATTTTCTTTTATTTATACGATGTTCGTTTTTTTTATTTTGAGGATATGGGTATTAATTACCTTTTTGGAGGGGATTATCTTATGTGAATGAGATATTTTTTGGTTAATTAAATTTTAACGAAAAATATTTTCGATAACACTGCTAATTCATCTCTACGGTTCAATAGTTCGCCATTGTTGAGGTACTTTTCACTTAAGCATAAAGGGCAGATGTCGTTAAGCGAGTTGCAGGTTCTAGTTTTTTCCAGGATTTTCCATTTTACTTTGGGTTTCTGTTTTGCGAACTTTAATTTCCAAAAATATGCAGAAAGGGATGTTTGGTTTCGATAGAAGTTGTTTTTGAATGAATTTAAGTGCATGTACCAGCGCTGATTAAAGGTGTTCTTTGTAGATCCGATATACACTTTATTTATAGTGGGGTTTTCAATTAATGTTATATTGCATTGATAGACAAATGAATTTATTTTACATCTATATATATATATATATATATATATATATATATATATATATATATATATAATGTGTGTTTTTGTGTGTGTAATATCTAAATATGTAATTTTCATATACATAATTTATCACTTTGTTGATCGATGTTATATTCAGCACTTCAGCTCCGGAGTTTCGTAGACGAACCCTTTTCATAATTGTTCAGTCTATTCGCCAGGAAGTTTACACCCCTTCCATATATATATATATATATATATATATATATATATATATATATATTGAATAAAGTACATTTAGACAGCTATCTTTCATATGCTTAAATATATTCGTTTAAAATAGATAGATGAGAATGTCTGTTGAAACTTTTGATAATTTTCACTTTGTGTTGAATTAATTGCTTCATATCCCCGTTAGACGTTTTGAAGGAAAAAAAAAATAAAATAAAATCTAGAATAATCTATCCTTGAAAACAACTAACGATGATCGAAAGTACGGATCTCAACCTTCCTATCTAAGATGAAGCAATTAATTCGACGCAAGGTGAAAATTATCAAATGGCTCTACAGACATTGTTGCTTTGTTCTATTTAATAGAACCCCTCCTTTCGGAGCAATGATGAAAAGTTTTCGACTCGTTTTGATATTTCGTTATTTGATAGTATTTTGATCTATTGTGTGGCTTGCATTTTATGTGTTTATGTAGATGTCATGTTGTGTGTGAACAATTAAGATCACTCATTCCTCTGTATTGCAACCAAAAGAAGTGCAACATACCGAATTCTTCGTTGCTTAATCGTTTTCAATTTTATTAAAAAACATTAAGAACATTATTTGTATGGAGAAAAAAAAAGCTTAATTAGTGTACAGCTTCACAAACACGAAAATTCACTGCATGATACTGATATCTATCTATCTATCTATCTATCTATCTATCTATCTATCTATCTATCTATCTATCTATTGATTGTAATCAGTAGCGATATAATGGCGGTGAGTAAAACATAATGTTAAATGCCAACGATATATTTTTTTAAATATCAATCAAATGATGATCTTGCATGTTATTTATTAAGTATAGGTTAGTGCGACACAAGTCAAGAGGCAAGCAAAGGAGATCAAACTTATTATAATCGCAATGGTCTGCTCCGCTAGTAATCCAGCCAGCCAGCCAGCCAGCCAGCCAGCCACTATATCACAATGAGGTGCTTGCTTTAGAATAAGCTATTTACTATAATAACCATGTTTTCTTTCATCTAAATGTGGACAACTCTATTAAAAAAAGAAATGTGGTCATTATTTCTTTTCATAACAAGCATGACTCGTATTAATCAACGATGCCGTTGAGATTTAACAACTGAGGAGATAAGGAGAGGAAATCCCAATTTAAGTGAAGAACGTTTTTTTTTCTGATTTTGGGTTTGTTTTTTAGCTAACTTGAAATCAAAAGACACAATGTTTTATGATTATTATGCGCAGTGGAAGGGAATATAGAGTCAGAATAGATGCACATAAAAGATTCTCAATGACTTGGCAAGAACGAAATACACGAAACTACAATATATTTAAAACGGATCATCACATGAAGTTAAAGTTTGTCTGTTCCTAGGCGCGTGCGCACACATACACTTATTATCATGTAAAATAAGTTGCCTTAAAATGCCACTGTTTATTTTATTAATTGAATATTTCACCTTTTCCATATGCCAAATATTTATAACTACAAATTGGGATTTACCTGTCGAAAATATAAAGAGAAAGTAGTTAATAAACATCATTCATAGGTAAATTCGATTCATAGTTTGGTTAACATGGCTACTCTGACAGGCTTGCGATTACGCGGCCATATACTGATTGATGCACTATGTGTTGTAACGCATACCTCTTTTTACTTTTTTTAAAAAAATACCTGTAATTTGTGCCATTGTAGAAATTCTGTTCTCTTGTACTTTGTGAGAAAAACTCCGTTCACGTTTCTCTTCGTTAAATGTTGGCCCGCCAATACCTTGTTGGTCGTTGGTGATTGGTGATTTTCACTCCCCGGTCGATGCCAATAGATACTCACTACTACTGAATATGAGCATCAGTTCCTGGCGATAACACTTTCAACTCTAACAAAATTGAATTAACACTTTGTTCTTGCCCATAGCAGTCACATTAAACACAGGAAAATGAAGTACTCGAGGCCGGCTTATATGGTTAACACACACACACACACACACACACACACACACACACACACACACACACACACACACACACAGATAGATATGATGGATATATTGTCATCTAAATTATATGGATATATTGTCATCTAAATTACGCAAAAATGAAAATAACACTGATACCTTATTTTAACATATATATTTACCAAAATTACACAAAAATATCTTGAAATACTAGGAAGTAAAATCGTCATTGGCTTCAATCACGGTCTCCAGACGACTTGGGATTTTCCTGCAATTCTTCTGGGTGGTGTCTTTGTTAAAGATGGTGAATGCTCCCATAATCCTTGCCTTCAGTGTATATGTTGCAAGGAGTTTTGGTCACTCGCTCAACTGCGCCCCATACATAATAATCAAGGGCGTTGTAGTCTTGGGAGGTAGGTGGCCAGACGTAAGGGGAAATGTGGTTGCAGAAATTATCTGACAGTCAGGAATGGGTTCTCCTGCTTGTATGGTATGGTGCAAAGTCCTGTTACCAGACATAGGAACTTCCAGCAGCAACCCTATCTTCTCAAAGCACTTGCTGTAAGGCCTCCTATTTTGAGACTCTTACCAACAAATTCGAGAAATCTTATCAGAACGATCAGCTGCCATACCTTTGTAATCACCATTAAACTCATCCAACTCTTTCCGAATCCTCTGCACTGTCCTCAGATTGACACCAACCACTCTAAAATGTTCGTATTGAAGTTTTCGGTGCGAATACCAAGAAGTACAGCATGCTGTTTCCGATTTTTTAGAAGAGTGAATTGTGTCATGGTACTCTTCTTCTCTACGGCTATATCGTGTTGAATGCACCGGTTCCCGTCCGATCACCGAAGTTAAGCAACATGGAGCCTGGTCAGTACTTAAATGGGTGACCACTTGGGAATACCGGGTGCTGTAAACGTAAGGATCAAGAATGGTCCACCGCTCCTCCAGGTTTGGGGGTTGGGTGCAGGGCTAACAACCCTGTCCCGTAAAAAACAGTTTGTTACAGAAACAGCAACAAAAAATGTTTCTGCCCTATGCAACATTGGGTGTGATGGATAAATGATGATGATGATGATGATGATGATGATGACGACTCTTCTTCTCACAGACAGTGCCCAACTGGCCCTGCTATACTGTGCAGTCGACAAACTCAAGAACAAACAACGCGCGTGCGCGAAATAAAAGATATAAAATAGCGACAATTTACCCATCACACCATATATAAGTATATACTGTTGAAGTAAAACGTTAACTTAGCCAAATATATTTGTTGTGTGTAAACACAACAACAAATATGCACGCACACACACATACACACACACAAACACACACACATACACACACACATATATATGATCAAAAATACTTTAAAGATATGCTATATTTATGGCCGCTGATACGCGTTGTGGTGCAGAGGATATCGGCTGGGGAAGAAAATTCGGGGAGCCGAGTTCGAATTCCAGTTGAATTCCTTGCATTCATTTACGCACAATTACTCTTGGGAAAGGTATTAATCCGTCTCTTCTCTCCAGTTTTGAGTTAAATAACAGGACAGATTGGGTTGTATAGCATTGGCTGACAACTAGTCTACCACAGAAATGAATGGCAACCTACTGCGGGATAATGTTCTGCCCAGTCAGTTATGTCTCTTTCGAAACATGATCACCCAAGCGTGTATCACGTATGGCACTAACTGCTTGATATTCATGGCCAAAGTGCTCAATATCAGAGACAGAGCGTATGTAAATATAAAAGTGCATTCTGAGTTCAACACCGAGTGGCGTCAGTCTATTTTATGCTTCAACGCAATTTTTAGGCCAGACAATCCCAGAAGTAAAATAAACAATTGGGAAGATGTTGGAACAAAACAGTTAAAAGTATTAAAAAGTTAAAAAGTATGTACATTCACAGTAAAATGAGTATCAGTATAACCTGAAAAACAGGCAAGAAACCACTGCTCGAAAACCACCATAAAAATAACAGACTACGATTTGTGGTTGCACATGATGACAAAGATTCATGTTGTGGTTGAGATTTTCTGCAGAAGGTACTGGAGAATATCTCAGTATAGACTAAGAAGTAAAATAATGTAGAAATATTGAAGAAACATCTTTAAGACGCAGAGCAGAAAATTAAAGTTTGGCTACAAACGGGTCTTCGAAAGCGACGATTACCGCAAGCATACTTCCAAAGTTCTGGCAAAATCGATTAATATTAACAAAATCTTTGCATTGGAACGAACATCCATCGCATTGCCCTTTTCTAAATTCAGTATAAAATACGTGATCAAAAGTGAAAATCTGTGCTGTAAAACACAGATGCTGTCAGTTATATCAGGAGAAATGGACCCAAATTCCAGTAGCGTAGTGTGAGAAGTTTGTGGAAGTCTACACAAAATATTTGGCACAAGTTAAACAGTTAAAGTATCTCAAGTTAAACTATCTCAAGTTTATATAAACTTATGATAAAGTAAAAATGTAATGAAATAAATTAAAGCTGAAGTCAACACATTTCTGTTATCATTCTGATATTTTCTATTATTAAACTAGTGATCCTAACTGGCCTATGATAACAATGATTTACTAGGATTAAATGTTAGAAATTATAAAAGACTGTATAATTACAGAAGGAATATATATATATATATATATATATATATATATATAGACATAAAATTACACGCTTTATACAGTGGATCGTTTCACTGGAGAAATAGTAAGCTAGATTTGCAGTGTTACTTAGTCCGATTCTTACTGAGTTCCTCAAATTCGATGCCTTGTGCTTTGAAGTAACTAATTTATGCTTTATAAATATCAATACATATGAGTGAGTGTTGAAAAGTTTTCGATTCGACCCATTTCTCAAGATCAATATTCCAATTACCAAACATCAGTATAATGATTTTGGGAAATGAATCTCACCGAGAGTTTTATAGTATCCCTCTCGTGTAGACACTATGTCAGATTTTATAACGGGAATCAATATTTTCATAATAAAATAGGTATTAAAGAACCAATATTGGGAGAAATTTCAAAATATATCTATATCGTGAAATTTTCAGCTGTACTGATTCAAAATATTGATAATAACTTATTTTGGGTGTGTCAAATTTTATTATGCAAAATTAGCGTGTTGTTACTTCTTACTAACGGTTATAATATTATACCTTAACTAACTTCAACCGTACTCTAACAAAACGCTCCCGGAACTCTGGATATTCACATAAAGTCTCCCCTCTTAGACGGGATGTGACACATGGTCGGGTTTAACATGGGGAACTCGTGCGTCTACATTCGAGTCAAGGGTCAAAATTTACCCAGCCTCCGCAGCTAAGGGATCGTGTACTTTGCATTGTCTGTTTTTCTCAGTCGAGTTTCTGTCCGTAAATAGAGCCTCAACTGAGTCGAACTTTACTCGAAGACAGAGAGTTTGACTGACAATTTCGAGCTCTCACGGAACTCTAGGTATTTACGCAAGTCCTCAGCACTGAGGAGGGATGCGACACAACGCAACTTCTCAACGTGCTCTTTCCGAAAAGTCATCAGATCCCGCATACAAGAGAGAGAGAGAGAGAGAGAGAGAGAGAGAGAGAGAGAGAGAGAGAGAGAGAGAGAGAGAGAGAGAGAGAGCACTTCCGTTGGTTAACGATTCCACGACAGCTCCTGCATGTGCGAAATCTCTCTCCAGACACTCCTCTTCCACGCAACTGTCACCGAAATTCATTGTCCATTTATAATTTTGCAATAAATATTTATAGGTAAATTCTATAACTCGAATGATTCATCCCAGACGGTACTGAGTAAGTTTGTAGTATTTTTTAACACATAAGCTTTAGCTTTGACACACTTGTTACGAAATGAAACGTTGCAAATCATTTTATCAATAACAAATAACTACTCATCCGACACGAGACGCACGAGTTTTTTTTTTATTGAGGTTTTATGTTTGCGTTTTACGTGGCTTCGTTGTTTATGGTGATATCACTACCAATGTCTAGTTGCATTTTTACATCCACATTATTAATTTTCACATACACAAATTTTCTTTGGTTTTTCCATCTTAACACTGTGTACGAATTTTTTTCTATGAGAACATTTCTTTTCATTAGTTTTACAGTGGGAATTTTTATGTCCTACTTTTTTCACACTTGTAGCACTTAAAATTTTTAACAGTCGTCTCCGAGATGTAGCTTTTCACATGGGAAAAATGGATTAATTTTTCAATTTTCTACATTTGGCTTGTATATATGTGCCTTATTTTTCTTCAATTTTCTCTGTATCTCATCTCAGATTTAAGATTCACTGACATTTGTCTAACATTTCTTGTCATGTTAGTTTTTGATTCTGTTTCAGTTTCATTAGGATTTTGGGACGTATTTCTGCATCATTTTTCGCCGTTAATCCTTGAACGAAAATGAATCCTTTAAACATATCCGGAGTCAGCTCCTTTAATTTGACTCTTTTACACGACTTGTTAACGATTCCAGCGTATGTGACAAAATCTTTTTTTTCTTTAGATTTATACATTTCCAAGAAGTGTTGAATAAGTAATTTTTCTCATAAAAAATTTAGGCAAAAATATTTACCGTTTCTTCAAAGCAAATTTCTCTTTGTTTTCCCAGTAGTACCAAGTTACAGTACTTTTCATGTACTATTGGTGCTAACTTTCTCAACAAAAGTTTTTTTCTCGTCTTCCTAGTCGCTGTATTCGTCTTTGTAAATTTGCTCGTATCTTCCAAAATAAGCAGAAAATGTAATTCCATCATCTGAATTGTGTAGGAATTCATCTCTGGCATTTCCCACCGCGTCAAGATTTAAAGACATTAGATAATTTTTCGTTTTCTTTTTCTGAATTATTTCAATTAACTTTTGTCCTATGTCCTGGTGTTCCAACAAATGCTTGGATCAATAATTCTTCCATATTTAATAATATCTATTTTTTTTTAATCTTTTTAAGTTTTTCATGTTTTTACGCTCCGCAAAAAAAAAAAAAAAAAAAAAAAAATTGCACAAACGTTGTTATAATTCCTGGTCGTCACAAAAAATGTATTTTTCCTACTCCATATAAGTTTCGATTCCTCGCCGCCATTGTTATAACTCTCTACTAATGGTTATAATATTATGCTTTCTGTTACCATCGGTACTCTAACGAACACTATCTGAACTCTCTCGGAACTCTTTTCATGAACTCTCCGTTCTTTATTTAAGGCGTCTTGCCTAGTTCATTTGTGTTACTGGGGGTGTCTTATTTACTCCACAACAAAATGTTGCATAAACTTTTATTTATAAACCCGAAATACAAGTCACATATACTTGATTCCATATACCCGAATAAATTATTACTTTACATGTTAAAATAAGCTCCTTGATATGCTATAATCTTCATGGATGTTCTACAATATTCTATAATATTTCTATAATATTGGTAAAACCTATCTTTTTTATTAGCAGAGATTATAATTACCATTTCTCATTAGATTTGCTTTCAGTTAAAATATTTGAGCTCTTCTTGTATGCATTTTTATTTATACATGTAGAACATTTAAAGTATGTATTTTAGACTTCATAACATAAATGGAATTGAAATCATAACTTGTTTCAAATTATAACATCTCAACATTTAAAATCAGTGACCACGCACTGGTGGAATCGGACGTGAGTTCTTCTTGCTAATGTAATTGTGCATTTTTCTTAATATTGGTAATTATACTTTGTAATCATAGTCCTATATTATGCACATTTAATTCCTATAAAATCATCTTTTATACATACATTCACTATGTTAGATTTTATTGTGCAAATCAAAGTTTTCATAACACAACTGGTTTTAACCAACAACAGCTGTTAAATGTACCAGGATATATTTATATGATCAATAAGATATCATGTTAGTGTCAGTTCATGATATCTATCCTTATTTAAAAATATTGATTTAACTAACTTGTTTTGGTTGTCAGGTTTTATTACGCAAATTAAGTACGACATAAATTTTCATTTATAATTTTAAAAAAATCGTCGTCGTCGGCTTTATCTTGTATCCAAGAATATAATTCCTTTTTTACTGATTGCTTCCTTTATGATGATGATGACATTGATGACTAAATTCGCCTCGAACGTGCAGGTTCAAGGCTAGAAACTTCCACTTTCACCAAAGCCTGCTCCCGTTCATCCATCTCTTTTTTATGTTTGTCTTCAAAATAAAAGTGCGTATTATGAAGTTTTAAGTCTCATATTTCGGAAAAAAGTGTAAAATTATTTAAATCAGAAGAATTAAGCATTTAGAAATTACATGAATTGCATTCAGATGATAAAACTTTTAAGTCGGTTTTTGGCTGATGCGAAAGTTTTTTTTTTAATCATATCACCCCAAGCAAGGTGAAAACGCCACTGATGCGCAGGCGGCTACGTACGAGTGAAAAGATTGGAAAAGAGAAAACCGGAAAACCACATCCTAAACAGGAAACAAGAGATGAGCCTCTTCACCTGTTCAATAGACGTGGGTGGAGTGTGAACCGGGCGATAGTTTAGTCTATCTACTCCAATTGGAAAAAAAGGGTGAAAAGATTGGAAAAAAGAAAAACCGGAAACCACATCCTAAACAGGAAACAAGTGATGAGCATCTTTACCTGTTCAATAGACGTAGGTGGAGTGCGAACCGGGCGATAGTTTAGTCTATCTACTCCAATTGAAAAAAATAAAATAGGATAAAAAAAAGCGTGAAAAGATTGGAAAAGAGAAAATCCGGAAACCATATCCTAAACAGGAAACAAGGGATGAGCCTCTTCACCTGTTCAATAGAAGTGGGTGGAGTGTAAACCGGGCGATAGTTTAGTCTATCTACTCCAATTAGTCTATCTACTCCAATTAGTCTATCTACTCCAATTTTGTGACCAAATTAGTTTGGAGCACAAACGATTAGGACCTTTTTTTATTTTGCTTAACGATGTGTAAATAACTTTCAATACAAAAGATTTAAATGACTAGAATTGTGAAAAAA
Source organism: Ascarosepion bandense (assembly GCA_037127315.1). Lineage (NCBI taxonomy): Eukaryota > Metazoa > Mollusca > Cephalopoda > Sepiida > Sepiidae > Ascarosepion > Ascarosepion bandense. The sequence continues at coordinate 92,475 of JBBBDQ010000297.1, read as the reverse complement.
AAAATAATGATAAAAATGAGTGGAACTGTAAAAAATAAAAGCTTCACATGATTGGAACATAGAAAAATAAAAGCTTTAAATGAGTAGAACTGTAAAAAAATTAAGGTTCAAATGAATGGATCTGTAAAAAATAAAAACAAACATACACTTAAGAAAGAGAACAAAGAGAGATTTGATAATTACTAAGCGTGGTGTTGTATGGCATTGGTTCACAATAATTATTCATCTTGTAATGATCGATCTCACTCTCTTTTGCTCACCATTCCTCAGAGTTTGACAATATGATAATAGTAATATTGGTAGAATTTCACTTCCTTTCTTTTACTTCCAAGCATTACATCAAGTATCAGTCGTATTCTTTTTCTATGTTGCGTGTTCCTTCAGCACATTGGCAATCATGATTCTCCACATTTTCTTGTCCTTTGTAGTTCTTAATAATTATTTTTTTTAAATCTCTCCTAAGCCGTTCTGCCATCCATTTACTCAAGCTATTTAGCTATGTCACTCGTTGTTATCTTGTCTTCAGTCTGTCTTGTGGGTATCGAATTTCCCAAGCCATCTTTCTTCATTATGTGCCGTAGAAACTTCAACTGTCTCTTTTTGATAATCAGTATAAATGTCCTCTATTTAAAAACGAAACAAAAAAGAAACAATTCTTCTCGAATTTAACATGCGCTGAATTTGCAAGATACTGGCAGACGTCATGTGTCACGTGGTCGTGACGCTGTCTGGAAAGCAAATAGCAGGCGCAGCAATCAGTTGGAGCTAACTTGTGAGCTGGTCACCCGATCTTTGACCACAGATGTCACGGGGTTTACTTTAGTGCAAACGAGATCTCTATAATTTTCCACTTTCATCTCACAATGGTCAGTTGCACTGTTGGTTATACAGCAATAGCCGCTGACCACACTTATCTGTCATGTCCACTTAGACGAAATACTCACACCGTCTAATTATGCTGCTGCAGTCGAGTCGATCGATTGTTTAATAGCAACGTTCGACACCAATTGACACCCGAACGGTATAGCGGTGAGGGTGCCATGTCCTCCGGATCAGTGGTGTTAATCCTCTCTCAGACCTGGGATCAAGCCACACATGCTGACCAAGCATAGAAACTACAAGAAGAACCGAAATGTGAGGGTGTGTAGCTTTTAAAGCAGATAGTTTTCATCTGTTAAGAAAAGCCTTTGTTGAGAATAAAATGGAAAAAGAATTGACAGAAAACAGTTATTTTTTATTTTTAGCTATTACGCATAGATGAACTTTGCGTTGTGGTACAGTTGATATCTGTTTGGAACGAGAAATCAGTGAGACGTATTCGAATTTCTTGCATTCACTTACGCGCAAATAGTCTTGGGAAAGGTCCGTCTCTTCTTCCTCTAGCTACGATCTAAATGACTAGACAAATTGAGTTCTATAGCCTGGATTGGCAACCAAAGTACTGCGGGAAAATCTTCTGCCTAGTCAGTGTCTCAAAGAGACATAATCACCCAGCGTGTAATACGTATGACACTTAACTGACTGACTGAGTTATACGTAACTATTTATAAGAGAAGTTTTGCTTTTTTATACAATTACAAAAAAATATAATTATTTTTCTTTGTTAAGTCATTATTTGAAAATTTTTACATTATAATATTATCCAAATTTGTTAGAAAAAACATTTTCATATAATTCTGTACTATTAGTTTCTTTTTAATGCTATTCGTTCACCGTTATTGTACGATCGCTAGTAATTAGCGCTGATCAGAAATAAAGAATAAATCTTTAATGAGATTTGAATTATAGAATAGCAATAAAAGTAAATAAAGTGAAATAAATACTATTACAAAATTAGCCTTTTTGCATTAAAACCAACAAATCTGTATCATACAAACGTAGAAACAGCAATTTCTTGGTCTCCTTTTCTACTTGCTTTTAAGAATTCCTCTCTAGTTTCCAGTTTCTTTTCATTATTCCCGCCTTTAAATACGATAGTTGATTAAACAGAAAGGTTAAAATACTATACTTTTATATGTAATTGAAAGAACTGATTTTTGAGGCTTTCAAAGTTATACAGGGCGTATTTTTTGAAAATATTTGGTCTACTTTAAAAGAAAAAAAATAAATAAAAGATGTATTTTGTTGGTCATTTTTCTGCAACTGTTAAACTTAAGTTGCATTAATAAGATAGGAAGAAAAAAGCTTCTGATTAAATTTGACTGGGATCCATTTTCTCTAATAAAACCGTGATAGAAGGAACCTGATTAAGTTATGGATGTTTAGAAGATATAACTATTTGTCCGAACTTCGTAGATGAAGGAATGACTAAAAAGTGACAATAATGCTAAGGCGTAATAATGAGAGATACACTTTCAAATTTTCCTTTAAAGCGTGTTCATTATTTTTTCTAATTATTTCTAACTGCCACTACTTGTTTAAGGGTCATACAATAAATGTCAATTTTTGGCACAAGAGTTGCTATAAAAAGCACCAATATATATATATATATATATATAAACAAAAAAAAAGGCAAAAAGAAGAAAAGAGAACAAAGACTATAAAACAATTAAGTTTCTTTGAAACTATTTTCTCGAAATTAAATTATGGTTATTTCTGTTTATTAATATTAACTCCTTATCAGTATAAACTGATTAGACTTTAATTCTAATTTTCCAAAATATTATTCTTCAAATACATTTTATTTTAGCATTAATTCATTATCGAAGAACAAATTTATTAAGATAAGACATCTATCTATCTATCTATCTATCTATCTATCTATCTATCTATCTATCTATCTATCTATCTATCTATCTATCTATCATCTGATCGGTTAAAAATGTCACTCAATTTTTGTTGGTTGATGACATTAGCATTAAGAACATTTAGTTTTAATAAATTTTCATTAAAAAGAAAAAAATTCTTTCACCTGTAACGTGAAAGTCGTTATATCAGATTGCTTTATGAACGTTAAAATTGGCGGATGCATTTTATTAAAAAAAAAAAATAAAAAAAAAAAAAGATGCAATTCAGAATGACGCAAAAATTTGTGAAGTTCATGGAAAAAGTATTTGTTTTAATAATTTAATTCCTGGTAAGACTATAAAACGCCTAAGACGCAAAAGGGTACTGAGTCTGAAAGAATATGAGAAGAAGAAAAGCATTGTTAAAGAGAGCGAAGAATACAAGGAGAGGAATTAAGAATCTCTGTCTATATTTCTGGGATGAGGTATTGTAATTATTTACACTATTTACATTGTTCGGACTATTGTCCCCATCTTTATTACCATATTCACGACCTTGGACGATCCTTTCTTCTTCTTCAGGATATTGGAATTTCGAACCGAACCCTTTACTTTGTCCATCGAGGTAGATTGTTCTAGTTCCACGAGCCATGCAACTTCTGGATATCTCGGTATCATTTATTTCTTTCACTCAACTCTTCAAGTTTTTGTTATCCATCCACTGTAGCCAGGTATTGAACTCACAACTCTTTGAGTCAATCATTCGATTACTTCAACCAATTTCTTAGAATGGTCATTAAAGGCACCTATATCAGTTCTTTACTAAACACGCACAAAAAAAAAAGAAGGAAAATGAATAACATTGAGAAGATGGGATTATGAAGTTGTCTAAAAGATAGCAGAATATAAAAGAAAACAATAAATGTGTTGTTTAATAAAATTAATTCGTAAAACGAGGAAAAAGCGCAAAACGAAAAGAGAATAAAAAGTATAAATAACCGGTTTTGAACGCTTAACTTGATGAGATTAGTTAAGATGAAAGTCCGATAAGCTTAGACTAATAAGGGTTTAATGTAAATAAACCACATAAATTAATTCCGAGAAAATACCTTTGAGGAAACTTAATTGTTTATAGTCTTTGCTTTTTTTCGTTTTTTCTTTTTTCTTCATATTTTGTTTATTTTTGGTGCTCTTCATCACAACTTTTAAACCCTTTTAACATTCGCTTCTAAATTGCATATCGAGAAAAAAGGAAAATGATTATTAATGATAAAGAAAATAAACATGACTATCAAGTTTTCTCATTGAGTAAACAAATATGATTGATTACCTTTTAAAAAATTAAGACGTTGACTTTTCACACTACCTTAAACAAAACATTTGAAGAAAATTTTCATCAGTACTAGAAAGAGAATGATAAGTTTAATTTCCAGAAAAACTGTTTTACGAAAAAAAAGTTATTTTGACCGAGTGAAACATTAACAGAATGAATGGCAAATATTTCCTGTATGTAAACAGTTAACTTCATCATTACCATTTTTTTTAATCATCTCACCCCAAGCAAGGCATTCCACTGCCACTATTGCGCATGGGGCTATATAGGGGAAGGTAAAGAGAAGGAGTGGTTAGACATAGGGAATATCAGGAGGAATGAATGTTAGACATAGGGAATGTCAGGAGGAATGGGAGCAGGTTAGTGTGTTAGGATACGATAATATTATTATTACGATTAAGAGTCTTATTCTTAAAGAAGGAAATTAATGATGATAGTGGGAGAGCAAGAGGTGGATATATTTTTATTGTTAATTATCAAATTTTGCCAAGTGCACAAGACTGCAATAATGAGAATCAAACTTATTAGACGCGTGAAAAGCTTAATAGGAACACTTTAATATCTGTTTGAATTCCTGGGATAACTAGTTATCATTATTTACATTCGTACATTCTGACTGTTGTAAATTTGGTGACATAGTAATTGTGCATTCAATCCCTAGCCTGGGCAGGGTGTTGCTGGACTCAATGACAACGGGCTAGCAATAACTGAATAGTACTAAAAATAAGAACAAGACGATAACACATCACTCAATAAATCCCACGCCAAACTAATAAAACAACAACTTTTTGGCAAAATTTGACTTTATTCATCAATGTAGTCTCCTTCTAGGGTGATACACTGATTCCAACGCTTCTCTCACAATTTGTGAAACAATTTGTCTTTGGCCTCAAAATAAGCCTCAGTTTCCGATATCACTTCTTCACTGGATCCAAAACTCTTTCTCTAGAGTATTCTTTTGAAGTCTGTAAACAGCCAGTAGTTACTGGGGCCCAGATATGGAGAATAGGGTGGATGCAGAAGCAATTCGAACTGCAATTCATTTAGTTTTGCCATCGTTGCGATCGACTGGTGACACGGTGCATTGTCTTGGTGAAAACTTTCGTCTTCATTTGCGGCCGTTTTTGTTTTTGCGATTTCTTCCTTTTAACGCAACAATAATGCTATATAATATTCGCTATTGATTATTCTTCTTTTCTCAAGGTAATCGATGAACAAAATACCTTGTTCATCCCAAACTATGGAGGGCCAAAACCTTACTTGTTGATGTTTGCGTCTTTGGTCGCTTTGGACGGCTTTCACCTGCTGCTGTCCACTCAGCTGACTGCCGATTTGACTCTGGAGTGAAGTGGTGGGTCCATGATTCATGTATTGTAACATATTTACGCAAAATCTCTTTCTTGTTGCGTTGAAATAGTTGCAAACAATGCTTTGAATCGTCGACGCATTGTTGTTTTTGTTCGACTGTGAGTAAACGCGGCACCTACTTTGAACACAACTTTCTCATTGACAAATGTTCATGCAAAATGGTGAATTCACTGTGCAACTCCTCTGTTATCTCACACAACTTCAATTTGCGATCGGTCAAAACGAGTTTGTGGAATTTTTAGTGTTTTCCGGGATGATTGCCAATTTTGGGCAACCTGAGCGTTCAGAATCATTTGTTTTTGTACGTCAGCGTTTAAAGTCAGCATACTACCTCTTAACTGTCGTTTCCGACGGAGCAGAGTCCGAATAACCCTTATCAAGCCATTGCTTTGCTTCAATAGTATCTTTTCTATCAGAAAGCAATACTTTTATCAACACACGAAATTCAGATTTTTCGTTTGTTTTGAAAATTTGCAACAGTAGCTTCACTTAAATAACTGTAATTTGTAAACTAATAATCCGATTGAGACCAAATATTGTAACTTGCCATTTGAAGGTTAGTACTTCATAAAAATCATATGGATTTTTTTCATTAGTGGTGACATTTATATGTTAGGCCTGGGACTTATTGAAGTATGTGAGTGGTTCTGAAGACAGTTAATTGTTTTTCATTGCTTTTGTTGTATTGACTTCTTTTTAATGTTGCAGGTGGTAGATTTCTTTTTATTGTCTTTTATTGTACAGGTGGTTGATTTTATAATTTTTAATAACACTCTATCTTTATTTCGATACCGAGCACTTTACGACAAAAAACCCTGATTGCCAAAATATCTTTTTATGAGTAAACCGCTGAAATGACAACAATCTTCACATTAACAGAACTTAAACATTAACAGAACTTAACAATATATATATATATATATATATATAATATTGAGAAGAAAATCAACACATAATTAAACGGTTATAAATTCAGAATTGATTTCAACAATGTAATTTTACATTGTCTCTTTCAGAGAAGTTGAAAATATATCCACTCAGATTTTTTAAAAGAAAAACGTTCTTCAAAATATTCTGAAGGAAGTTTTTACTTTTCAACGGTCTGAAAGAGACAACGTAAAGTTACACTGTTGAAATAAATTCTGGATTTATATTAAATATGTGTTGAGTTTTTCTCTGAATATTTTATAATGCTCCCCGGATAATATAACATCTATCGAGCTCTCTACTTGGATAAAATCATTTGGATTATCCTCCACGTCTTTATGGGTTTGCCATTCTCTCTCTCTCATATATATATATATATATATATATATATATATATATATATATATGTGTGTGTGTGTGTGTGTGTGTGTGTGTGTGTGCATAAGTAACAATAACAAAACCATTTTACGTTATGTGCGTAAAAGTTAAAACAGTATTTTTTTTTTTTAATCAGGTATTCGTCTGAAGAGAACTATAACTTTATGTAACTGGTAATGGGTATTAAACATTTACACTGCTCGGTTCAATTTTCTAGCTTCTACACTATTGTTATTATACCGTTATGTTTACAATGTCATTATTATAATTAAGGCTTCAATGGGGCATCCCTCTTGGTAAAAGGTCAAAACGATTGAATATTGTATAAAAGAGGACAAAGCCTTGGATTCATAACAGGCTTTTGCTTGCTTGTCCCTTGATAATTTGCACTTTACTCACCTTAAGCGACTGATAGTTATTCACTGCGGACTTTCAGTGGCATGCTCGACATTGAAGCAATAAACATTAAGAATTCTATCCAGATGTCAAAGCAAATGAACAAGAGGGGATAGAGTAGTCAGAAATGATGAAGCTGTTGCAATTCTTTCTGAACATTGACAAAGGAATTTCGAGTAATACAAGGCACCGATAGTTTGAAGATCTAATTATTACTTGTTTAGCGGACAGGTTCTATTAAAGTGGTAGAGAAGAAGAACAATGTGCAAGCAATTTGAGGGTTCATAATAAATTTATCTTGATAGAGAGAGAGAGAGAGAGAGAGAGAGAGAGAGAGAGAGAGAGAGAGAGAGAGAGAGAGAGAGAAATTATGAGGTAGATTTTATTAAGTGTATACGAAAAGCTCCCGTGTTTTGAAAAGTGGATATTCATTTAAAAAGATATTTATTCGCTGAAAACATTCGAATACACTTAAAGAATTAAAAGTATCTACTGACATAGATATTTACTTTTCGGAAAAAAGAAATGTGTCATCGTCTGACATCCTAGCGTAAGAATCGATGCCTTTGATAATCTTATACCCTTGGACTAAGGTTTTGACCTTGATATTGTTAAATTTTATTATTACAGTATCTGTCATAAGAATGAAATTTGCGTTTGTTGACGATGATTTTTTTTTCTTTATTTGGTCAATCTCGATCAAATATACTCCGTGCTATCAGGATGATTTTATTCTATAATTGCTATAGAATATCTGATTTATAATGTCGAATATCAATAATTTACAATGACAAACTAATCGCTTTCATTGCTTTTGATATCTTTATTTATTCTGATTCAAGAAGTTGTCTTTAGTAGTTTAGAGCAGACCGACGTAGGAATGAAAATAATATATATATATATATATATATATATATATATATATATATATATATATATATATATATACTAGCAGTATAGCCCGGCGTTGCTCTGGTGTAATGAAAGCTTTAAAACTAATCCATGGTCCTGGAGCTCAGACACAGCCTAAAAAATATTTGTTTGTGTGAAGTTTGGTGAGTATCGGATAAAAATTGTGGATTTGTATAAAGGACATACAGGCAGATAATCACACACACACACAAACATCTTGCCTTATATATATATATATATATATATATATATATATATATATATATATAATAAATTTTCTGCACTATTCTAAGAACTGCAACCTTGAAACTTCTGAATATCGTTTCTTATGTCTTTGTCTATGTGTGTATCAAATTTGATTAAAATCGGACCACTCCTTCTATAACCCTTTTTTTTCGATTATCGATTTTCGATATTGATCGGGAGTACCTCGACACAAAACCTAGCTAAGAACACTTGCAGACGCTTATAGTACAACTGTGTAAATTTTCAAGAAAATCGGTTCAGCCGTTTCGGCGTCTATAGGTAACGGATACACACACACAGACAAAGTTCCATTTATAAATAAGTTTATATATATATATATATATATATATATATATATATATATATATATACTCAGACAAGTAAAAACGTGAAACCCAGGGTCACAAACTCACACCTATCTAACTGAATATGTTAGCTCTATCACTGATATTGAGTGCTTATAAATAAGTACTGCGCATATATAAATAATATAATATATATAACATATTGCATATATATAAATATATATATTTATATTTATATACATACACATTTCACACACACACATAATTTTATATATGTATTTTTATTCTTTTATCAATTACTCGAAAGTTTTTTTAACAGCAGAACAGGGAAAAATCTTATTTAGATAACTTTTCATGTCTATATCCAAAACGACCTTAAGTTGTGCAATTATTTTAATGCAATTCTAGAAACCAGATGCCATTAGAACAAAAAATAACCACAATGAAAGCGAAAAAAACAATTGAAGAAATAAAATTGTAAGCCGATAAAATACATAATTCATACAATTAGCAAATATATCAACACTTTTCTTCACATATTTTCGGTGAAAGTTTCTTAATTTACTGACAAAATTTGAGTTCGTAAATCGCGATAATATTGAATAATTGAACATACTACTGCTTCGTGAGATGTCGGGGTCAAACTAATGAACTGTAATAGCCGGATATGTTTAGGGTTACACGTTAATTTATTATTGAGTAATGTTCCGATACTAACACATTTGGTGGATACGAAAAAGAAAGAGCGATTGAAGAATATAAAAGAGACCACGAGCGCTGTAACTCATTAGAATCGTAGAGGAGCCACAATTTTTGAAGCCATAGCAGTGGTCACTCTTCAGGTTAGTTTGTAATTCAGAATGTTCCTTCTCCGAAACTGGTTGCCACAACAAAGCAACCTATACATGGGAAAGAAGAAATCGATTTATAGGTTTCCCAGGGGTATTTGTGCAAAAGTGAACTAGGTCAGAATTCGAACCCACTTAGCCGATTTCTTTTTCTGAGTCGCTGACTGTTACACCTCCGCACATACAGGTACTGAACTGTTACGTGATATTTGTCATTTTATATGCCAGCGAATGCTGGACAATCTACTCAGAAAAGAAGGAAATCCTCGAAACAACAGAAATGGGTTCTACAGAAAGATGCTGAGGATACCATTGACCGAATATATGAGCAAAGACAAGGTTTTGGAGAGGATGGAAACGAAAAGGAAACTTATACTTGACATCAAGAAGTGATAGCTAAAGTTTCTGAGACACGTAATGAGGAAGGAGGACTTCGAGAATCTAATACTCACAGGGCGAATAGAGGGAAAGAGAGACAGGGGAAAACAGCGCGCGATATACTTGATGAGCTTGAGCAAATGGATGGCAGAGCAGGGTTTGGAAGAAATAACAGGACAAAATATATTAAGAGCTACAAGAGACAAAAAATGTGGAACGCCATGACACCTACATCCTGAAGGGACACAGCACATAAAAGAAGAAGTATTAAACGGACTAATTGTTTTGACGTATGGCGTGCGTGTTAATAAAGGATATAATTCATTTAAAATCTGCACTGTTTTACTACTTTGCAAAATACTGTAACATTTATAATGAGAAGATACGAAAATATAGACATTAAAAATGACGATGAGCTTGAAATTGGAGATTTTCATGGTTTACACCAAAAATAAAATTTCTAAAATTTGAGTAAAAGTAACCTTCATTTTCTTGAGAGTAATTTTTATTTTTGTATGGCCTAATATAATTTTTTTCTTTTAACCTTTGAAATATTTTATATGATGAAATATATATATATATATATATATATTTTATGAAAAATTTTCAAATGTTGATATACATTTAAGAAAAATCAAAATTTTGGCTGGAAAAATTAATCGATTTATAAAGTTCACAAGACCTAAACTCACAAATAAATTTTAACTTTCTAAGCTTACAGTTAATATATATGAATTAATCCGAATATATAAAATAACTATAACACTAGTTTATAAAAGAAAAATTGAAATAGTGTCGAGACGCTAAACATCTTTTTTTTTAAGCTCATCTGAGGTCTTTGAATTTGAAAATCACCTTACTTTTTCTTACTTAGCTACCGAAATGCCTCCTCTTTAGTAAAAAAGCATTTTTAAATTTCTTTTCTGCATATATGATATTGACCGATGACAATATTTCTCAAAGTAAAATCGTAAAAACCTCTGAGTTCGTATTTAAACCAAGAAATATAATAAATAATATTTTTCAATAACAATCAAACCCTAGGTTTTTTAAAATAACAGTAATGAATATACCAAGACCAACAAGTATTTTCATCAAATCACTTAATAAACAAACAGCAGAAATAAAACCTTCGTGAACATAAGAACTATTTTCTCTTTTTTAATTGTCTGTCATTATCAATGTTATTCAAGTTCCTTTTGATACTCCAGCAGTAGTCAGCCATCATTTGTTTGTCTCTCTGTCCCTGGTAGCGCTCTTCTATTGTTTTGAAACCTGATGGAATCGTTCTCTTTGCTCACCACTCACATCGCGGCAGTTATCCAGAAATTTATCTAGATGGTTATGTAAAAAACGAATCTTAATACTCACATTAGCGTATTACTGATAAAGTCTGTAACTGATAAAGTTTATCAGTTAATTTGAATTTTAGCAATAAATTAGAAAACTTAGGTACTTTTGTTTTAAAATTTTTGACACAAAAATATCCTTTTTTTTTTTTTTTTATAAAAACAGTTTATTTATTTATTTCAGGTGGGTGATTCGGCCTCCCTGAAAATTTGTGGGTTTCTACGACCTTTATTAACTAAATGTTGCGATCAGCTAAGATCGTAAATTGATTTTTTTTACAAAAATAAGCAATTTCCGTATGGCAAAAAAGGTAGCTAACCATAAAAATATACAGTAATTTTCGGAATCAGCCTCCATCAAATTAGCTAAAAAACGTGTTTTGTTTCTTGACACTTAGTGTAATCACTAATAATAAAGTCCGTGGTGAGTTCCAGAATTTCTGAGTTCAACAAATTTAACGACACGCCAGTAGAAAAAATATTTTTGTTTTATTTAATTTTCATTTTTCGACAAAAGTTGAATTCGCCAGCATTCAAGAGAGCGGTTTCTCTTCAAAGGATCTCTTTTACTGACGACACTCAGTAGGCTAACATTTGATCATTATGCACAATAAGGGGATAGTAGATACTTTGTATACAATCATAGATTTCCTGCAGCGCAGTCTGTTCCAGAGTCAAATATTCGATAATAAAACAATAGTTAAATTTCTGATTCTGATGTTTGTCGGTCAACGTTTATTACATCACTTAAAAAATAATTCTGAAAGGCAAAGACTGAGGGAAATGGTCAAATTTCGTTGAAACAATGACAACGAAACAGATCTGTATGCGGATGACTATTTACGCTCTCACACCCCGATTGAGCACTCTGGAAGAATGGTAGACTTTGAAAAACAGTAGCTACTCTAGCATATACGCATCGTTCATTCAGCAGTGAATTAGAACACTCTCAGCTATTGGGCGTATATAATGATAATTATACACGCTAAAAAGTCTGCCTCCCTGTACCGAGCGCCCTTAGGTCAGGGGTAGAATTCGGTCGGGTTTCAATCCTGGGTAAAAAGCAATCAGATGTCTAACCCTACTGATGAGCCGTGATAAGCGAAACGGATCTGTCTGCGGATGACTATATATATATATATATATATATATATATATATATATATATAGTATAATTAGGCAACAACTATTCTTTTAAACAAGTGTAGACGTTCTATTAAGCATAACCTTCGTTTTTTCTAGATTGCAAATAATTTTTCGCAAACTAGTAACTAGTTTTGCAAAAGATTATTCACGATTTAGAAAAGACGATGTTTAAATTCAATAAACATAGAATGCCTATACTTTTCTCTATGTAAAATATAATTTTCGTTTTAGTCGACTAAGGATCGCGAGAGCGTGAAGCTTTAGTAACGACTCGAACTGTTCTTGACGTTGTGAAGCTTTTTTTTTGTTGCTCTGTATGTGTAGTCTGGACGTTGAGCACTTTACTGCATAGGTCGTTGTTAGGTCTTCTGGCAATTTGTCTGTTGATGATATCAACATAGTTCCTCTTTAGTATATACAGGGTGCGATGAATAAATTGTTGCAATTTTATATTTTTCCTTTCGCGTATGCGCGTTGTTTGCTTTAGATTTTGTCGACTGCACAGTATAGTAGGGTTAGTTGGGCAACGTCTGTGAGAAAGAGAACACTATGACGCAATTCAGTCCGCTAGAAATTTGGAAACGGCATGTTGTACTTTTTGGCATTCGCGCTGAAAGCTGCAATACGAAAATTTCCGAATGTTTCGGTGTCAATCAGTGCAGTGAATTAGAAAAGTGTTGGATGAATCTAATGGTGATTACGAAGGTGTTTGGAGATGGCGACATTATGTCTCAATTCATCTTCCCACGGCGTCCCAGACTCAACACGGACACCTACATCAAGTTTCACGAAAAGCTAGTGTTGCCCAGGGTCAAGAGGGTACTTCTGGAAGACCCTATGTCTGGCAACCGGACTCTGCACCATGCCACACAAAAAATTAATCCAATCATGGGTGTCAGACAATTTCTGCGACCACATCACCCCTTACATCTGGCCACCTATTTCCCGAGACTGCAACCCCCTTGATTCGTCTGGAGGGCGTGGTTGAAGTCAATGGCAATTGTATTGAATAAATTTACTTTTTGTATTTCAAGATATTTTGGTGTAATTTCTATTAAATATATCTGTTAAATTGGGATGTTAATGGTATTTTCATTATTGTGTAATTTAGTCGACAATTTGTTAATCGCAATTTATTAATTTTGTCCGTTTTCTCTCAATTTGTGACGATATTTTAATAAAAGTGAAACATATTAGATTGATATACGTTTTCTGTTTGTGCTTTATCTTATTCTCTCGGATTCCGATCCATATTTGATTCTTAAAACACACACACGTTATGAGAAAACAATCAAAACAATAATCTAAAATAACTGCAAAAGGGATCATATTCAGTCTGAACACATTTGGAACAACCCTCGTGCAACTAACTTATTATTCTCTGTACAATTCACAGTTCACTTAATGCAAATATGTCTGTTGTGCAATCAAAATGAAGCATTCAATAAAACGAACAAGCATTTGCAAAAATGTGGTTTTATAGTCGACAATTGTGAAGCAGCTTTTGGTCAAGTTTGGATCTCATCAAACTTGCTCCACTGTGTGAGCTTCCGATTCATCAGCTTTCAGTCTTTTTCTTTGGCCACTGTGCTATATCTTGTCGCACATACTTTCAGAAGAGCTAAGTCGAAAGTGTTGGCAAGGTAAAATAAAATCGTAAAATATCGTAAAATTGTAGAAGTGCATAGCAGGTTTGTGTAAATTAACTAATCCTCCGAGGAATGGGGCATTATAGGAGGCAAATAGGTGGCCGTGGTCAGTCTGCTCGTCTCACGCCATTAACTGACCACTGCAATCGGCGTCCGTGTGCGACTTTACCGCTGACAGCACTGCTTAATTGCACGTGCCCCGCCAATCGATTGTTAAACAGCGACAATTCAACATCAATTGATGAAAGAATAGCAAGGGGTGGTCGGTCAAAGGGAAGATAAGGGTTAGGCGAGTGGGAGACGAAATGATGTCCTGTAATTCAGCGAAGCGCTTAGCTGACCCTTTTCTGTGTCCAGTTTAGCTTCCCTTCTATCCACCATCCCTTGACTCTACACCCTGAACCCCTGACCGCCTCCAAGTCTGTCTGGACGTAGCGCTAAATCTCTTTAGCTACCAAAGCGTCGTGTAAATGCTTCAATCGAATTAGTAGAACGGAGCAGGCAGGACCATTGATGAAATGTACACACGGTTAGTTTGTTGACCATGTGAGTGCACAGACACACACACTAGCCGACAAACATCTCAATTGGTTGGCTGCAGTTGTATACCTTGACCAGAACAACAAAGAAAAAAAAACATAACTCACAGGAGAAAAATGCTCTGCACGAAAAGAAGAGCACGTCTTCATAGAGAACTGCTAATCAGAAATCGAAGGTCATACGTTTTTGGTGTTTTATTGACACAATCTCTTTTCTGAATTATGTTTCTTTTTCTTTCTTTTAAAGAGTCGAGGAAGCTATTTGTACAGTTGACGTAGAATCGAATGACTTTAGAATGAAAATCAGATTGTGTTTATAAACATTAGCTACAAAACTAACACTTTTGCAATAAAATTCACAGTCATCTGAAAAGGTACAGTTGAAATGCTATGAGCTGAAGGAATTAATAAATAGCCATAAATGCTGATAGAAAAGTTGAAAATAAGATAGTGCTCATGGAAGAGTGGGTTCAAACCTTTACTAAAGACATGAGTGCAAACTGAACAGAACCATCCGCAATCAGAATTTGAGCTTGCTTCGGAAATTCCCTTTGCTGTTACGCCATATTTATGCAGTTACATATATTTTCCATACCGACCAAAGACAAGAGTACTGAACATTTTAATTTTTTAATTAATTTTTTTTTTACTTTAGTTAACAGTAGGCACACGTGTCACTCAGAGTAGAGGATTACGGAGTGAATTCTTGAAAGGAAGGAGGAAGTAAGAAGTGTATATTTTGAGGACAGTTCGATCTTGGACTCCTGGGGGTTAAGATTGTACTGGCCAGGGAATCATCCTCTGAACACTCTGTTCTACAAAATACTAGTTCTGGGGAAGAAGCTCTCTGATTGGAACTTAACCTCTTAGTAAAGCAGCACCAGGAAAATGATGATTTGGCATTGTGAACATGACATAACGGTTCCTGGCTATAAAGGTATGAGCTAGTGGGAGTAAGGAATTTAACATTTGAACATTCGCTATAGTAATAGCGACAGAGTTGTGTGAGGCTAGCAACGTTTCGTCTGTGAGATAATGTTTGCAGGAGGGAAATAATTAATCAACAACAAGGTCGGTCAATGACTTTAGGAATGGTTAGGAATGGTCAGCACCAGTCCGGATATAGAAGTAATACTCTATTCTTGGTCTCATCTCACTAATGTAAAGATAGAGCATGCCAACAGAAGGTAGGTATTTTCTGGAGCGTTACAAAGAACCGACCATTCTTCGAGTATGGAAACACTGACCTAGAGGAGCAAAAACCATACTTTGTTATTCAGGTGGCTATTTCTGTTGGGGTGGTCAACACCGTTCTTGCTGCTGATGGCACTAAGGAGTCTGAGGGGTGATATTGTAAGGAGGCTCATCTGCATTCTTTATATATGGCATGTATTAGACATCTTCCACGAACCTTTTCAGACAGCGGTCAAACAGTCTAGCCCGGAGTTAGTTCTGGGTCATAATTTGGGATTTTATTGTATGTCAAGGCTTTTGACAAATCGAAAAACCTTCCGAGCCGATATCACAAAGCTTGTGTTCCGTGAGGCGGAAGAAGTTGGTAAGAAATTAACCTTGTCATCTAATGAGGAAGTTCATTGCAAAGAGCTAAGCATTATCTGACGAGGATTAGATGACATCAAAGTTATTTATAATCTCGGATATTGACGGTTTGCCTTTATTTGAATTAGCAATTTTTTCAGAATTCGCAGGACCCAACTTTTTCTTCTTTGGGTTGAACTGTCTCTTTATAGCTACTCCTTACATTTCCCAGGACTAAGACAAAGGTTCTGCTACACGACACTACGAAACTTTAATAGTGGTTACAGTGAGCCACGATCGCTGCGCATTTAAGCATGAACTATGCCTGGTTATTTGGTTTTTGTTTGGTATTTTTGTAAAAAATAAAACTTTTTATACCTGAGACTATCCGTTCATAAATATAGAGGCTGTATTATAATTTTCCTTCTTGAAAAAAGATGTGAGAAGTGCTTCTGTAATGTAAGATCTGAAGCTGTCTTAAACAGATTTTGTGTGTTAGTAAATTATCTTATGACATGACACATCTGAGGATGGCTTTGGTCTGGCTACATCCTGGACATGTCTGAGTTTCCAAAGGGAGGTAACACACCAGCGGAACATTGGTCAGGATAAGAGATGAGGAAGAGGTCTAAAAGGTTAGTCTGATGCCTAAGCTGTATCAGAAAATAAGGTAGGCTTATTCACAACCTGTTTTGTCTCATAATCTACGGAGAGTCATAACACTATTTTCTTTCTTCATCAGTTATCACTCTACTGAGGATGCTGAAAAATTTCCTCACAAAATACTTGAGAAAAAAGAGGTTCTATAGAAGGGATAACATAAACGGAACACATGAGCAATGAGGAAGTTTTAAGGATAATGGGAACACGAATGACACCTGTGCTTAGTTTCAGAAAGTGACAGTTTAAATCTTCGGGAAACATAACGAGAAAAAAGGGATTGAATAATTTGACACTCACAGGACATATTGAAGGCAAGAGAAGCAGAGGGAGAGATCGAGTAACCTATTTAAAGAGCTTGTTTAGATGGAGGACAGAACGTAGATTGGGAGGAATATTAAGAAGGCTAATATTGTTTAGCGTTATAAAAATAGGAAGCTGTGGGGAGCTATAATCGCTCACGTTCTGAAGGGACACGGCATATCAAAGAATATATCTTTTTCACACACATTTTATATATTATGCTATATTTAGATATTTATATTGATATATTCAATGCATATCTATCTATCTATCTATCTATCTATCTATCTATCTATCTATCTATCTATCTATCTATCTTTGTTGATATCCTCAGTGCATATGTGATAACTGTCAGGTGAAACTACATTGTTATAACAATAGCAAACTGTTCCAAGATGTTAACAAAACATGGGAAGTGAAAAGACCGACCCTGTGTAAGAAAAAGAATCGTAATTCGAAGATATATTTAAAGACATGCTTTTGTTTACATTTCTGAGACGAAGTATTATAATTATTTACACTATTTATATTATTCGCACTGTTGTCCTCGTCTTTTCTGCCATATCATAGGGTTCAGTTCGAAATTTCAATCACCTGAAGAAGGCCGGTGCGTACAGCCGTTGAAACATCGTGAATATCGCAACGAAGATGAAGACAACAGTCCGAACAATGTAAATAGTGTAAATAAATGTAAAATTAAATATTCACTTATCTTGACGCTACTTTAAGTTTCGAGGAAATTATATCCGCTCTTCTTGAGACTTAAAAGTAAAATTGGATTAATATTAATAAATGATTATTCTGATTATTATTATTATTATGTATTCAAAAGTTTCCATAAAAATACGGTTTTCAACTGTAATTAATCTCTTGTTTTCAAAAAAGGATTCTGGAAACTTTGCATACATCTAATTTATGAAACAAAACAGCTGTTTAAAGAAATAAAAACACCTTGAACAAGTTCAAATGTTTATAACCAAGAATAGCTAAAGAACTAAGCAGACTGGGTTACTCTACCTGATGTTATTTTGAACTGAGCTTCACTTGCAAACTTATGTACTACCTTTGTACCAAAAATATCTCATCTAAGGATGCTAGACAGGCATGGCTATGATAGATTCTGATGGTAATTGATTGCAGGTCTTAACGTATACATGATTTGTTTTGTTTTGGTGAATTAAATCGGGCTACAGTAAATATCCCGTTCACTATCACAGATTTGCTTGTTAGTTGCCTGACCCTAACTTGCTGGTTATTTTCATGTGCTGGTGTAGCCGGGGAGTATCATTGCTAGGTGTCGAGAGGATTTTTTTAAAATTTGAAAGCTGAGGCCGCCAAACCAACTTGGAATTCACATCTTAGGTACGCTATCAATCGGAGACCATCTGAGCGAAATGGGGGACTCGATCTGACAGCATTTTTAATTGGACCCCCACCTACAAAGTTATGTACTGTTTTTATCAAAACCTCTTGCCATACCAATTTGACTGTGATTCGGGTGACTACTTTGTGTTGTGGTGCATTGGATATCGGCTCGGAACGAGAAATCGGGGAGCCGAGTTCGAATTCCACCCAAATTCATTGCATTCACTTACGCGCAAATACTCTTGGGAAAAGTATTAATCCCTCTATTCCTTCCAGTTATGGGTTAAATAACAGGACAGATTGGGTTCTATAGCCTTGGTCGGCAACCAGTCTACCGCAGAAAGCAATGGCAACCTACTGCGGGATAATCTTCTGCCCAGTCAGTCATGTCTCTTTCGAGACATGATAGTCCAAGAGTGTATCAGGTGTGGCACTTAACTGACTGACTCTACTCTTACGGGTGTCGTGAAGCGTATATTAGACAGCGTATGTTTGTAAACGAACATCACTTTTGGCGAGCTGTTCACTGAATCAATAATAATAATGGTTTTTGTTTTGGTGGTGGTGGCAGCACGGTTAGGTGTCTTTCTCATGAGAGCTGATTATATAATCAAATCCTGAAAATGAAACACAGAGTTTATTTTTCTATAAACATTTAGCAGAACCTGTCGCTCACTTTTCCAAATATAGCGTCTCTTTGCATTTTCTAAAAATACTTTAATGATAATTACTCCGATGAACTTTCCTCTATGGTGCCAAAACCTTATGAATTTTAGTATTAGATTAGTGGCAAGGTCTCGTCCGTTTACTGACAAAATCGCTAAATGTAACCGTAAGTTCTATGCAACCACTTCTTCTATCGCACTCTTACTTGTGGAACGCTCTTCAGGCTTCTTACTTCCCAATCAACTTTGATATTCAAAACTCTAAATGAAATGCTAATCTTTATCATTTGTATTTCTCATTCTTGTCCTTTTATTGTTCTCTCTCTTTAATAATATATTTTCCTCATAGTCTCTCACACCCAGTAACCCTTTTCGTTTTAGTGGCCATATTGCCTTCCTTGGTGTTAAAAAGTGCAAATTATGGCATTCGTAATAATATATCCTGAAAATTAAAAAAAGAACTTTCAATTATTAAATAAATCTGTAATGTAAGTAAATATTTAAGAAAAATTAATCCAACTTTATACTTTGCCAATCAAATATTAATTGTCTACAAACATGTTCATTAAAATTATTTTTACCCGTTGTAAATATATAAAAATAGCTGAAGACTACAAGTTTTGCTTAAATAATAATTGAAAATAAAATACACATTGTGATAACTTTAACAAGCGTTTCTTTTACAAAATGACTCGAAAGAATGCCTGCATTGTGCATATATATACACACAACACATACACACATAATATATTTTTGAAGGCGAAAAGATAAAACTCTTGTAACTAATAAAATAAAAAATAAAAAATAAGAAAATACAAAATAAAAAAGAAATAACATCTATAAATATATATTTTTTTTTACTTTCCGAATCGACGTGTCAGCAGTCTGAATGACTTACGTTGAATATCTTTGAGTTGACATCCGTTCTTACGCGTGCTTTTTGGTTATATGTTGCGTGTTAATATATGTTTATGTATGTATGTGTGTGTGTATTCGCCTAACTGATGCAATGATGAATTTTTTCTTTAATTTTTCACTTTTAAGGAAGCGAAATTTATTTTTATTTCAGTTTTTTTTAGGTCTTTATTTGTGAATTTCATTTGTGTAAAATCTTCTGTACAATAAAGACGGAAGCTGATGATGGTTCGCCTGAAATAATCCTACACTTCCGCTTAACAATGGAATAACGTGTCTGTCTTAATTTTTGCATATATTTGCTCTATATGTATTTATATACATATATATTTAGAGCTCTTCTAGAAAGTTAGCCTACCACTTTATGTACAGGATACTCCTTTGGATTCTTCTATATCTACACTGCATGCTTATATATATATATATATATATATATATATATATATATATATATATATATATATATATATTAAAGGCTTAACTAATAATCGGGGAAATTTGGCGCTAAATCAACATTTATATTTTCAGGGAAAATATCTGGCATACAAAACTATTTATGCCAGTTTATGATTAAGTCTAACGTTAAATGTTGGAAAATATTCTCGATTAACTTTTACTCGAATATTCAATAAATAAAAAGAAGGATTGGATTTGACAAAAGCATGGATAGAAAATATCTATTTCGTGGTTCATTACATTATTACCCTTTGTTCAGCCTTTAGATTATCTCCAGCTAATTTGCGATACGTTTTGCAGTTGCTTTAACGATAAACAAATTGGCGAAAAATATATTGGTTGACGAGAGATGAAGAGAAATGTGAATCGGAAGAAAGTTATTTTAAAGGTAAAATTAATTACGTAAAGGATGTAAATTAAATGAAAATGTAATGACAGGAAGTTTCAAAAGCCTTTTTATTCTCTTTTTTTTATTAATAGTAAACTTGTTGAGGAATATTAGATGATAGGTTAATTGTTACATTGGAGTTGCTTCGTAAGAATGAATATAGAAACAATAAGATTATCTGAACACGTTAAAGATAAATAAAAATAATACAAAAGGTTTTAATGAAGGTGTGGATGTAGAGATATCCTTATTGTACGTGTGCATGAAGTTCCTATGAAAGACTGTGAGAGGCTTACATTTGATAAGAGTTAACTGTTGGTTTGGTAGAATTACTAATTTATGCTTGTGTAAAAGTAAGCATGGTTTGTTGTCTATTATTCTGTGATGGATTTAATGAGGCATGAAGTTCGCTGGGGACCAAAAGGTTTCCCTGGTGGAAAGAAGAGGCGTCTTATCTCTAAGGCATCCTGGGGTTGATAGACTTTCACGCCCTTTTTTTATATACTGCTTTGGCAACAACATCTAGTGGTCGTTAGAAGTTCTTCAGCAGAAAACTGGTATAATCACAAACCTATTCAAATATACATTGGCTATCATGATTTGAATGGAAGGTATTATCGCTTACTGCCGAGAAAATAAAATAAATCAGGGAATTAATGCAAATAAGTGATGCTTGCTAAAAGAAACTCATTTTAGAAGAACTGGCCCTTAACCATAAAGGAGAAAACTTAATGAAGGATCAACGGCGCCTTTTGTAGAAAAATCATTTTGAAAAACTATTAATATTAGCTGAAGCCAGCGGGAAGAAATTATTTACATAGAAATCCAACTGAAGATTATGAATTTATTACAAATGCGATATATTCTATTTTCAAATCTAATAGAATTTTCCTTTCAACGAAATCTAATTTCTGATGGAAAAAATAAGCGTTCTGAAATTGGCAGCGAATCAATATGTTTATAGAATTTACATTTTTAAGCACATTCAGATTCGAAAATGAAGTCGGCATTTGTCATTAATATTTTTCCTGTGTATCATTACCTTCTAGCTTAAAACATTTTACTTATTTCGTGTAGTAGCATCTCATGGAGAAATTCAAAGAATGAACAGAAATGCAACAGACAATACAAACCAGTCGCAGAAAAGGAATCTATAACTCAAAATATGGTTCTTGTTTGCTAGGATGGTTTGTCAGTGTCTTATTATTTATTAAGCACATGAAACTGAGATTTTACACTTCCCTGTGCTTTCTAGATCCATAACAATTTAATTTCTCATTTTGCTATCAGTGAAAATTTTTCCCAAATTTTCTAAATCTTTTTACCAAAATCAATAATAATATTTATTATGTTTTTGCTATCCTCTGATTTACAAATCAATTACGCAAATAACAACCATTTGAAATTACATTGAACAATAAAAATGAAGATGTAAAATATATTCCTCAATTTTTGTTTGTTTTAGACCGATTCCTACTTGACAAAATCTATGAAGGGATTATCTGCATTTTAATCTTCGCTCGAATCATGTTTAAGTACCCACCCAAATAAAGATTTCAGGTTTAATTTTGTTGAAACAGAGATTTTAATCTTTACAAATGAACGGTCAAAAAATAAAAATACAAAATAATCTCTGTCGATTTAATTCTTTTAGGGATCCCTCGTTGTTGTGTAATGGTTAGCAAGCTTGTCTCTCATATATCCTTTGTGTTGAGTTCGAATCATGCCTATGGCCTTCTTCCAAATTTGAGCTACCTAAATTACGTGAATATTTATATTAAATCTTATTTTTATTAGAGAGATTAAATATAAGGTACGGTTATTGTATCAAATGCTTATGAACTGTATTTTGTATCTTTTTCCACCTCTATTTCTTTTTCTTTTTATTATTTTCTTTGAATATTAAATACATATAGTGTTCATGGATATCTTCACACTCTTATTTGTATTTATTTTTTTTATTGACATTCTATTACAATAGATTGGTTATAGTTTATATAAGAATTAATACATATTGTGATTAATAAATAAGATACTACAATTTTTATATTATAATAGTATGGTAATAATTTACAGATGTTTTTACAGGGTTTCACTCAAAAATCGTAATTTAAAATTTTACTATCTGAATAACTACATATCCCAGGCAAACTAAATTAAAAAGGCTCCATTTTGGACAATAAAATATTTATTTATTAAAATTCAAGCTAGATATTCAAATGGGTGCAGATTTTATAAGCAATTTTACAAAGCATCAGGGCACCTCAGTGCAGACATCTCAATGAGAATCTACCAGGAAGATGGATTGGCTGTGTCAGTGATAAAGACAATGTGCTGTTGAAATAGACAACACGCTCAATTGACATAAGACCTTGTGAGCTTTTACTATGGGGCTATGTGAAAGAACAGTTCTATATTCTTCTCTTCCTTCAAGCATAGAGGAATTTGAACAGAAAATCACTAAAGCGCAACAGAATGTTACACAAGACATGCTACAGCGTGTTTGTCAGGAGCTAGACTAATGATTTGACGTGTGACTTGTCACAGGTGGTGCGCATATTGAACACTTTTGAAGCATTGTGAAATCGGTTATATACTGTGGAATGTAGACAATAATTTTAATATTTAAATCGGGAATTGTTAGTTCAGAAATTAAGGCAAGTTACTGCTGTCTGTTGTTTAATTACTCATTCATTATAAACACAGAAAATTATAAATCTCTGAATTCGGAATAAACAAGAAAGATTTTAAGATCAAATAAAGTATAAAATGCCAAATATACATAAAAATTGTTGGTGTAATTAAAAAAAATTACGTTTAATTTTGGGAAGTGTTCAAACGGAAGATGCAAAGTGCAACACTGAGATCGGAAGCGAATTGGCAGGGCCAAGGACGTGTTCCAGAAGCTGAGTAGAGTATTAAGAGACAGGAAAATTTCGCTAGAAACAAAGAAGAAAGTACTGGATTGCTATGTGATGTCAGTTCTTCAATATGGCAGTGAATGCTGGATAATATAATCGAAGATGAAAGAAAAACTTGAAGCAACTGAAATGTGGTTCTACAGAAGGATGCTGCGGATATTTTGGATCGAGCATGTGAGCAATGATGAGGTTTTGGAAAAGATGGGCATGTAAAGGAAATTAATACTGAGCACCAGGAAAAGACAGCTAAAGTTCCTGGGACATGCAATAAAGAAGGAGGTCTTGGAGAACCTGATACTCAGATAGAGGGTAAAAGTAACGGTTAACATATTTGAAGGGCCTGAGCAGGTGGATGGTAGAACGGGGGTTGCGTGTTGTTACAGGAGAAAGCGTGCTATGAATCATCAGGGAGAGGGAGACGTTGAAAGCAATGATCGCCTACGTCCTGAAAGGACGTAGAAGAAGAACGAGAAAGGAATAACTTTAAATTTGACACTAATGGAACATATAGGACGCGAGAAGAGCGAATAGGAAACACACACACACACACACACACACACACACACACACACACACACACACACACACACACACACACAGAGAGAGAGAGAGAGAGAGAACAAAGGAACAAATATAGCTGAGTTTTACGAAGGATAAAATGTTATGTCATGATCGCCGACATCATGAATAGATACGACACACACACACACACACACACACACACACACACACACACACACACACACACATAAATACTTTTGTTCATAATATTGTTCATCACCTCCGAATTGTAAAGGCTGGTAACAACACACGGAAGACAGAATCAATCAGAAAAAAAACATTTCGATATCACAAAGAGCGTTTTATTTATTGCATAAAAAACGATTGTATATGCAGACACTCACGGAAGAACTAAACAAGATTAAAATAGAATTTATTTCTCGCAATATGAATACAGCTTTTAGCCACACTGACACCGCTGTGGGTTATACAAAAAGGAGTGTCATACTCTTTTGACAGTGAAAGGAATATACATTTCTTCTTCATATATGTATATTTTTGTCTCTATGTGTTGATGGATGTATACAGGGTGCGATGGATAAACTGTCACTATTTTATATTTTTTAAATTTCGCACGTGCGCTTTGTTATTTTGTCGACTGCACAGTATAGTAGGGTCAGCTGGGAACCGTGTGTGAAAAAGAGCACTATGACGCAATTCACTCTGCCGGAAATTTGGAAATCGCATGCTGTGCTACTTGGTAGTCGCACCGGAAGCTTCAATACGAACATTTCAGGGGGTTTGAATATCAATCTGAGTAGAGTTCAGAAGATTTAGAAGAAGTTGGATAAGTATAATGGCGATTGTGAAGGTACGGCATCTCGCAAAACTAACTCTGGTAAGAAAAGAAATACCGAATTTCATAGTGTGGGCTTCAAAATCAACACGGAGGTCTACCTTGAGGAGGTAGTGCTATCCTGGATCAAGAGGGTGACTACCGGAGGTCTTTATTCTTGGAAACAGGACTATAAACCATGTTAGACAAGCAAGAGAACACAGTCATGGTTGTCAGACAATTTCTGCGACCAAATCACCCCTTACATTTGTTCACCTATTTCTCCTTACTGTAAACATTTTTATTATGTACGAGGCGCAGTTGAGCAAGAGAACAACAAAACTCCTTGTAACACCAAAGATAAACTGAAGGCAATGATTATGGCAGCATTCACTAACTTAAACAAAGAAACTGTTCAGAAGAGATGCAGGAGTCGTCGGGAGGCCTTGGTTGAAGTCAATAGCAATTTTATTGAGTAGATTTACTCTTTAGTATTTCAAGATATTTTGTGTAATTTTGGTTAATATATCTGCTAAAATAAGATATCAGAGTTATTATCATTTTTGCTTGATTTAGACGGCAATTTATCCATGGCGCCTTTTATATAAATTGTATAGTTTATATATACACTTATATATGCACCTGTTTAAAAAGTGAGCTATTAAGTGTGAGAGAGAAAGAAAAGAGGATATGGTCTCAATGAATCCTTCCACTTAATAAACTCACACCAATGTGACAAAACGTACACGCACACACGACAACACACTCATCAGTGAACCGTAGTAAAGTTTTAGGGGTAAATGTTCGTTTTAGGTACCGACGGCTTTTCTCCCTTTAAATGTATCCAAAATAGCATTATTTCTGTGCAAATGTATATGCTGAACTCAAATCAACAATTACTTATTGAAGAAATTTACCTTTTTTGCTTTGAAAGTAGATAAAAAAAACGAACTATATCTCGCACTTTTTCTCTCCCGTAACACTTACGAAGTCAAGTAATTAACTGCAGAATGACGTTCTAGGTAGGCAGAATTTTTTGTCGAATTTTGGCCGATTTTCTTCCTTTAATGAAACTTCCGGCGATGTATTTCCTGTCATGAGAGTAACAAGCGTAGAAATACAATAGCGCATTACTTTAAGTATCAGTAAATGAAGAAAAATCGACAAAAACTCTTCCAAAATTCAAATGCGCAGTACGTCATTCTGCAGTTAATTACATGATTTCATGAGAGTTACTGGAGAGAAAAAGTGCAAGATATAGTTCGTTTTATATATATATATATATATATATATATATAGAGAGAGAGAGAGAGAGAGAGAGAGAGAGTGAGAGAGATTAATTTATAGTAATAGGAATAAAGATTGAATAGAATAATTATTTCTGATCATATTGTACAATATTAACGCCAGAAATCTTTTGTGAGTTTTATGGAAGTCTATTTTTATGAACGGTAGTAAAATTCAAAATTTAAAATTTTGTTACATATTTTCTTTATTAAAATTCAATAGGCTTAAAAGAAAAGTTAAGAAGGAACAAGCGTTAGTTATAAATATGAATTTCATAATCAATATACTCATTGTTATAGAGAATAATATTAACTTTATGCGTCAAAATTCTTACTAATGACATTTTTAGTGACTTTCGCTGCTTAAAATAATTCACCTATACCGCAGAAACGTATTGCTCTCTTCACTTATATTTTAAAGAACAGTTGAAAAATATTTTAAATTAAATTATAACATTAATTTTCTGTGATAAAATTCTTAAATAACATTTTTCATTAAATTAGCAGTCCGAACAAAAAGTTATATTGTCTTTCAGAAGAACAGTCATATTAAAATTTAACATATTTTTTTAAATAAAAGAAAAACACGAATTATCCATAAAAAACTAAATTTTACAACTAATATGCTCCTTATTATGGAGAATAGTATCATATAAAAATATTTAATTAACTTTGCAAATAAGATTCTTAATTAAAACTCAATTCTTAATGATAACTTTATTCGATTCTTAATAAATACTTGTTGATTTCGCATCGGAAAAGTTTTTTTTTAGAAAAAAAAAAATCTTAAATAATAAACTCATGTTAATCGAAGGGTAAAAAGTAAAGAATTATTTTTAAAAATACTAAATTACTTAAGTCTATCTTCCAGCACCGAACTGACCCCCAGTCGAATATTTTGAGTGCACGCTCGCATGCCCTCTTTTTAGATTCGACTTGACTGATATAGATATATGATCGGTATGAATATATTAATATAGATAGATATAAATTCATTTAAATAGGTATGCATAAACTTATGTGTGCTTGCACAATAAATTACATAAGCACTTGATTCGTAGATTAAATAGTTGCATACAAAGCCACACACAGTGTGACAGACAAGGAAGCATCTTTTCTTTTATAATATAGATTCATCAATATAGATGTTTTTTTTATAACCGTATCGCTCCAAGCAAGGCATTTTACTGCCATTGTTGTGAGGGGGTTACATAGGAGGAAAGTTATGAGAAAGAGTGACAGGTTACAGAGGGTGTCAGGAAGAGGGTAGGAGAAGGATGAGAATACTGATGAGAGTGGAGTGAACGGGGAAAGGAGCATGAGAGAGAGGATGCAATAGGATAGGAGATGACTATTGACTTTTCATTTGGATTCTTGAAGAATGTAGCTGTCTGGAAAGCAAGTAAAAGGAAGTTAATTCCACAGGCGGGAAGTACGAGAAAAGAAGCTGCTGGAGTAGAATTTGCGTTTACAATTTATTGGTTTCACAGTAGAAGAGTGGGACCTAGTTTGCTAATCTTATGGCTCGAGTAAATTATATATAGGGGGGTACCAGTGAGCTAAGTTCATCTGAGCAGAAGCCGTGAAAGTATCTGTAGAAGAGACACAGGGAAGCCACATTGCGCCAGTGAGAAAGCGACTGTATCCGAGCTGCTAAATCGGGATCGATGACATTACAGATTCTCCGTTGGATTTTGACAAGAACCCCTAGGTGGATAGCAGGAGCACTCGACCAGATATGACAGCAGTATCCAATGCACGGGCGGATGGTAGATTTGTATATGCGCAGGATGTTTCAGACGGGAAAAACTTCCTGGCCCTGCACAGTAAACCGACCTTCTTAGCAGCGGATTTAGCTATGGATTCTATATAGTCATTCCACTTGAGGTCTGTTGTGAGAGTTAACACAAAGGGGCGCAGTGTTTTACTTTTAGGGAGACTAGCCCGATCCATGCTAATAGGGGAGGGGTCGGAGCGATTGTCTGTGGTGATTAATAGATAGCAGCTTCGTTTTGGAAGTATTAAAATTCACGAGCCATTTCTTACCCCAGTCCACCATGGATTGGCGGTCCTTTTCAAGCTTGGCAGCTAGGTTTGCTTTGTCAGCCTCGGCAGATTTTTGATCGAGGCGAGAGTAAACCGTAGTGCCGTCAGCGTATATGCCTACTTGGTATCTCATTACATCTGGGTGATCGTTAATGTAGATAAGGAAAAGCGTGGGACCTAGAATAGAGCCTTGAAGGACATCCGCGGTCGTGTGATAGTATTGGGAGGCATGTCCGTTCAATACCACCTTCATTGTGCGATTTGAAAGGAATGACTGGATTAGGTCAAACAATTGTCAAGTTATACCATAGCCCCGCAGCTTGCATAGAAGGCCAGCATACCAGACTCTGTTAAACGTTTCGGAGATGTCTAGGGCAACAGTTCGGGCTTCTCTGTTCTTGTCGAGAGCCTGGTGTATATACTCAGTGATGATCGTGAGCATATCAACAGTAGACCTGATGAAGCAGAAACCATACTGTTTATCAGAGAATAGTCAGTGGGCTGTGAGATGTTGTACCACCGCTGCGTTGATGATGGCTTCGAACACTTTGCCAAAGATCGGTAGGAGGCTGATAGGGCGATAATTAGTGGGGTCAGAGGGTTCTCCGGTATTTTTATATATAGGAACCACAGAGGAGGATTTCTAGCAGCCAGGAAAACAAGAAGCAGAGAAGCAGTAGTTATAGAGTTTAGAGAGAACAGAGGAGAGTTCAAGAGCACATTTCTTTAGCACAATGACTGGTATTTCGTCACCACCACTCGCTTTATGGGGGTCAAGCTTTGAAAGTATTTTGGAGACCACCGAAAGAATAATGTGTATGTCAGTCAGTTGGGCTTCGGTTCGGGGTGGGAAGTCAGGTACAGATACTCCAGACGAGTCCAGTGTCGATTTAGTAGAGAATCTGTGGGTGAAGCACTCAGCCTTGTCTGTTGAAGAGGTGAGGACCTCAAATTCGTTGATTAGAAGGTGGCGATTGAGAGCTTGCTGCTGTTCAGCACACTTTGACAATGTCTCCAGTAGTCTTTGAAGCCGAACTTAAGGGATGCTATGCACTGCTTCATTCTAGCTTAGCTCCTTTAATTATCTTCTTGCACTCATTACGAGCCGAGGCAAAATTTGCCTGTTATGATCCTATGCGTGACTCCGGGAAAGCCGGAAGAAGTGGTTTTGGTGGGCGATGGCAGCCGAGCAGGCAGGAGAGAACCAGGGAGATGAGTGAGATTTAAGTCTCAACTTCATAGCAGGGAGGAAAGCATCGATGCCAGCCTTAGCACAAGAGGAGACTTCAGCCGCACAGTCTTCAACGGGAAGGCTGAATACAAATCAAAAATAGGGTTATATGGTTGGTTAAAGAGTAGGTTGAGTTTCACCAGTCATTCAAATCAGGAGTAGCTACATTGAAAACTGGCTTTTATAATCATTGACTATAGCTGGATTCGAGCACTGATCATTGGCATCGATGGAGAAAAAGGCACACATCTTAACCACCAAGAAAGCTATAGTATTGATATTCACAAAGATATGCTTAGTTTGGCACATGCACACGCCGCCCAGTGAGAAACAAACTTATTTCTGTAGTAATGCTACAAAAGCAGATTACGGACCGCTGCTCCACAGTGAGACGGTCAGTAACTTTGTTATCTTATCATAAATATGTTTATTCAATCAAATCGGTAACCATGTTTAAATGAGCTCGACTGACATTTCATCTCCACCTCGAGTCAAAATACGTGAGGTGGCTCGTTCAGTGTCCAATGCTGGGGAAATTGCAGTAAATATTTTACATTTATCACCACTGTACGCATATAAGTATCTTTCTTTATAAATAGCATTTAGTAACAATAATATTTATATAGAAACTACTATAATGATTTTATTATTAGGGTTTTATTATAATCCACGATGATAATACACTAATCAGTTAATTGGTATACGTGGTACACACTAGGCAGAAGATTTTCCGGCAGTAGGTTGCCATTACTTTCTTCGGTAGACTGGTTACCAACCAAAGCTATAGAACTCGATCTGTCCTGTTATTTAACCCTTAGCTGGAGATAAAAGAGGTGGTATTTGTGTATAAGTGAATTAAATGAATTTGACTGGAATTCGAACTCAGCTGTCTGATTTCTTATTCGTAGCCAATATCCATTAAAATCCAGAACGAGCATCCACTAAAACACCAATACAATTTATTACATACTTCGCTATCTCATAATTAGATATTATCCTTTACAAAAACTTTGTTTTCTTTTACTTTTTAATCTTATAGATGATATATATGCGTTTTAAAATTGGTAAGCGTTATATATAATGAAATTTATTTTCCCATCAGCAATACTATGTTTACCTCTTCTAAAAAGAAATAGACACATTACTTCCAGCCTTTAAACTATAATTTGTTATCTTTCTTTTGTGAATTCGTTTTATTTATTATATTTTGATAATGATTTTATCATAACTACATGTATGCGTAATCTTTCTATTGGAAGAATTCTGTCCCAAATGGTTAAATCTATCTCCTGCTAATTCTACAGATACCCCTTTCTAATGTAATTGATACATAGTAATTAAATGTTATGAAGAGAGGTACTTGTTTCGATTCCTGTCGTCGGGATTAAGCATTATTTGCAACCGATAAAAATATAGAAGTTGATAAGATAATTTGTAACATTTCAATCAAATATTGATATAAATATAAATAATTCTTTCTTTGTATCAATAGCTTCAAAATCTTATTTCCACGGCATTTATTCATTTTATCATAAGCATATAAATCCAGAACCGATAAGAAATAACTGCATTATTTAGTAAAACGAAAACAGGATTGAATCGTATTTTGATAGAAATTCAATTATGTAAGCGTGCTGAACATATTGCCTACATTTTACAATGGCTGTGATGAAAAGCTTTTGATCCGACTGAGACATATTTGGTCAAATTTTGGACAGTGCATCGGTTCAAGAACGCCGCAGCACCCTATTTTGATGTGCATTATGTATTAAAGAGAAACAACAGAGGGACGGTTAATCGTGTTGCGTTACGAAATATATATTAAGATACTTTGGTAGCAATTGGAGTAGATAGATCTATCACCCGGTTCACACTCCACCCACGTCTATTGAACAGGTTAAGAGGCTCATCCCTTGTTCCCTGTTTGGGATGTGGTTTCCGGCTTTCTCTTTTCCAATCTTTTCACTATTACGTAGCCCCCTGCACATCAGTGGCGTTACCGCCTTGCTCGAGGTGATACAATTAAAAAAAAAAGCATCTGGCTATAGCCAGCAGATATTTAGCCAAACATTTATAATAGAAAATGAAGACGTCTAAAAAGAAATCGGACGAATGTAAATGAAGCTTTTTTTAAATTTTCTATAAAAAGAACATATTTACAAAGTATAGAAATGCGTTGCATACCTTTTTTCTAACCTGAAACATAAGACTAGTGGATATTACAAACGTAATCTTACAAAAACTGTCTCTACTAACACGTCCTAGGACACATGTTTTTTAACGACGTCTTTAAGAAGACTGTCATCCGTAAAGACAGAGGCCGTTTGATTGGTTGTTGATGGTCACATGACTGGTCAAGAAAGTTAACCCTACAATTATTTTTAAGAGCAAGATGTTTGCTTGTCAAAATCGAAACAGACTTTTGTTTTTGAAATCACAACATAGAAAATAACGGTTTTAATTTGAAGATTATATTTTGTCAGTGTAAAAATATCAACCAAATAAACAACAGTTTCAACTGGGTGCAAAAAAATCCATAGAGAGAGAACATTCATAAATTTCAGGTTACTCGGTGTAAATATCTTCCTTCGCTTTGAGACTTATGTTGGCCAATACTTAAATTTTAGATTAAAACGCTGAACAGAACAGATTGTGTAGTGTCATCAGTTGGATGTCACTCCTACTCTGAGATGCTGTTCTTAATATACAGAAGAACAACCGTATCAGGTGAAATCTTATTTGAATGGGTCGCTACAAAAATGTGCTAATATTTTTAACATGTGGTTAGCGCGAATTTTACAAATGGAAGGGACATTTCACACTAATTACGTCGAGTTTAATGATTTTTACAGTCTATCACACACGTGCTAACGAATGACACAAATATATAATCATTTTTGGTTGTCGATATTGAGGAAATAAAGAATTTATCCTTGCACTGATTTCAACCGTTTGTTATTGTTTAATTATTGTCAACGATTTTCATTTTCTGAGTTTATTGTCTTATTATTAAGCTCCTATTTAAATAATTGCTAATGATGTACGGCTAGTTAGGAATAAAACAATAGAGAATCGAGTTCGAATTCAAGTCGGGTTTTTTATATTCCCTTACGAGCAAATACTTTTGGGAAAGGTATCTGTAACCCTATTTCTACATATGAAAAAAGTGTAATTTTTAGTTTAATACAACGGAGCGAAAGAAATTATTATTAGTTTTGTTCTTGATTTTGCAGTTTATTGTAAATCGCGATATAAGCGCTGATTATAAATATTTCAATACTCGGATGCTTGTAAAATCCGTAAAATAGAAAAACTAGCTGGAAATTGGGAAGAAAATACAAATATATTTTTCCATTGTTATTCAGAAACGAATTTTTGGCCAGTGGAAGTGAGAAATGGCGATAGTCACAACAAATTGTCAAATGCTTTTGATGAGGTTAGAAGGTCACGACTTGACAATGGGAATAGAGATAAATTACAAATCTCACTGGAGTTAAAATTTCCAAGCTAAAGGCTGAATTTGCTGACGTGATCAGTTGAATTAAGAAGAGGACGAAGAGAAAATTACATCAGATGAGGTGTTGTGTCTCATTCGTTGAACTAAAATTCCTTATCTCGAGATGTGTATGTGGAAGAAATTT
This sequence comes from Ascarosepion bandense, assembly GCA_037127315.1. Lineage (NCBI taxonomy): Eukaryota > Metazoa > Mollusca > Cephalopoda > Sepiida > Sepiidae > Ascarosepion > Ascarosepion bandense. The sequence goes on along the minus strand of JBBBDQ010000297.1, from coordinate 59,223 downwards.
CATTGGTCAAAGATCTGATTTGCATAAAGATACCCCGGGTCTCTCAGCATTCCCCAAGAGAATTGTGGACAAGTATAAATATCGGGACCCCGAGTAGAAAAATGAGTTGGAGCTGTTGTTGCAGTCAGTTGCAGTAGAGATGTAACGACTGAGGGAAAAGTGTTCCCAACTGGGGGCCACAACCAAGAAGACTAGTCGCCTTCTATAGAGCTCCGGGCTGAGGATGTAAAGAAACGTAGAAGAGCTTGCCGCCGATCGACTTAAAAGAGTTAAAGTCGATTAATGCGCCTCCGATAGAGTCCTGGCTAAAGATGCATAGAAACAGAACGAGTCGAGAAAGAGTTAAACTAGCTGAAAGAAGAAGTTTTTATTGCCGAACGAAGGAGACAGGACGAATCTACTATCATCACCAGAACGCCCCATATCGTTAATTTCCGTAAAGCTTCGGTAAAGAGCCAAGTTAATTTTCAGAGCTACCGAGCGAAAGAGACCAAACGAACTCACTACCGCCCACCATTCGCTTTGGCTATTTTCGTAAAGCTTTGAAAAGAGCTCTGAAAGAAATTTTGTTTTAAAAGTAATTGGGAAAATGGAAATCTCTGATTATTTAAACGAATCTTTCGCTCCGTTGTGAACATTGAATTCGAAGATTGTACATTCGGCTTTTATTGTTAATTATATATATATATATATATATATATATATATATATATATATATATCCGTAAAAAATCCATGCGTCTTCGAACTTATTCATTTTTTTTTTGTGCCGTGTTTATTTTTTTCAACACAAGTGTACACATGTGTCCGGTCTGGTTTAAGGTGGTAGAGAAACGGCTACCGGGTTTTCAACGTGTCTTTCCTAAGATCAAAGAACACAGCGTAAATGGATGTAACTAGGAATTTAGAACCGAATCCTTTATTACAATCACTGGGGTATATGAATTCCATGGCCCAGTGAATATAGAGGTCGATTAGTTCCTGTGACTTGACTCAAAGAGTTGTGAGTTCAATACCTGGCTACAGCAGTGGTGAACAGGTAACTTACAGGGTTAGAGGGAGATAACTCATGACTACCAAAAAGAGGCTCTACGCAAACGGAATGAGAATGATATACTCCAGTGATTGTAATAAAGATTTCAGTTCGAAAATCCTAGCACCTGAAGAAGGCCGGAACGTACAACGGCCGAAACGTCGTACAAGTGGCAACAAAGATGGGGACAATAGTCCGAATAATGTAAATGCTGTCTAGAAGAAGTGTTTTAATAGAAGACGGAAGTGCGACACTGAAATCTGAAGACGCGTTTGAATAGCGAGGCCTTCCAGAAGACAAACAAAGTATTAAGAAATAGAAAAAATTTCTTAGAAATGAAGAAAAAACTGTCATATAATAAAAGTTCTCTTATATACCAGTGAATACTGGACAATCTCCTCAGAGATGAAAAAGAGACTTCGATGTAAAACAAAAATGTGGTTCGGCAGAAGGATACCGAGAGTATCATGGACCAAATATGTGAGCAATGACGAAGTTTTAGAAAAAAATGGTAAGAAAAATGAGACATACTGAATATCACGAAGAGACAGTTGATATTTCTAGGGAATTTAACAAGTAAAGAAGGCTTGATAAATTTGATACTCACAGGATAGATGGAAAGCAGGAAGAACGGAGGTAAACAACGCATAGCCTACCTAGCGAGCATGAGTAAATGGATGGCAAGACCGGGGTTAGGGGAGATAACAAAATGACAAAATTTATTAAGAGCTACAAAGGCAAGGAACTGTAAACACCCGTGATATCTACGCCCTAAACAGACACAGCACCTATGCCCTAAACAGACACGGCACAAAAAGAAAAAAAGTACTCCATTTTCTTTCATTCTCAGTAATCCTTTGCGTCTTAGTGGCATTATCGCCTTGCTAAAATAATTTTGGAAAAAAATTGGAAAAATCAGTGGTTGACAAAAGGTAAAATTAAATTTACATTTAAGCAAAAGACTCTACTAAGCTAAAGATTTTCACTGTGGACGCGGGTGCGCGCACACACATATCAGATTGAAATTAAAATACACTATTTAAAATTTTCTGATGCAAGTCAATGATCTTACGATATGAAACAACTGATATTCGTAAAATTTTCTGAGTATACTTATATGAAGAATATATAGTACATGCTTAATTTTATAATATCTGTCTTTATTAAAAATACTGAATATAACTTGTTTTACGGGTCTTAGAATTCATTATGACAACAAACTGCGTGAAACATAATTTTTATTTATTAAAAAAGATACCAGCCATGGTAAAGGATATCTGATTATACACAATATCTGATAGACTTGAATAAATTATCATTTTATTATTTTACATGTTAATATTTGCTCCTTGACATTCTATAACCTTTATCAGTCTTCTACCACTTATTTTGCTAGTGTTTCGAATTTAATGTTACTTTCATCAGATTTTATTGCATCCCAGAGATATAGCTTGCTTACCAATCTCATATGCATCTCTTTTAATGATAAACAAGATTTCTGTTGGATTAATACCTGGAGAGCTTAGGAGTCATTCCAATAAATTTGTGTATATGAAAAATATTTTTCAAACAGAGAATATCAATTTTGTAGAATGTGAAAAAATCCTTGCTTGAATTTTCTACTTATTTGAAAGCTTCTTGGGATTTTTACCCATCAAAAATGTTTTTTCGAGGATTTAAATTAATTCTAAACATTTATCTTGATAGCATCATCAGCTAAGAAAGAATTAATAACTCTTCTGCCTACAATAATAGATATTAACATTACTTCAACTCCTTACTAGATCCAAACCTCTAACTCGCTCAACAGGTTCATCTAATGTCGTTCTACATTCATCATTAAATGTTACTGTTAAAGGTCCCATTTGCAAAGTTTGCTTAGAGGTGTCAGTTTAGTTGCTTTCGCGCCTTTAGTCAATGTCCTTATTATTCTGGATCATTTTTACCTATTTATATTCGCAACACTACTTTCTTTTCTTGCCAGTCAATCCAATTTTCTTACATATTAGTCTTCTAATTCTTATTCATATCTCTTTTATAAACATTCTTAAAACCAATTTGTTTCTTGTTATCTTATTAATGTTTACCATTTCTTTCCAAATTGTTCGATTATCTCTGTTCAAACTTTTACCAATTTCTGATCTTGTGTTTTCATTAATAATTTTGCAATATCTTGTCTTTCTTTTTGATTTTATAATTGTTTTACAGTCCTTTGTCGTCTATATCTCAAATAAAAAAATATCAATCCCTCTATATATTTCCAAATGTTGAACAATCTGCAATTTGCTTAATCAAATCTCACATAACCAAATATATTCTTGCAAATAATTAAAAAATAAAATAAAACTGGGATTATAAGTTGGAGTATACATGCAATATTTATAATATAATTATATATTTGAAACAAATTCAATTGGTTAATAGCAAATTTATGACGAATGCATTGACTTTAACAACGGAACTGTACATTAAAAATGTCATTGTGTAACTGAAAATGTAGATGTTGATAGCCAGAGAGAGATAGAGAGAGAGAGAGAGAGAGAGAGAGAGAGAGAGAGAGAGAGAGAGAGAGAGAGAATATATAAAACAATTTCCATTACTCTAAACGCAATTATAAAGCGATTCAAAATTGCATTTTTGTTGCTACAATACGAAAGAGTTAACTCGCTGAAATTAAAGTAAATCATAGTAAATCAAATATGTTCGCAAAATATTAATAATACACATAGCAATCATTACAGATAATATTTAAAAAAGATTGCAATTGTGTATCTTTTGTTCTTGTAATTCGTTCGATACTGATAATATTAAACAATTTGTTTACTGAAAATTCTTGTTATTGGTCGGGGGAAATTTTCTTTAGTTTTCACAAATTACCTCAAAAGTCTAGATATTCTGATTATCAAAGTAAAGCAGTTTTTTTATTAAACAAAAAATTCTTTGTGCTTATGATCAAAGTATACGACCCCTTCTGCATAATAGAAGTGTATAATTTTTATTTACAATTATATGAGCATGAATTTGCACAATTATAAAAGCCTGTATTAAAAACTGTTTTGTTATCCTATCTTTTTGATGTTAAGGCTTGCCAAGTTTTCTTCTCAGCCCGGCTGTCTGTTTTCTCTTTGAGATCGGTTTTTGTAAAAGTCTTTGAGCCGACCTCACGTAAGTATCACGAAAAAAAACTAAAACTAAAAACAACGTCTAACATAATCGAGAAAATTAAAACTGTTATTTTTCATGAATATTATAAAAAGTTTCATTCTTTGACATACAAAGAAGAAGAGATCTTAATATATCTATTAAATAATGATCATGATTATGACGATGATCATGATATTTATAGTTGGGAAATCATTGGCAAAAATCAGTGATATTCCCAATGAGAGTTAAAATAACAATGCACAATTGAAATGAAATCCTTTCAGAATATTTTAGTATAATTTTCTGTAATGTGCGTAGAAGACAGATTGCTGCCTTTGTGTTGCAAAGCGTGTAAGGGTCAAAATATAATCAGTATAAATAATTTTAATCATAGAATTGGACCTAATGACATGACATTAAATGCAGCTGAGGCCATCTGAACTACGAAGGAGTACTGAAAAGTTCTTGGCTAAACCACCTTCTTGGTTGGACTGAGAACTTTTCGACCCCATTCTGATTCAGTGATAAATTATAAGAGTTGGAATAGGGTTTTAGCTAATGAACATTTTTATTGAGTTATCTATTAGAAAGTAGAAATATTTCTTAGAAATATTTGTAAGGAATTTTATCCTACCACAATAATTTATAATCAGCATTCAGGCTATGAGTGGTATACGCTATAAAAGTTACCAAAATATGTATTGTTTTAAATATTGTGATTTTTAACTATTTCCTGCATCTTCTATTTTGTTTCCAGAATACCGATAGATTTCACAGATGCTTGATTTACTAGAAATTGATTGCGAATATTGGATTTATTGTAAAGAAAACTATTTGTTTTATTCAATAAACCGCTGAACTTGTTCTGTGAGTTTTACCCGGTTCCAGGAAGGAAAAAAAAAAGATAGAAAAAGGTTATCTTTTCCATTTTAATACGAGAGGCATCTATCTTAACAAAGACTAAAAGTAAAATTGCCATAATTTTTAATAATCAACAGGTGTATGTGGAAAAGAATCGAGGGGTAGGGTATGAGAAGTTGTATGAATGTAAAGAGAAACCAGGCAATCATCTTTTCTTATGGTAAGGGAGCTGGCGGTAATGTTTATAAATTTCTCAGAGTCTCATTAGAATTAGGAACAAATTCATTGACTCCTGCTGGCGTTCAATCGTCATTATCTGATTTTATTCGGAAAGACAGGCGAGTGCAAAATTTGCCAAATTCCCTCAGAGAATCAGAGCAGCCATAAAAATCTATTTAACTGAATTCTTAAGTCAATTTACTTAATCCACAAGAGAAATGCTTGTTTCTGTGGGCAAGTTGTTTTCATTAAAATATAATATTTTTAATGGAGATTTTGCCGTACTGGGACATATGTCTTTAAATCTGCCATACGTGGAGGAAATAATTTAGTTTTATCCAAGAATCAACGAAGTAAGTATTTATAAAATATTCAGGTGAATACAGAATGATGAGCACACACACACACACACACACACACACACACACACACACACACACACAATATATATATATATGTATATAATTATACATAGTGAACGAGACAGACATATATAAAGGTAACTATTCATGCAGGTATGCACACATACCTTTGTGCCTGAATGCATGGTCACAGGAATCGTCATGCATTTATATGTAGACGTGTACTTAGACTTTTGTTTACTTATTGAGTGGAAGTTTTAGTCTAACTGTGTCATGGAAGAGACATAGACGAAGTTTTCCCCTAGATGTCTATAGGCAGTCTTCTTTGATTCTACACACAAGTTATAAGTAAAGTAGATATTAGCCCAGGTCATTCAAGAGAACTCCATCAACTCTTCTTGACGGACTTTTCAATTTCGCATTAGAACGTCTTTAATGAACATTATGCCAAAGAACTTCAAATTTTGGAAGTCCTCATGATTAAAATAAAAATCTTAAATGAAGAATATTTTTTTATGAGCTCGGTCATCAGGATTTGAATAGAAATATCAACTCGGAAAATGAATGTTATTAAGCGCGTTGAGAAAACAAGCAAGATCTAAGATTTGAATTTAAGGTTATTAACCACCAAGCTTTTGACCAACGGAAAGTATTAGATGTCAAAATTATGAACAATTCCTGGATTCAATATAAGCAAACTCTGTGAAAGCGAGAAAAATAAAGAAACAAATATTATAGAAAAATTTCGAAACATCACCCCTCACGACCAAATGTGTATACTTGAAAAATATATCTATAGGAAGTTTTTAAACAAAATGTGTAAAGAATTTGGGTTCGGGATTTTATTACGCGCGTGAGCGCACGCATGCGCACACACACATACACATGCGCAAATCTATATTATGACAGAGATTTTATCAAATCGCATAAAGCTCTCAATTTAAATAATTGGTTCACATAAGATTAACTGTGGTCTATCGATCAACTAGTTTTAATTGTTAAATTGTCAGATTTTAAGACAATGTTTTCACATTGGTATTAACTAACAGATTTTACTAAAGGTTTTAGGTTATATTTGTGATAAATGACCATGTGCAATTTAGTCTTAAAAAAATTGTCATTATTATAAATATTTTGCGAGAGATTTTATTAGACACCTTGATGGTTGGTTTTCTTAGTAGAAATACAGATATATAATAATATAACTATTGATTATAGATATACAGGGAGGTTCACAAGTAGGTGGACGGTAAATGATAACATTTATTTTGAGATTACATGTACAATTATATTAAGTAATACGATTGCTACTTTGTCCATATAAATTACACAGCTTTGACGGCTAACCCTCACATTTCGACAAACATTTTTGCACAAGTCAGTGTATTAATTCTTTGAAATGCATCTCTTATGTAATTTTTAAAATCCACAGCACTTCTTGCTTTTCGATATATACTTTGTCCTTTGAGTACTCTCCAAAAGAAGAAATCCATTATGGTCAAGTCAGGTAAACTGCTGGTCAATCAGTTGGACCTCTTCTGCCAATCAATTTCTCAGGAAATGTTTCATCAAGATGCGCACTGTTCTTGAATAATGTGGTGGAGCCCCATCTTGCTGGAAACAATAAACGTCATTGTAATAATATAACCGGTGCACAAAGGTATTTCACATACTTTTGGACTACCCCGCACACACACACACACTTCCTAGTATTTTTCCTTAAACACACACACACACACACACACACACACACACACACACACACACACACACACACACACACACACACACATGTATGTATGTGTGTGTATGTGTGTGTGTGAACACACCTGTGTATAGATTATGACAGACCGTAAAAAACGAACCAGTGATTTTACTTATTGAGTAATGTGAACACATTATTAGAAAATATTTGAAAATTAAACAACGATCAGAGAAACGAAGGAATGAGGAATATTGACAATAACAAGAAAAATTAAAACAAACAAAAAAAAGAAACTTTAGCAATGTCACAAAATGAGATTTGAGAACTAAAAAGGTGTAAAGTGAATTGAACAGCAAGAAAATAATTGAAGAAGCTGATGCTGCAAATGTACACAGGGAAACTAAGATATTAAGAAGATTATCTAAAGCTAAAGACATGAAAATAACTGAACTATCACTTTTTACGTTAAGATCACAAAAGTAGAAAGTAGACAAAGAAATACACGAAAATGAAATGGTTCAGCAACAATAAGTTTTAATGATAAATGTAGAGCAGATAATCAGGTTATGAGTTAGGTCTTTCATGGAAATATTTAAACAGCATTACTGGGAAATCAATGGGGAAAGTTTTTCCTAGTATAATGGGCTGTATAAGTTTCTTCCAAGTTTGAGATTCGATCAAGATAAATGCAAAGAATTATTGTAATTTCATGGATAAGAATTTTTGAAGTGGTATAAAAAAAAATTGAGCACATATGTAGATTTGTGCAAAGCAAAGCTCATTCACATTCTACTAATCTGACTTTCAAAAGAAAACATTCAAAGAAATCAAATTAATGGAAAAGCTTCTGCAGAAGAAAACTTGATTTATCGTTAAGAGATGTATATGAAAATAGCAAACAATATTCAATGAGAAATCTACGGGAAGTAATGAAAACTTTTGCAAATAATGTTACTCTAGGAAGTAGAAATGTTAAAGAAAGACAATGTCAAGGAGCCTGCATTAGCATATGAAATAATTCAGGACATATGAGATATTATGCCAGATTTATCGGGCCGGAATCTTAAACAATTTATATCTATACATTGACAGGCATAACATTGGGAGTATATAAAGTTTTAACTTCGTATATGTTTTACTCAGTCTTATTTAAACAAAAGAAAATTGGACACCGAAACTACTTAAAAAAAGTTGTAGATATTTAAAATTGCTAAATTGTTTCATGAAAAAAAAAAAAAGATTAAATATACTTTTTTTCTCTTTGCTGCGGTGGTGTGGGGAAAGTATATAGATAAAAACGCGAATTAATAATAAAAATAAGCAAGAAAAGTAAATTGTCTAGCAAAAATATATTTGAAGAAGCTGATGCTGTAAACATAAACAGAAAAACTTAGATATTAAGAAGATTAGCTAAATACATGAAAGCAACAAAACTATCATCTTTAAGTAAAGATCCCAATGAGAAACGGAGAAGTTTAGCAGAGAAGTACATGAAAATTTGTTTCTTCAGCAGTAATTCTTGAGCAATATTTGATGGGCCAGAAAGCTGAGCTAGAGAATGGGTTCTTCTTGGAAATAGTCAATGAACACAATAATATGTTGAGCGAGTATAGTAGGCAGTAAATCTGTAGACCAATTCTAAGTTTTGATAGTTCAAGATAAATGCAGTGAATTATTGCAAATATTTAAACAAAATGTTTTATTTTAAGTTGTATAGGTCAACACAATCAGTTTTAAAGTAAATAGTATATTAATCTAAAACAATGTTCATTCATATTCTTCAAAGCTGACTTTTGCCCACCTTTTCAAAAGTATTTTCATAAACACTAAATTAAGCTTCCCTAGATATTAATTCAACAAAAACCTGTGACTCTTCATTAAAAAAAGATGCACATGCGAATGGAAAGTAATATTCAAGAAAAAAATTCTTGAAAGCAAAAACTTACATCAATTAATGTTAACGTCAGAACAATAGAAAATTGAAAAAAATATATAAAAAGGTATTAGAATGTTAATGAGCTTATAATGACATGTAACAATAATAAAGTGATAATTTATTCAGGTACGTGTGATTTCGTGTTAATCAAATATACGTTTATGTTTCCTAAAAATATATTTAGGATTTATTTATAAAACAAATTATGTGGCACCCAGTTTGCATTTTTTAATAAGATTAGATATTATAAAAACAAAACTAATGAGACAATGCTCAGATAGATATAAGTGTATTTTAAGTACCATCAAAATGGATACGTTTTTCTGAATTAAAAGCAAAACATTGGTACCTTCTGTATTTAAAAAAAATTGTAAAACATCAGGGACTTATCTAATTTAAACAAATGTTCAATACTTATTCATTAATGAACTAATTGTTTCCTGAATAAATCATTTTATTAAAAAATTTTGTGCAAATATTTTTGGGGTCAGTTTTGATATCTCGAGTGTACTTTTTAATTTGGGGCTGTCCATGAAATATTTTTACAGTTATATAAAGGACTCTCCCTGCACATGCTGTTTCAGTAAAACATTTAAATGTAAAATACTGAAATTTCGTCCAGAAACTTTCCATCATTTAATATAACTAAAAAACAAAAATACTTTTAGTGTTGTTGCTTGCATAATTACACATTACTTTTTTTAGTTACTTATATCAGTGAGATTGTTTGCTATCCGTAATAAATGTTCTTTTTAAAATCAAAGCATGTTTGCAGAATCAAAAAATGTAAAGTTTAATGCCATTTTCGAGCGTGAACTATTTGAAAAATAATTTTATTTTTTATAGCAGCTATTAAATTATTATTTGTACGGAAGTTCAAATAGGAAATGACTCTGAATTAAGTGCTAATAAATAATTTTACATCAAACAGGTGAGAAAATAATTAAAGAATAAATGCATTAAATTAAGCTCAAATGTATAACTGAATTAGTGATTTTTTCTACTTCTAATGTAGTATAAAAATAAAATTATTAATTCTACTAAGTTTCATAAAAAAACAGAATAAAAAATTATATTCTTAAACTAAAAATAATTTTTTTTTAACATAAATAACAATTTCTCGATTATTGCATTGTTAGTGTTCTGTATTTCCTTATTTCGAAAAGGCTTTTCTCGCATTTTTGAAGCTAGAGATGAAAGTAAAAGATTACTGTTGTTAACATATGACATCATATGCTACCGTGAGTAGATAAACGTTATTTTCATTATATTTTAAGTAAAAAGTGAGCATTACTTTTATAAAATCCAGTCAATCCTTATATTTACTAATTTACTTCGAAACACATCTGTAGGACAAATATTGAATTTTAAAAGTTTTTGTCTATACTTTTCGTTTATAATGGGAGTTTAACGAGTTGGTGAGTGACGAGTGAATGTGCCAATGTTTTAAAAATTCACAAAATTTTAATTTCATACAGGTTATTTTGTTTTAATATGAACTTATTCTTCTTCTAAGCGCCATCTCCCTTCAGGACGTAGGTGATCATGGCCTTCCACATCTCCCTATCCCTGGTAGCTCTTAGCACGCTTTCTTCTATCGTCAAACTCAAACCCCGTTCTGCCATCCACCTGCTCAGGCCCTTCAAATATGTTATCCGCTTTCTCTTGCTTTCTTTCCCTCTATCTGACCTGTGAGCATCATATTCTCCAAGCGTTCCTTCCTCATTAAATGTCCCAAGAACTTCTGCTGTCTCTTCCTGATACTCAGTATTAATTTCCTTTTCGTTTCCATCCTTTCTAAAACCTCATCATTACTCACATGCTCGATCCATGATATCTACAGCATCCTTCCGTAGAAACACTTTTCAGATGCTTCAAGTTTTTTCTTAATAAAAATAAAATTTAACTTTAAAGTAGCCATTTAAATTATTTAAAAAGCGTTTTGCTTTTCTTTAGAAAGTCCGTGTTAGTACCTAATATATCCTGAAATATTTACCAACACTAATTTCACAAAATTTATTACGGAAACACTGTAAACACTGACTTTCTATGTATGTTTTTAATACTTTGGAACTTAAATTTATTTGATTGTAGCTTTTAACCATTAGTTTATAAATTTTCTTATTTGCTTTTTTTTAATTGAATTCTTTTTTGTCTGCAACAATGTTTATTTCTTCCATTGTATTCAATCATAAAGATCCTAATTATTTAGTTGACTTTAAAACTTCCATATTCTTTTTTAATCTTTGATCATAAACTTGTTACCATAATTAATAATTCTTATTTTTCATCCTGAGATATTTAAATTACCGACGTACTTCTTTCCCTGTACACAACGTTTAGGTTTTTGAAAAACTTGTCATGAACCCAAAAGACTTAAATACTAAATACTGTCGCCTAAGAGCACAATTTATGTAGCGTGCAGTGTAAAATTTTTCATAGTGTATGCTTGGAGTCGAATCAGTCAATGATCAGATTTCTCCAATCACATTGGGATTTGTATATTCGTTTTGTTGGGTGTTTTATAAGAGTTTCCAAATTCTTCAGCAGGTCAGCTGCTAAAGAAGTTGGTTCACTCTCTCCGGAATCTATCTTATATATCTATAAATCTACCATTTGTTCATGTTTAGAATATATCTGCCTCTGCTATTTACCTTGTGCTCCTGAATAAAATTTAAAAAAAAAATCGGCAATATTATTAGTCCTGATCTAGCGGCTCGGTTTGTCACTTTCCCACCGCTGTAGGGTTGCCTAATTGTGTCTTTTCTATAAATATATTCATGGTTATTTTTCGGATAAGCTCTTCGTTATCGTACCTAGACTTTTTGAATTTAAGCGCAGTATTAGGCAGACGTCGAGATCTCATCAGTTTACACTTGAGCTAGCTAAATGTAAACGTAAATCCTATGCTACAGTTTCTTTTCTCGTTCTTCTCGCTTGTAGAGCTCCCTTCCGGCTTCATGCCAACGTAAATCTGTAAGAATTTAAATGTCAATCGGTATCTACTGTCCTCCTCTTTCCTCTTCCTATTAATTATTACTGTTTCTGTTTGTAATTTTTACACACCCTTATGCGTTAGTAGATTTACTGCCTTCCAGAAAAAAGTGATACTGATGAACATCCCCTCCCCAGAAAAAAAAAGAAACACAACTTTAATCAAAACTTTCTTAACACAATAATAAACAGTCGCTTATTTTAAAATTATAGAAGCATTCTTCAGTAATCATGCTTGTAATTATTGAAAATATTACTTGGGAGTAAAGAACATTTATCGATTCCGAGGAAAATTCGTCACAAAAGCTAAACGTCAATCATTTTTTATCAAAATGTTTTTTCTTGATGAAATAAAAATCATACAACAGTCATTTACATCCGTGATTTATCAATAAAATATTTGGTTGTTCATTTGGCTTTTACTTTAAAATCTTTGGTATAACAAATTAATTTTATATTCATTCTATATCATTTTCAGACAGAATGGACGGTAAGTTCTTTAAGATATCATATGTAAAGAATTTAAATAAAAAGCAATATTTATTCGTATTTTTCAGATTCTATTATAATGAATACCATTTTTCTCTCTTCAAATAATGATCTTATACGAAAAAAACAAAAACAAAAAACAAAACAAAACAAAACAAAACAACCCCCCACCAAAAAAACAAAAAAACAAAACAAAACATATGTATGATAAACTGGAAAAAGCGTTGCTCTGACAGTGTGGGATATCTAATAACAAAGTGATTAAAAGAAAAAAATTGCCTAGATTAAAAAGAAAAGCATAATTAAAAATTTGAAATTCTCAGAAGCCCTCGTTCGTGCGCATGTGTAGTCGTACCAATATAAAATATTCAATCCAATGAAGTCTTAAAGGAGTCACAAGAAAACTTTTTCTACTGTCACCATGGAATATTGATGCCTATAACTACACTGTATATATCTATAAATGCTCTATTTTCCTATACGGAACATTTTCTACTATATATATATATATATATATATATATATATATTCCATTTGTAAACGAGTTTTTACGTGACCTAGGTTTCTACCATGAGTGGCGTCTTCAGGCGATTTTCAATAACTAATTTTACCGTTTACCGTTTTTTTAAGAACGCTCACGTAACGGTGTTTTTTGAACGCTCACGTGGAAGGGAATTTTTGAACGCGCATTTTTTAAAATTACAAGGAATTATAATGTTTTCATCAATGGTTGTAGGAAGCTAAGAGGTATTTTTTACTATTTTATTTTTTTAGGTTCATATATATATATATATATATATATATATATATATATTAATGTACATCTTTATGGTAATATTCAAAATGAACCGATGGATTCCATATAAGAACTACTTTCAGGGATGAACAAAATGTTTCCCAGTGTTGTGCTGGACCAACTTCATGTATTGAAAGTGCGCACGTGCATATATGTACCTCTGTGTATGTATGTGTCTATGTATGTGTTTCCCCATTAGAATGGGTTGACAAAATGTCCATTCACTGCAATGATTGTTATATCATACTTTCTGGTGGTAGAATGAAATCTAAACAGCATACATCAAACTTGTAATTTTAGCTTTGATTCCAGTTTTCATATCATCGACCAATAACATTTCTTCTATTCCATCAATCGTCTCATGTTCTACATTTTAAAATGAAGCACCAGACATTGGAATTAAAAAACAAACAAACAAATTTAGCAATTTATCGCTTAATAACTACGTTATGCATTGAAAAGCAGGAAAAGTCAATAGTCAAGAATAAAAGGAAAAGATTATTAACACTATATATATATATATATATATAAGCAAATGTGTGTTTACGATAGAGTTGAAAATGTAGTAAAAGTGGGTGAATTTTTGTCATTTGATGCTCTATTATTCATGGAAATTACACGCGATGAAAAATGGATTGTTTACATCAATAGGGAGTGAAAAGACCTTAGCGAAAATAAAAGATTAATACAAATAAAATTTGTAACTTAGCTGATTGATGTAATATTCAGAAATTCGGCTTCCAAGTTTCGAAGGCGAACCTTTTGGCAATTATTCGGTCTACACATGAGGACATTTCATCAATAACAAAAAACAAAAAAACAAAAAAAAACAACCTTTTTTTGCTAACACGTTTTGTTTTTTGATAAATATTATCATCGAAAGAAACGCGTTGGCATAAACGGTTTTCCTCTTTTTCTTTATGTATATTGTCTTTACAGATAAATTTATATGCGAATTTCTAAAGGAAAAACGAATGAACTCACGCACGCGCACACACACATATACACATACACACGCGCACGTGTGCGCAACTTTCATATACAAACCAATTATTCTTGTCTCCAAATGCCAAACAATGAATATTGCTTTTTCTCCCGTTTAATATTCCGAGCGTTAGGATGTTTTCAGTATAACAATAAGTTTATCGAAGGTGATAATTTTAATTTATCATTTATCTATTGAGTTGTAAGAATTAATAAATCATTTTTACACTTATTTTTAACGTGTCTTTTTTTAAGTTCTGGGAAAATTAACCATAATTAACAAGCTGGAGATTTTTTTACTTATATGTAAAATTTATTTTCTATTAGATTAATCCATTTTGATCATGCATTTGCTTATAGGTTGTGTAAGGGTTATCCTTACGGAAATTTGAATCGACATGCCGAGTCCAAATTCTGACCGATTCTATTTCGTTCTCATCGTCCAACTATGAGTTGCAGAGCAGACTGGGCTATCTTGCCTTTGGTGACAGTCAGTTTAGGAGAAGGACAACCTTGAATGAAAATACCCGTAACTAAATGAATTTAAATACCTGCAAATAATTGATCAGATTGATTTCTTTCTCCATTGGCAGGGCAGCCAACCTTTGAGAAAAATTCTGAATTTTAAACCTCATTGAAATGAGATAGGATCCGTCAGGTTATCTTGCCTTAGACACACCCATTGTTGCTATGGCTGCAGCACCTATGATGTTCTAACAACCCTAATGGGTTTACAAGATTCGTTCGTTCTCAGTGCTTCCTTTTAAAAGTGAATAAATAAAAGAAAATTAAATTTTAAAGAAACTAGAAATACAATGATTTCATGAAATATTTATTTAATATAGCACATGTATAATTATATATGCACGCTTTGACTGAAAATGTGTAGAATATGCAATTTATACACTATATCAATGTAACACGCATACACTTACATATATACATATATAATTATGTTTAGTTTAGCGTATATATTTCGACGGAGCGCACGCACACACACAGACATATAAATATATATAAATGTTTATCTGCAAATATTTAGAAATAAATATACCCATATAAGTATGCATTTGTATCTATGGGTATGTGTGTATGTTTTTATAGATTGATAGATAAATTAGCATATACGCAGGTAAGAATGCACATAGCTACCGACAAATATCTCGATGTTTTTGAAAATAGGTTCATTTAATGCATTTCCTGTTTTTTAATTCTTATTCAAAACTTGATCAGAATAAACACATGACTTCGAGACCCTGTCCCTTTTATTTATTTAATGTATATATATATTTTTTTGCTTTTATATGCTGCTCCAATTCTTTTTTCACCCAAGAATACAGCTCTTGCTAACAAGAACGGTAATTGGATATTATATGTATTATTACTATATTCATATTGGCCAAATTGCCCAAAGAGAACGAATAATCGAATCACAAAAAAAGTCAAGAAAAAATGTAGTCACAGAAAGAAGCAGTCACATATTCATACGCCATATATTTTACTGATGCATTTGCATACACATAAATTCTATAATTGAAGAGAAAAAATTCTAGGAAACAAAAAAAAAAAAAAAAGGAAAGAAATGAAGGCAATCAAATATATATATATATATATATATATATATATATATATTACTGCATAAAAAACAATTTCAAAGGTGTATACAAACAGATATATCTGTATGTATGTATGTATTTAAGTGTGAATATATGTACACAAATACTTTCGTGTATTTGTAAATGCGCACAGGTTAAGAATGGAGATACGAAATATTTTACCATATAATTTTCTAATTGAAATGCTTTTCTTTTTAGTGAAGCTATGCTTTCATCTATTAGCGTATTTTGAAAGTGTTGTCTTTATTTCTTTTATTCAACATCCTCTTCGTCTTCGCTCTTTGCCTTTCGCAACATACTATCAACAATGAAACTATCTACATTGACGCAAAACATTTCTTTTGCTGTATGAAAAATTAGTCTTCTTTTCACACACACACACACACACACACACACACACACACACACACACACACACACACACACACACACACACACACCGAAATAATAGGGAGAAAAAATCTACAATATTCATTAGTTGTCCAGTTTCTTTTCGAACGAACTCGTCTCGGCGGGAAGCTTCATTATAATACAGTGAAGGTGTTATAGTAATTATTATTACAGCCAGTGAACAGGCACAAACACTTATATATTGACATATAGATGTCAAGCAGTGTTTTTTTTTTCAAATGTAGAAGTAACATGTGTAAAAGAATGATGTTTGTTAAAAATAGATTGGAAAAAAATGCAGAAAGAATTCGTTGTAAAGAAAAAAGCGTGAAAATAGAGGAGGCAAATGAAGGGAAAAGGCAGCCATAACAAAAAGATAGGAATTACATTTCACCTTGACAAAATTAAATTCCTCAAAATTTTATCCAATTTTCTTTTCGATAAAATATTTTTATTGTGTATTACTTCCTCCTTTTATTGATACTGTTTCATTAATTTCTGTAATCGTTTAGGCTTCATTTAATGAAGTCCATTTCGTCTAGAGTAATGGCCTTGTATTCATGCATTCTATGTTTGCTACGAATTCTCCTGTTCAACTTTTGTAGCAAGAGGAGGTTCTTTAGAAAATGCAAAAAAACGAAAACATTGCAAAATATAAGACCGAATTCAGATTACTTGCAAAATCAATTTTTATTCACCATTTTCATGACGCTATGGAGATATGTATATCAAAATTACAAAAGGGTTTTCTTTCCGATGAATACTTTAAAATACATGCAAAAAAACGTAAAACTTAAGTAATGGATGTCTAAAAATATATATCAGCATTAAGTGGTGCGTTTTCCTAATTAAATCTATCGTACTTACATAGTAATATTTATTTCCAAGTTCATGCCCAAAATATTTGATGAAATAATTCCAATATAAAAAAAAAAATATTTCTTGTCACTAAAAAGTTGCAAAGGCTTAATTATGAAAAAATGTGCTTTGTTCACTGATTTGTACAATCAGTGGGCTGAGTAAGTTTGAAAATTCAGTGTTTATATTATTTAGCAAAGTTCAAACAAATAGAAAAGACAAAAAGAGTAGAGAAATACATTTGTCTCTCAACGAATTTAATTGCGTGCATTCACATTGTAACTGGCCTTTTACAATCGTAATTTGCGCTCTGAGTTTGACAGACTCACTATCATCAGTTAAACTAATCAATTAAAACAAATCAGTTATACTTTTTCTATTATTTTAATATAGGAAGAACATAAGTTTAAAAATTAAATTGATACTTATATGGATAAATCTGAGCAAAGTATGAATTAGATATCTGAAACTTGAGTAGGCAATAATTTATTAATAAAAATACTGTATAATTTTCTGTAACTAAAGCGGCACATTATTAATTCTTGGTTTATACTTTGTGATTAACTATGCCTAAGTCTGAAAGATATTCATTCAAACTTATGGAAGTTTCATTACTTAAGTCAAATATTCCCTATGAGTTATATATATTTTCGAAGCTTCGCGGTTTACATGGGATATTAACTTTTACACTTTGTTGACATTGTTTTAAAGAAAATCACCACCTCATTACTTAGAAGAGATCGAAGTTGAATCAAATGTTTTAAACAATCAAATTACATTCATAGTGTCATCTTTTACTGCCCAAACACATTAATGCAATTTTGACACTAGCATATCTTGAATGTCATGACTTAAACAAACAGGAATTGAAGGTGAAATCTATTAACTGATACTTAAAATCACATGTCTTTTGCACGCAAATGTGTATTAAATGATGTCAGCTTACAGGGAATTGACAAATGAATTTTTGTCATTTTAGGTTTGATGAATATAACTGCGCCAGAACACTTAATAGTAAAATCTCTGAGTATAACATCTGAACAAGAAGGAAATGACAATGCTCAAACGTTGTGAGAAAGTCTTAATGATTTAGAATATAGTTTATTGTATATTAGCCATTACAAAATATAAATCAATTAAGACAGCTGATAATTTAGATGGTATTTAAGTTAGCAAATATATTTTAAAGAACTGTTTTTGTAAAAGAAATATTGTATTCTAAAATGAACACAGAAGCAATTCGGAAATGAAAGACATATTTAGAGACTTATTTAGATTCTTATTTCCATAAAAAGTTTTCCCAAATTTTGGTGTAATTTGCAACAATAAAATATAAATATTAAACGCATGGCAGATGTTTTGTGCTTCAAAAAGTAATTTTAAAATAAATATCAAGTATGTCGATGCGCCAGTTTTATCATTTATTTGTAAGCGTCATGTTTATCTTTCTCCTTTGACAACTAAAAAAATACTTTTTTTTTCAGTGACAATGAACTCAAGTTTGAAGAATTTTAATAAATCTTTCCTTTTCTTCTTTACATCCTTATGAAAGCGTCGCGATGAAGCTAAAGATTAGAATTAACAAAGGAAGATTTAAAAAATCTTGTTCAAAACAAGATATTAAAGAAGGAAAATAGAGTGTATTGATTATTCTGAAGATAGTTGGCTGTGAAGGTTGTTAGTTTGATAAAATAACGGACATTTTTTTTTCATTTGTAAATTACAATTTCTAAAATATCGCAAGCAAACCAATCGAAGAAGACGTTAACGAAATATAAGTCAAAGAAATAAAAATAAGATTGATGTTTGGGAATAAATCGATAATTGATGATGTAATTGCATGAATTTGTTGCCGTATTTCGTCCGCACCAGTAGATTCTCTTGCATTTTGAGGAAGCGGCAAGGTTGTGTGCGCTGAGTGGCGGGAATTGCTGCAGAGTTTTGTGAGAAAACTCGGTTTGTTAAACACTGGGAATGTGTGAGGCGTAGAGTTGCGGTGGGAGGAGTCAAAAAATGGAGAGTTCCATGTAAATTAGTGGGCGGATGCGTTTGTCTGCATCATTACCTTGCTACTGACAGTGCTGTCAGGCCTCTTTTCAAACAGGCAGGGGAAAGGAGGAATGATTTTAAATTTTAAATTTAAAGTCGCTGCCAACGCAAAGGACTAGTGGAAGGAGATTCTTGGAAATAAACGAACGCCTCAGTCCCTTGCATTGGTTCTCAAGTGCAGTGTATAGATTGTCTGTCCTCGAGGTGGAGGAGGGTGGGGGGAGGGGAGGAGGGGTAGGAGGGGGCGTACAGGTTTGTTCTAACTACTGGAATTCTCTGTACAAACGCCAAGTGGCATTGGCACAACGAGACTCGATCGCTTCGTCTATTCGCTTCTTGTGTTTGGGAGTGTCGCTTCTGTGAATGTCTTGCGTGGTTTGCTGAGCCGATATTGTGTCATAGGGATTTCGCTAAGTTCTGATAGGGTGTAGCTCACGTGATGATCTTGCACCATTATAGGCGCAAAATCGTTGCATTTATTTAAACTGTATGCTTGTCGAGCAGTACTTTTGCCCTGAGGGCATCGCGGATTTTTACAAATGCAAGGCAAAAATTCTGGTTTACAGTTTGAGGTAGTAACGAATGATAATAATCTCACGCTAGGCACGGTGTTTGAGGTTTCACTGAACAGTTCTAGTCAATTATTTATACGTGCGAGTGAGAGCTACGCGTAGCTTCATGCCTATACTTAGAGAAGATGCAAAACATTGGTAAGAATATAAATATTTACTTGCATAATCATCAGCTTCTATGTAAATGAATGAATATTGGAATATGAATGGGAATAATTATATACATTAAATACAAATGTATATGCAAAATTTATTGACTGTTCCCTGCTTTATATAAAATAATTTTATTTTATTCGAAAGCGAAAACTGAAACACGGGGTATTCCGTTAATGTTGAAAGGATAGTTCATTTGAAAAAAATCAGCTGAAACATGAATAGAATCATTAGCATAAGACAAACTCACTGTCTCAATAATAAGTAATAGTTTTTGTAAATCTATTTTCTTCCGATCTTTTTGCTTTACAGTAACACGATTTGCAAAGGGAGGCGAATTTTGAATAAGTTGAAATTGATATAGTGATTTGCTAATCTTAGATGGGACACAAGGCCGGAAGTATGGTGCACTCATTGAGGATCAAACTCACTACTCAGTCGTAATCCATTTAGCGAAACAAACTTGCTAACCAATACATCATGCCGATGTGTCTACTTTGAAACTGATATACACCAACAACATAATACAATATTGCAATCTTTTTTTTCTTGGAGATGAGACGGGTTTTTAAATAACGTTGAAAATTTAGCACAACCCTATGACCAGTTTTAAAATTATTTTTTATCATAAATTTATTTTTGTTGTCATTATCAAGATTAAAAAAGAGAGAAGTGAAAAATGAGTTCAGAAATCATCAGTTGAATAACCAGTTAGACTTCTAATTTAGAGAAATAAACATGGCGTAATTTTTATGTTAGATGCTTAAACTGTTGCATTTTGCAATCAAATTAGAATAAGCGAAGATTAATTTTCAGAAGATAACATTTAAAACATTTATAGTTTCTTAATTGTTTCTTCGTTTTGTCGTGGCGAGAAATTAGATTTTTGTTCATCTTCAATCATTTTCACCAAAATGATAATTCGAATATCTGCTCACGTCCCTAACAAATATTGATACAACAAGAAGATTACAATAATGACCCGGTTGTATTTTATGACTCTTAGGTGTCTGTTTTCAAATTCCCTCACTAACTGAAATATCCAAGAGACATTCATAAAATAGACAAATGATGTTTCGTTTCATAGGTTTTAAGCATTTACTGGAAGCAGCGTTAAGAAATACTTTTGCGTTATAAAAGCGATCCAGATTTATATTTTTGTTGGATTGCTTTTATACAATTTAGGGACTAATTCGCTATCTTCATTCGAAATCCACTATTTAAATTTTGTTTTTTAGATTATGTTAATTTTATAATTGATAAAATATTTTATGTTCAGAGAATCGAATAGTAACGAACTCTTGATTTTAATTTTTTTCCACAGTCTTTGAAGATAAAAGCATTACTGGATAGTATGAAAATATTCAAACTTAATTTCAGTTGTGATTGAAATTACTAAGTATTACTGAAATCCTCACTTCTTATTCATAGTTGAGTAAAAGTTGTCACAAAACAACAAAAAAGCAAAAAAACAAAAAACAAAACAAAAAACAAAAAACAAAAAAACAAAAAACAACATATGAAATCTTTGTATTTGTAAATTGAAGATTACGCTTATATGCGTTAGACGGTATACAGGATCAAATATGTGACTAAAGTTTAGTAGCTGTAGACGCAATTCATTTTTGTTATAAAGTTGGGATATCAGATTTAGCATCGGACCTGTAATATTTGAACCTTCAAAAATTGGCATTAACTAATCATATCAACGATATTGTACATTATTATAGGTATAAAGAATTTTGAAACAATTCACGGTAAAATTTTCCGAAATTATGGTTTTTGTCGAGGTAAAAAATGTTTAGATGAATTCCGTTAAAATGTTTAGAAGGAATTCCGTAGAAAAATGTTTATAATGTATTCCGTTGAATATTCCGTTTAGAGTAGATTCTGTTAAAAATGTTTAGAATGGATTTCTTTGAAAATGTTTAGAATAAATTTCGTTGAAAAATGTTTAAAATAGATAACATTTAAATGTGTGGAACAGATTCTATTGAAAAACGTTTAAATGTTTTCATTCCGCTGAAAGAAAAAAAACAGTTTCCATGATTTTTAAGAAATATATGTTTGGTATATTTCTGGTAATATTTGTATATGATTATCTTTTTGTTTTTTTTAGTTAATTAAAAATCTTACTGACAATAATCTTTTGTATTTAGAGAGATCATTTTCGAAAGAAATGTCTTGTAAAGAATAGGTAATATGCTTCTAAGCAGTTATCTAAAAGTAAGACAATTTAACTGAGTATAATTACTTATCGAATTAAGTAAGACGGTAGATAAAAGTGTTCCAAACGTACATACTTATATAGAAAATATATTATTACTTGTTTACCTGTACCGTCAAAAAATAATGACCATATTTAAGTAATTTTGCAATTAAATCTAATCTATAATTTTTATCTATACAATTAACTCTATTGCCACATGGAAGAAAGAATTTATTTTTTTTCACTAAAATTAAAAATATCCAAATAAATAAAAAATAGTGCATTACCAAACCGATCACCCTACTTATTTTCCAGGCTCACTTATTAACGTCAAGTAATGTCTCCTGTTTCTATAACAATTTAACTATTTAAAACAGGGTGTATATAGATGTGTCGATATATACATACAGTCCGATTGTGTCTTACATTCTAGAATGGATTAACATCAGGGTAATTTTTTTGTTTTTGTTGCCATTATGTAGCACCCGCCAAAGAAACGCGATACCTAATATTGAGAATGAATTTCTTTAAGCCTTTATTTTAGTTTTAATTTTATGCTAATGGATTAAATTTGATATTTCTAATAAGTTAAATATTTCCCTTTATTTCAAAACGAATTTAAATTGACTGGAAGGAATTTTTTGTTTTAAAATAGCTAAAAACACGAATTTTAGCGCCATTTTTAATCCATCTGTTATCCAACGTAATTCCCTTTATTAAAAAGTATTTTAAAAATATAATTTACCTTTCAGAAACTTTATTTGATAAATATTAATTAATTTAAAGTTTAAATAACCTGATTAAAAATATTGCTTAATGTTAGAAATCTCGCAGAAATGCATTTTTAATACGGTAGTAGGTTAACAGTTTCAGTGATAGACGGAAGTTTATCTAATTTTTTTCTACGGTGGACAAATCCAGAAAAATTACATGGACAATGTAACGTGTGTGCGTTTTTTGTATAATTTTAAATTTGTCAGTTAATCTTAAAAAATAGGAAAATATTCTCTGTAATCTAAGGTTTCATTGAATTTTAGGTACTTTGGCTTTAAATTTACTATAGTTATCGCTCTTATTTTCCGATATTGTTTTGTATGGACGTTTGTATTTACCAAAATCAACATGTTTATACACACCAAAAGAAAACAAAAAAACAAACAAACAAACAAACAAAAAACAAAACAAAACAAAACAAAACAAAAAAACAAAACAAAACAAAACAAAACAAAACAAAAAACGATTCACTTTTGAAAATATTGGCGGTCGTTAAATTGCAATAAGCTTTTCCATTTATTATCTATAAATATAGATTTACTTAAAAACAGTATCAATTGCCCGGTACAAACTAAGACAAGAATATTTAAAACTTTACAAATTATTCTAATTGAAATTAAAAATCAAATGAAAACTGTTCTTGTAAAAGTTCATTATTCATCGAAAATATTTTTTCTTAAGACTAGAGGGTTCATAATATATATTATTCATGAAAGCAATTAGAATATTTTCTAATAAAATGATGTCTAATTTGTATTACATTTTTATTTTGCGATTCAAAGCAGATTTTAGACAACTGGTGTTCTAGTTTTATTAAAAAAACAAAAAAAATGATTATTTAAATTCTCCAAAAGTTCTGCGTATGACTAATATAGACATTAAGCGATATCACATATTTCACACATTCATTCATTTCACAGTTGAATACATTTGGAACATTGTTTCTCAAATGTGGTTTTATCCTTTAAAATGTGCTCATCTCTGGTTATAAAAATTACTAATTTTGGGAAGTGAGTCGGGCCAAGAAATTTTCTGTAGACAGACAGAATATGCATTTAGACCTCAACATTTCATTAAATAAGTCTGATGAAAAAATCCATACAAGAAAGTTTTAAAACTTTTTAGTTAACTTGTTTATGTATAGGGGAATGTTTTGGGGTCAAGTAAGTACAAATATCGTTCTAAGAACAAGCCTGGTGTAACCTTCGCAGATAAATGAAAAATCTGAATTTCAAATTCTAACGGTCAAAAACCCCACACAATGAAATAAAGAACTAAAAACATTTATAATTATTCCTGGTCCTCAAAACACAATACCGATTCAGAAATAAAACTGCAATTCAGAAACTAGCGTCTATATTTTTGTCTGGCATAAAGAAACAGCCATCAGTTTAGGATCAGATCATTCATGGCTTTTGCAATTAGGATGCTGTAGAAATCCCAGAAGATCACATACTGAAGAATTGATTAGTGGAAAAAACCGGTATCAGCCAGACATTTGTAAGTGAGAACCCGTATAGTGTCTGCACGTTGGCAATATATATATATATATATATATATATATATATATATATATATATGTGTGTGTGTGTGTGTGTGTGTGTGTGTGTGTGTGTGTGTGAGAGAGAGAGAGAGAGAGAGAGAGAGAGTTAGAGGAAGAAATGTTCACCATTTACTTGCTACCCAGGACTGCCTGATGAGACCTCTATGATTGAAACCTGAGTAACAAGTAAGTATATTATTGGCTCTGCATATAGTGTATTGAGCACTTTTAAAAAATAAACGTCTACTGGTTTAGCCAGTGCCTCTTTTACTGTTATATATATCAGCATGCAGTGTGGCTATAGAAGAATCCGAAGGAGTATTCTTTATATACAGTGGTAGGATAACTCTCTAAGAGAGCTCTAAACATATATGCATATAAATACATACAGAGCAAATATAAGAAAAAATAAGACAGACACATTATTTCATAGTGAATCGGAAGTATAGGCTTATTTCAGGCGAACTTTTGTTGACATTGGCCGCTACGCGTGTCATCTGCTTTTTGTCATATGTTGCGTGTCATCTGTTTTGCGTGTCATCTGTTTTGTGTCATATGTTGCGTGTATATATGATTGTGTATGAATACGTGTATGTGTTCGCCAAACATGTATTTTTCTTAATTTGTTCTTTTAAGGGAGCGACCGTTATGGTTATATATATATATATATATATATATATATATATATATATATGTGTGTGTGTGTGTGTGTGTGTGTGTGTGTGTGTGTGTGTGTGTGTGCGTGTGTGTTTAGACAGAAAATTTTCTTTTAAACCTGTCAGATTAAATAAATTGCAAACATTGTGTTTGCTATTTTTAATAAAATACGTTCATACTTGCGGACAATCTTTCGTGTATCATAATTGAAAGATGTAAGAAATGAGCTGTAACTTTGACAGATGATTTTATTATTCATGTCTCGATGTTCCCAAGTACTTTCAATTTTCTTCTGAGATTATCTTCAGGAATGTGAACTGTGTTGCTAAAAATTACTGTAAATTTTCTTCTTACTTCAAATATAGCCGTTGCCAAGGTGCTGTACCAAAATATAATTACACTCCAAGAAGAGCAGCTAAGTACTACAGAATCAGAACCCCATGATCTACTTAATACAGAATTTATAAAAGACAGACACGAGAAAAAGATATATTTGTCTAAACTCATAAAGACTTCACTGAAGATTGCTGCAAAAGAATTACGCAACCACTCAGAAATAGTAACTAAGAAAGCTGATGAAGCTAACATCTTTGTTGTGTTAAACAAGTCTGACTACAAATCAAAAGTGTTGTTTTAAACAAGTTTGGCTACAGCTCAAAAATAGAACAGTTACTTGATCACACAAAATTGAAAAAAAAAACAAACTTACCAATGACGCTACTACTAGCTAAAAGCTAAAGGTAATAAATTAGTCACAGCTAACAATGCGGAGCAAGACCATCTAAAACTTACCAAAACAATCGGAGACTATAAAGCAGGATACATTTATACTGTTACCAAAATACACAATCCTAACTTTCAACTTCGTCCTATTATATCATAAATACACACTCCTATGTACCAACTAAAACGCTTAACCATTTAATTACACGATACATACCTAACAAATACAGTATTAAATCATTTCTTGAACAAATATTAAAAACAGAAAACCTAATAATGAAACCATAGCATCACTTGGTGTTGAAAATCTGTTCGCTAACATTTCTGTTACAGAAATCATTGACATTATTATAAAAAATACATATAATAATAATTCTTTAACTTCACTGAAATTTAAACCTAAAATACCCCCAAAAAACTACTTTTAACCTGTACCAACGAAATCCCATTCTATGATCACATAAATAATATGTACGTGTAACGGGACAGTGTTTCAGTAGGCTCAGTTCTGGGTCAAACCTTCAGCAATTTTTACATGGCCAACCTAGAAAATAATATATTTAGCACCACTAAAAAAACCCTCCATCTACACACGATATGTAGATGATATTATTATATTAGTTAAATCATAGAAGAAATAATCGAAACCCCCCCAAA
>JBBBDQ010000297.1:0-27500 GCA_037127315.1 Ascarosepion bandense | reverse complement strand
GCTCAGAAATCGCATCTTAAAAAAGCTGACCTTGTCTTGCGTTTTAGCATCTAGGAAGATGTATTGTGTAAATAACCAGAGTTCCGCTTAAAGTCGAGCTTGTTGGACTCTCTATCGTTGGGCAGAGAGGTATTTAGATGAGGCTATGTCTATGGGCATAGCTGGGGAAAATAGAAAAGAACCAGATCTCGTTTATGCTGTAGATATATAATTTTTCTCCGAATGTATGCTCTTGGAAATCTCACGTTAAAACCGACTTTGTGTCACAACCCGCATTTGTGGTGAGGATTTGGGCAAATACTCTGATTTCTGCGCAAACTCGAGTTTGTCGCGAACTCGAGTTTCGGGCGGAAAGGGACTCAGCCGAGGCTTTGTCTATGGGCAGACGCTCGGCTAGGGAAAAATAGAAAAGATCCCCTTTCCCTTAGGCAGTGTAATTTTTTCCCTTGTGTACGTGGTCGGAAACCACCTGTTAAAAACTGACTTAGAGTCGCATCCCGCTTCAGTGTGGAAGACTTGTGTGAATACTCAGAGTTCTGCGAGACCACGTACTTGTCAAGCTCTCTGTCTTCGTGCAGAGGGTGACACAGTTGGAGCTATGTCTACGGACAGAGACACGTCTGAGAAAGACAGATAAGTTCTCTGATTTCGGGAAAAGAACGTCTCAGGAGATGATCGGTTTACGGTCTGAGAAGCGGCCGAGAAAGACTGACATGCGCGGCCGAGAAAGACTGACATGCGCTCTGACTTCGGGCATAGTTCGACTCAGTCGAAGCTCCGTCTATTTACTGAGACTTCGTTGGAAAAAAGCAAACATTCATAATTTCCGATCCCGTTTACAACCGACCTTGTGTCGTATCCCGCCTCGGGTAAATACCAAGAGTTCCACGAGAACTTGTTATTTTTAATCAAGCTCTCTGTCTTCGGGCAGAGAACTCGGCCAAGAAGAATAGATTAATTCCCGAACTTGTGACACATCTTAGTGATGGAACATTGGGTAAATACTCAGATTTCTGTGAAAACTCTTACTTGTCAAGCTCTCTGTCTTTGGACAGAGAGACTCAGTCGAGACTATGTATGCGGGCAGAGACTCGGCTGAGAAAAATAGTCAGTTCGAAATGTCCGATTCCGCGGTTGAAATCATTTTCAATATAAAAAAAGGTTCATTTGATGATAACGATTTACATTCCTTGCATGTTAGTTTAAAGAAAACCTTCTGAGTGGACAGGAATTCAGTTGTTCCTAGTTGATGTATCCACGTCTTCATAAAGCAACAATACTTGTATAATTTTCCTTATTTTTATCTATAACGGTTAATCGTTGGTTTGCACAGGATGATTCTCTAAGTAAAAAAAAAGAAAAAAAATGTCCTCAAAAATTTTGACAATCACCGCGTGTTAAGTACTGCTTTGAAAGAAACTGAATACCAAATTCGTCCCCAGTCCCCAGTGGCATTGATAAAGAGCCACAATAGATAATTCGGCGGGAAAAATAAATGGAGTGATCTCTGGCGACATTTACTTGATTGTATACAATAACTTCTTAGAATCTTAAATTCCGTGGTCATATTGAGGATATAAGCTCAAATAAAGCTTTAGAAATATCCTGACTTCTATGACTTCAAATGACTTTCGTAGTTATTTCAGATGGCGTAATCAAGTTATGGGAGGTCATCTAGAACGCGTTAAAACAAACAAACATTAATATTTCTTTTTCCTAATTCCCCAAATGAGTTTTTAAATTTTGTGTTTCTGCATGCGTGGAATGATTGTTAGTTAGCAATCCGTACAAACCAATATTACGGGATTTTATCTAATTTCACTCCTGGTTTAGCGAACCTTCAGTAACTGGACCACGTTATTTGGTTAAGACAAGAAAAGTTAAATCAATGAGTTAGTTAATCGACTTTCTACTGATAAAGAAAACAAACCGGTGACAATATCGGGAAAACAGTAAACACAAAACTAGAGTTTGATGAATTTTTATTAAGAGATTTTTGTTCCAAATGTTATGATGATGCTACTATCATATCAAGTCATCGATCAACAAAACGTTCTCAAAATCTGAAAGTAGTATTTGTAAACTGTAACAACGACGTTTTGAACTTACGTTTTTTACGGCTTGTCAACCTTTTGCATGTATTTAAAACCAGAAAAAAATTATATTGCGAGATTGTAAAAAAAAAAGAAAAGAAAAAAAAACATAATGAAAATACAGCAGATGATTAAAATTTGTCGCATCATGAAAAATATTTTGATTGCTGTCACACAAGGATGATTTTGATTAATGGCTTGAAATTCTTGATGTCCAAAATATTTCTAGAAATTTCCAAGATAGAAAACTAAAAAGAACAAAAGAAAACAAAAGAAAACAAAACAAAAAAAAACAAAACAAAACAAACAAACAAACAAACAAACAAACAAACAAACAAACAAACAAACAAACAAAAAACAAACAAACAAACAAAAACAAACAAACAAACAAACAAACAAACAAACAAAAAAACTCTCGGTTAACACATAGCCACTCAGTTAATATTTTTAAAAATCATTTTACTCCAATCAAGACAATAAAGCTACTAAGTGGTTACTGAGTGTGAAAGAATATGAGAAATAAAAACACTATATGGAGTAATAAGAATATAGTAACTAGGGTCCGCAAATTGGAGGAGAGAGTAATCAATAATAATGTTCTGACTTTGAATCCGTGGCTATTTCCTTTTAACTCTCTTTTTCTCTCTTTCCGATTTTTTTTTCAATTTTTAAATATACTTTTTATCACATAAAATTTGGTGAGGCGCGATCAGATTTCATTCCGAAAATTCGACCTAGAGAAAAAAAAAAGTTTTGGAACCACTGCTCTAGAATGGGATAGGAAGATTTAAACAAAATTCTGAAAGAATTCCGCCAAAATTTGTTGGGAATGTTAGTAATGAACTGATTAAACTTTAGGGACACGTTCATACATAATCACCTCTACGACGATATCCAAAATACAATATCTCAAAATTCTTAATATCTACAGAAATATCTCTGAAAGTTTTAAAAAGATTTCTTTGAATTTGATAGAAGGGTGTATGATGGGCTATAATAAGTGATAACAATTTGAGGTGGATCTAAGAATTTTTATAGTTGCTTCCCTTGTAATAAATTTTAGTGATATTATCATTGTTAGAGGTACGTGCTCTCTGAGAAATTGTCAATATTTTTTAGGTTATTTTTATTATTTGGGTAATGAGTCGCAAACGATATAAACATTTCAGATGTGAGGAATGGGGAGTGCCAAAAGTATCTGTGTCTTTAGGCCCCGAGAAGCCACTGATAAATGAAGGAGAAATTTTAATTTGACAGATTTGAAGACATTTTATAAACTGCTGCATGCAATCTCTATAATTCGGCACTAGTTCTGTACTATAAAGTAAATTTTACTCAAATAAAAAAGGGGAATTACACTTACATATCTAAAAAATTCTAAGTACCAACAAAAATTCTAAGTACTACAGAATACTATATAGTTCTCACTGTTTTTCACTTAAAATATAATAGCCGAATTAATGGCTTCTCTATGCCATTAATGCCAATTTCTAATATTGTTAAAATTAGGTTTGGAGATAGTATGAAAAATATACAGATTGTGTGATTTCATTCACTTCTCATTCCATGCTCATAAGTTACTAGTAGCTAGTAAAATTGAGATATAACAGTGTGTTGGGTACAAAATCTAATTCGTTCTGCGTTCACTCGGATTGAGTTCAGAGATATTTCTCGTTATGTGCTTGCTACAATTGAAAGAATATGAAAAGCAAGTGATTTTAGTGACAGAAAGTAGGGTTGAAAACCATTCCATCAGAAACAGTCTTACCACTAAACTATTGTGCCCAAAAATAAGATTAAAACAGAGAAAAAATAAAATCGAGGTAGACACAAATATTAGCAGTTTTTCTTTGTTATGACTACAATTAAGAGCAGCAAACGTTTTTTATTGTAGTATAAGACGAGATAAAAATCGAGGAAATATAACATGGATATGCAACGTTTTGGTAGAAATAAGAGAAGAATCAGTTTATATCTTTTAATGTCTTTGTCCATTGACATCCACCCTTCTTTTAAAATGCTGTTTTTTATGCTGCTTCGCTGTTTCGAAATTTGTTAGTTTTCAAATGAAAAGTGTGGTGGTGTTTTTTTAAATGTATTTTCGATCTTTTCCAAGATCATCTTCAGGGGGTAACTTTCAAAGACAAACTTATTGTAACTGCGATAAAATCTACATTCCACTGTGAAAGTGATTTTTAAAAGCACTACAGCGCCTTCCTAGATGAATTTCATCTTCACATCAAGAACCTGATTAGACAACTGTAAAAAATCAATATAAAAATAAGTAGACACAATATGTCTATAATTTAATTATGCTTATTTGTTCATGCACTGAAATAAGACAATGTCGGTTTTGACCTTCTTTTTGCTAGAACCATGCCATCTTATGAATTCTTTCTTACTTGTATTCAATATTGAGCCTTTGCAGACATTTTCCAAACTTGCCTTTAATTTTTAACAGATAAATTGACACGTCGATAAAAACAAAAGTAAAAACATTTTCTGTATGTATATATATTTGTGCGTGCGTATGCCTACTAGTATATGTTTGTATGTGTATATATTTCTTTATTTGTCTTTATATTAAGATTAATGCCCCAATAAATTGTTTTGTAGAGTCTTTTCTTATGTTCATCAAATTAGAAATTACTTCTATTTTGATTGGTCACCACTGAATATGTTACAATGTCTCCCTGATTAAGGGGATTTGGCTAGCTTTGAGCCTTTTAAAACTTTTCAATTTGAAATCAACATCATCACTTGATAAGACAGAGTTAGTGCCGAAACAAAATGGCTATTTTTGTAGTGGTATTATAACATATTTATGCTATAAATTCTAAATATATATTATTCGCTTTACTTTGTATTGAGTACTTTTTTAAGAATAGTGTTTTTTTTAATACAGAATTTGCTTGTAACCCCTTGTATTTTAGAAGTTTTATTGCCTTGGTTTGGGTTATATGATAATATATATATAGTTCGTTGAAATATGATACATTTCTTCATAATTTATATATTTGTTTCTTTTATATATATGTTACGAGTCTAATTTTATTCTATAAAGATAATTCTATATTTGGGAGTAATTCACAGTTGCAAAACTGTTTAAAAAAACAAATGTCTTTTTGTTGTTGTTTGAAACCTTTTTATTCTTCACTATATCAGATTTTACTATGCAAGTCAATGGTTTCAACCAGTAATTGCTACTAATCATATGATATTGGTGAAGATTTCAGGTTACGTATATTTATACGATAAGTAAGGTTTAAGGTTGAACAGAGATCACAGAACAATCAAAGAAGAAGGTGACCATATTCGAAAGATGAGAACAAGAAAAATGGTTTTAAGAATGTAACAGAATAAAGTTTGAGAAAGATTACAAATATAATAAGTAAGAACAGTTGATTGACAAGAAAAAATATTTGAAGAATTTGGCGATGCGAAAGAGAAAAGATGTAGAATATTAAGAAGATTGTCTAAAGACATGAAAGCAATCAAAATTACTCCTTTTTATACACCACAGTGTAATACCTCATTTTATCGAACAAGTGATTTCTCAATAGTAATTTTTAGTAACGAATATTTACATTAGATGGACCTGATGTATGAGTTAGAGGCAGGGTTCTTTATGGAAATAATCAGCCAACACGACTTAGACAACGAGAAATGGAGCATTATTTTGAACGAGTATTTTAAACAGTGAAATTATAGATCCATTGTAAGTTGGTGGTTCAAGATAAATGCAGTGAATTATTATAAGTTTTTAGTTAAGATTTCATTTTTAATGGTACATGTCTCGAATAATTATTTTAAAGCTAAATTGTATATTCATTCATGAAAAAGCCCTTTCAGATTCTACAAACCTAGTGAAAAATATTTTCAAAGATACAAAATTAACGGAATTACCTTTAGCATTTACACGTATTAATTCAATGGCAAAGAGATGCCAAAGAGAATGGAAAACAATATTCAAAGATCTCTGGAAAGAAATACAATCTGCCACAAGTAATGTTAAATTAGAAACATTAGAAAAGTTAAAATAATGTATGAAAAACTGATTTTGGAATATCAAAGAACCCATATCAACATGCAAAATAATAAAATCATATTTTATTCAGGTACATGACATATTGTGGTCATAAAATATCTGGCCTAATCCAATTATGTGGCCTATATCTTGTGTATTTATTTATAAATAGAAAATTTATCTTACACTTTGTTTTCATAAAGCTTGATAGTCCCAAAATAAGTTATTACGAATATCTGTAATCAGGTTAGATATTAAAATCTGAAACTCATACGATGTATTGCTCATATAAGTACAAGTATATTCTAAAAAATTTACGAACAACGGTAAGTTGATAACAATTTTATTGTAAAAATATCGACATGAGTAATAAAATCTGATAAAGTGTTATCTAATGGTCACGTACTTTACTTTCTAATCGTAATATATTGGATATCGGGCATTTCAACGTTTATTCAAAAGCCAATAAATAATCATCACATGACTTATGTGAAAGTTATAAAATGTCTTTGAAACAATAAAATCATAATATCAGTACATTTAAAGAATATTCCAACAATCGCTGGGCAATAAATCAACATTTTTGTTTCAACATCAAAACTAATATAAGCATTAAATATTTAGAGCATTCTATGAGGATTGCACTCACAGTCATTTGATTAGAGCAACTCGCTAACAACTATGAGGTGACTTAACGTAAGTTAATGATTAGGCAATTAGTTTGGTTAGCTATTACGACTGATTTTTTTTTTTTATAATTCCATGTCTCTTCAGGGCGTAGGCGAGCCTGACTCTCCACAGATTTCTCTTTGATATTATTTTCAAATGGCTAAGCGTTCTTTGGAAATGTAATGGGGGTGCTTTCTGGTTGTCTTTATCACGGTTTGGAATTTATAGTTTTTTTTTTATACTAGTTGCCTCCGAAGATTATCGAATACTGTCTACCTTGCTAT
This sequence comes from Ascarosepion bandense, assembly GCA_037127315.1. NCBI lineage: Eukaryota > Metazoa > Mollusca > Cephalopoda > Sepiida > Sepiidae > Ascarosepion > Ascarosepion bandense. Next base: position 20,427 of record JBBBDQ010000297.1, on the reverse strand, counting down.
TCAACCCATGGCAAGGAGAAAAAGAGGAAGGTTCATGCCTTTTTCTAACGCATTTGTGCGAAAGCGAACGCAACAGACTGAGCCCGGTATTTGAACCTAGTTTTCTGATCACACTTCCCGCGCCGACTGACCGGGTGCTCTATATTTGTGGACTTATGCCAAAACTAAATTAGATTTTGTAAACAAGAATAATTAATTGTTATAGACTTGGCTGCTTGAAGATTTGGGTAGTTTTGTTTGGAATATAAGAAATACTATGTTATTGCAAATATTAAACCTCCGAAGTATTAAAATAAATATAAATTCTTGCAAAATCTTTAACCCATTTGCAGAGTCTCTTTGAAAATATAACTATAATTATTCTGAATTTTACTCTTTGATGCAGAATAAACTGCTCTTCGACCGTTTTATTGTCATTAGGCAGTCCACAATTAGTTTGTACTTGGAAGAAGAGTAATGAGCCTGGCCACCTGCGTTCAAGTACATTTGTCATACTTTTATCCTCATAGATGCAAAGGCAAGATATATTTCTTTAAAGAAAAAAAGAGAGTGAAGAGAGAGAGAGAGAAAGAGAGAGAGGGGGGAGAAAGAAAGAAGAAAGAAAGAAAGAAAGATAGAAAAACAAAAATATGCGCAATAGAAAAAAAAAGAGATCGTTTATGTTCTTTCCGTAAATATCTTTTGTAAAGTAGCGTTTTTGTATTAAGTAGCCATTATTCATTCCCGCCAATAACAATCGGATAAGAGCACAAATAAGCGAATGTTAAAACACACACGCACCGAACCAAAATAAAAAAAAAATGTTATAATAAATAAACATACGATTAGTTGTTTGACAATGTCACGGGAGGAGGGAGTACGGAAAAGAGATACAGATGAGGCAGTCCGAATAAAGTAAATAAATAAATAAAAAACAAAAAATGTTGAGCAATCAGGAGGCTGATCACTGGCACCATTAGACAGTTCGGCGTCGTCCTTTCTAGTAAAGAAGCAGACATAAGCTTTGCAAAAGCTGGTCATTGGAAAATATTGAGGAATTAAGAGAGAAAGATTCTATCGACGGCGGATTTTCTCGAGCCTTCTATTTTTTTCTCTTTTCCTTGTTCTTTTGGCGCGCGAAAAGCTATGGACAGTGGCTGAAAAATATGGAGAAAAAATGACAAGTCAAGGATGAAACGATAAACTTAGGATGCCTTTGTTTGACAACTAGAAAGAAACTTGATGATGATCAGCAGAACAACCTGAGTGAATCAACTAAAAAAGAAATATTACAAAATAAGTAAGGCTAAAGCCAACATTTGTTCAGTTATCAATAAAGTGCAACTCGATTCTTGATCTACTTATGTTTTTAATTAGGTTCGCATATTCTCATTTTCAAAGAATACAGTATATGCACACACACACACACACACACACACATTCGGTGTACTTAAGCAGTAGTTTTTCATTTATTCAAGTTTATTTAAAGATCAGTTATTCTTTCTTAATGATTTTAAAATATATTTTTATATTTCAGACCATTTTCTGGTTTCCGATGATATTCAAAAGTATCCAATATACTTTCGACTTTCATATGCATTTATCAAAAATTTAGTTATTCTTGCTATAGCAATAAAGACGAGGACAACAGTCCGAACAATGTAAATAGTGTAAATAATTACAATACCTCGTTTCATAAATATATACAAATGTTTCCTCATTTTCAAATATTGCTTCTTTACGTCTTCCCACGAAAGATCGTGTTATCCTTCTTTTTTAAATAAACGATATATATTTATTCTGTTTGTTTCTAAATTTCTATTGATGTTGTTTTTGTGTTTTGTTTAATTACAGTTTATGCAATATAATATTTTTGCGTTATTATTAAGTATTTATCAGATTTTGGATTTAGTTGCTTGAAGATATGCAATTCAATTCAACTATTGTCAGATAAATGTCACGTTAATCGGCGCGATAATGTAGTTGTGAAACCAATTTATGTATCGGTTGAATTATTATTATTATTTGATAAACATTCACTATGTGGACAAAAGAATTTATAAACAACATTGGTTTGATAATGCCTTATGAAAGCCGAAAATACATTGAACAATTTATATTTACATATGTTTCTGGAAACCAGGAAAACAGTCAGAAATATAGAAAATTAATAAAAAGTAATTAAAATGCTTTTATTGGCAGCAGTATATATATATATAAGGACCTAGAATAAGTTCTCGCTTATTTTTCATGAAAAGTAATGTCGTATTTACACAAATTAGTAGGAAACATATTACAGAAAGTCTTCTCCACCGCTAGCCACTACTTTTTCCCATCTTTCTGGCAGCAGTTGAATTCCACGTTAGAAAAACGACACGTCTTTTGAGGCTAGACACAAATCAACCCATTTTTTCGCATCTTCAGAAGAATGAAAAGCCTGCTCAGCCAAACCATGTGCCGTCGATCGAAAAAGATGATAACCGGACGGTTCAATGTCTGGTGAATACGGCGGGTGGAGAAGGGCTTCCCATCTAAGTGTTTCCAAGTAGGGTTTCACCCCCATTTAGCATTAGCTAAGCTCAAACACATCGGTTGTAGTCGATAGCAATTTCCCGTGATGGTTTTGGTCAGTTTGAGCAGCTCATAATAAACCACACCCAGCTGATTCCACCAAATGCAAAGCAAAAGCTTCGAACCATGGATATTCGACTTTGTTGTTGCATAGCCTGGTTTATTACACGATCTTCTAAAATTAGTTATCGTAGTGTATCCACTTTTCATCACCGGTCATGATATTATGCAAAAAAACCTTTCCTTTTGAAGTAACTGTTTACACGTGAAAAGACGCTGTTTGCCATCTGTCGGTTTCAACACGTACGGCAACCAATGTTCTTGGTTTTGAATCATTTCTTATGCTTTCAAACGTTTCGAAACTCTTGTGTAATCAACTCCTAATAATTCAGTTTGAGCCTAACATGTCTTCAAAAAGTAATGCCTCCAATTCTTTGTCTTCAAAACTTTTTCGGTGCGCCGGAGCGTTCTTTATTGTCAACATCAAAATCATTATATTTGAAGCGTCTTAACCAATCTCTGCATGTTGTTTCCGACACAGCATGGTCACCGTAAGTCTCAACAAGAATTATGTGTGCTTTAGCTGCAGATTTCTTTTAAATAAAGTAGTGCAGTGAAGATCCCCGCTAATACATTTTCTTTGGTACAAAATCCGACATGTTCAACGTGATGAAAAACAAAGTTGTTTATAACTCAGCAAAATGACATACACTGAATTTCGAGTTTGCTTATACTACTTCCTTATAAATGCGTTACCATATGAAACTACAAACACGCAGTCCTGGAAACGCCATCTGTTGGAAAAATGCGAGAATTTATTTAAGGTTCTTATATATATATATATATATATATATATATACTACACAAATTCTGCTTTGAGTTCAATATATGCTACTTTCAATAATGTCATAAACAAGGAAGAAAACTATCTGCATTAAATTTCTTTTATTTAAAAGAACAAATCCCTCACTGCTTAGTTGCTTCTTGATTTTTTGCTAAACTTTATTTTTCCTCACAAAAGTTAATGTCTTAATGAGAGAGTTTATTCATGTCCAGGATATTTCTGTTTTTCCTTCTCGCAATATAAATGTATAGATTTCCTCAAATGTTTAAACACTGAATTTCAATAAAAATTATTCAACAAAACTAGAAACAGTTGTTGGTTGAAGCTTTTAAAGTACTGAGTCTAAAGATATTCCTTATTGCACTAATAATTCAATTTAATGTTTATCTTTGTTGTCATTATTACGAATGTTGCCGAGAACAGAATTAGATATATGGTTAGCACTCAAGGAAAAGGACATCCAGGGAATTGCAATTCCACAGCTATCATAACCGACTTTCTATGAAAACCACTGCAGCAGCATCGTGCTTATTGTGTCTATGGCTCTTTACCGTACAGAGGTGTCTACAGGAATAATAATGAGAAAAACAGTGAGGATCGAACATACATCTACAGGAAGTTGGAGATTTTTTTTGTGGTAACAAATGTATACGAGTCGAAATAATTCATCTAATGAATATTAGTGCACAGAGAAGATAAAAAAAAAAATAGGGTCGATTCAGTTGCTGATTTATAAAAGCAGCCGTAACTTTAATAGCGGGAATTTCATCATTTGCAGTTGACTGAAATTCTCTTCGTCCGTAATTAATAAGCAAGAATAGATTTTGTTTTCATATTTCTACTTTAGTACTTAATCTTTATATTTACTAAACATATTTGGTTAAGCAGAATAACAAAGATTATTCTAAAGCAATGTTCAAAGTAAGGAGGATGGGCTTTTAAAATCAACATTCAAAGTCCTAACTTTTAACTTGGGCTCGGACACTGACCACTAGCTCAGTTTTGGATTGACCAAAAATTTCATTTGCTTATTAAGTAGAAAATTTACTTAAAAAGCCGATCGAACGTTTTGGTCAAACCAATACCGCCACCACTATAACAGACCAACCAAAACTTATTTTAAAATGCTTACTAAGTACATAAGTTAAAAGTATTGCACAAATGCCAGTATTAAGATTTTATTTCACTTACTCTCCTCCCCCCTCTCTCTCACGCACACAACACAGAAATACATAGACAGAAATGTCGATGATAGTTACAAAAAACTTTCACACTTGCATTATAATTATCTGTTAATCGAAGTTGTAGTGGAATTTCTGGAACAGCCTTTCAGCTGATCTACTATTCTTAACGTGTAAGTTTTGCCATTTATTTACTCTACTGTGTAAGTAAAATGCATGTAGATCCTTTTAGTGAATACTCAGGTTGAACTAAAAGTTGATAGTAAGCTCAGGTGTGCATTTTTCTTCCAAGTAAATGATTTTTCATCGGAGAGATTGGGAGAAGAAATAATGTCATCTCTCTAATCCCAATTATTCTTAAAACAAGACTTGAAACTCTGAAGTGAAATTTGAAAGAAATTTGCACTTATTGATAAAATATTAACAAACAAAATACAAAATATACATATAAGTTTTTCCTTTTTTGCCTCTTATTATTTTTAAGGTAAGATAACCAGTTCTGAAGTTAAAATGTTAGGATTTTAGAAATTCGCATAATTTTTGTGCGTTGTGGCGCAGTGGATATCGGCTTGGAACGAGAAATCGGGGACCGAGTTCGAATTCCAGTTGAATTCCTTGCATTCACTTACGCGCAAATACCCTTGGGAAAGGTATTAATCCGTCTCTTCCCGCCACTTATGGGTTAAATAATAGGACAGATTGGGTTCTATAGCCTTGGTCGGCAACCAGTCTACCGCAGAAAGCAATGGCAACCTACTGTGGGATAATCTTCTGCCCAGTCAGTCATGTCTCTTTCGAGACATGATCGCCCAAAGCGTGTATCGCGCATGGCACTTAACTGACTGACATAATTTTTTTCAGCACACTTTGCCTTTATTTACATATAGGGTGCGATGGGTAAATTGTCACCATTATATATATCTAATTTTGCGCATGTCCGTTGTTTGTTTTTTATTTTGTCAAATGCACAGAATCAGTTGGGCACCGTCTGCGAGAAAAGAGCAATATGACACAATCTACCAGAAATTTGGAAACCGAATGCTGTACTACTAGGCGTTAGCGCCGTAAGCTCCAATACAATTCAGTGTGTTTAGGTGTCAATATGAGGGTAGTGCAGTGGATTCGGAAAGAGTTGGATGAGTTTAATGGTGATTACGGAGTTATTTAGAGTGATCGATAGTGATGGCGATGTTATTATGCTTCTATTCGTCTTCCCACATGACTTCAGAATCAAAACTTGAGGAGGTAGTGCTACCCTGTGTCAAGACGGTGACTGCTGGAAGACCCTATGTCTGGCAACAGATACAGAAGAACGCAGTCATGACCCAGACAATTTATGCAACCTTAAATCTGACCACCTAACTCCTCAGACTGCAACCCCTTCATTATTATGTGTGGGGCGCAGTTGAGCGAGAGACCAACAAAACTCCATTTAAACCAAAGATTAACTGAAGGTAAGGATTATGGTAGCATTCACCAACTTAAACAAGGAGACCATCCAGAAGAGATGCAGGAGATTCTGAAATTGTCTAGAGGCCGTGGTTAAAGCCAATGGCGATTTTATTGAATTTTAATTGTATTTCAATATATTTTTGTGTAATTTTGGTAAATATATCTGTTAAAATGTGATGTCAGTGTTATTTTCATTTTTGTGTAATTTAGACGAAAATTTATCTATCGTATACTGTACGTTCAGAAGTCAAAAAATCTTTTGAGATGGGACAGTACAATTCCTTTGAAGAAATGTTCACTTATTTGAAGATAGAAAATGAGAAAGGTGACAGATTCAGAGGATTTGCTAGGATGTTAACAAATTTGCTCTCAAGAGAAACCACGAGAATATCGAGGTAATCCCGTATTATTTTTTCGACAACAGCTCAGTAATGAATTTCAGGAATTTTTCCCTTTCCAGTTCTGGTTTCTTTTTACTTTTGCCTCTTTTTCTTCTGTTTGTGTTTCTCTTTCTTTTTGCTTCTTTTACTTCTTACTTATTTCGTAAGAAACAGCCGAGTTCATCCGCTGATGATAGCTAAAATTCTTTATTATTTAGGGAATGTTTTTACAAACAGCCCTCGGTCATTAGCTTATGACTGCTGAAATCCTTCTCATTGTGACCGCCGAAATTCTTTTGATTTTTCCAACCAACTCAACTTCTTATATAGGCCCCTAATAGGCTCTAAATTCGAGTTACAAATTCTAATTTGTATGAGAGGAAATCACCTTCTTTACTGGCTCCAAAATCCAAAAGTGTATCCCTTCAAAATTTGAAATACAAATCTTTCACATTAGCAAACTGTTAATGTTATATTAACGGCTGTTGTATGAGCCGTTTTTTATGGAAAGTTTTAAAAACAAATGTTTCACGTCAAATTTATTAGTTATTTTTTAATAACCGTCTGACTTCTTTTAATTGTGCTATTTTTTTTAAAGCAACTGTTATAAATATACATAGTATATTATAATATATTTCTATCTTCGTCTTTTTATTAATCATTTATCTAATTTACATTTTTTATATAAATTTTTATATTCTCCCCTCAGGAAAGAAGCAATAAACAAATTTAGTTTATTGTATTATTTTGATCATTTTATATTCACTTTTAATTATTTTGCATTATTTTCTCATAAAAAAGTATATGAGAAATCTAAAGTTACTTTATTATATTGACTACGATGATGCATCAATAAGTCTGTAGCACGATACGTAGCTATTATTTGAATTTTGATCTGAAATTTCACTGTATAATATTCAGCGTATGTACTACTAGGCGTTAGCGCCGTAAGCTCCAATATGTTTCAGTGTGTTTGAGTGTCAATATGAGGGTAGTGCAGTGGATTCGGAAAGAGTTGAATGAGTCTAATGGTGATTACGGAGTTATTTAGAGTGATCGATAGTGATGGCGATGTTATGCTTCTATTCGTCTTCCCACATGACTTCAGAATCAAAACTTGAGGAGGTAGTGCTACCGTGTCACTATTGAATTATATGCATCGATAAAGAAGGAAATTAAAAAAAAAAGAATATTTATTGTAGTTAATTGAGTCATTAGGCTTATTCATTTACGTAGTGGACAGTCAGAATGAATGTATAAACGTTCGCGAATTTCATGTGGTGCAAGATTACTACATTTTTGTAGGAGTACTGGAATTGGAGTAGTAAGTGTCTTGGAGTCTATTGTAGCCATTTTCCATTAAGGTCTTATATAAACAATCACACTATGTCTTGCAGAGTAATAAAGAAATTGTTGATACATAACAGATTATTATTTTTGGTTTCTGTAACTTGGGTAAACAATCATTCTGAAAATAGGCGACTTCAAATTAGCTGCATCTATAAAATCATTAGATTGTAGTGAATCTTGGTAAAAATACTATGAAGAAAATATAAAAATAAAATACGTAAAAAAAAAATGAAAAAGGATTCAAATTAAAATAAGCCAACTGTGCCTTCCCTTAAAACCCTTTCTCTCTCTCTCTCTCTCTCTCTCTCTCTCTCTAAACTTCTCTTTCTATACTTCTTTCAACTAACAAGAAGGCAATCTTCAAATAAAGAGAGGTAAAAAGAAAAAACTGAAACTAGCCAAAAAAAAAAAAAAAAAAAAGAAAATGGAAGTTCACGGGAACAGCGCGTACTATTTTATGAAAAATAAAAAAATAATATTTTAAAAAAATAGCAAAAATAATGGAGGCTCCATGCATAACTTTCATTATAAAAAATGAAAAAGAAAAGAAGGCTGGAAAAAGTAATTTTGGACAATAAAAAAATTGACACAAATCGACTTTTGATATCAGCGTAAACCAAAGTTCATGCCAGAGTCTGGTCAAAAGATATAAGTTGACACCACTTGGCTAGAAGCAGAAGACGCAACGTGAGTGACAATCGGAGACGCTGCTGTCGGAGAAACCAGCCATGTGTGACAAGTGAAGAAGTAAATAAGATGTCATCTGCTAATAATGTTTCTACCCTTTTTAGGACCGAGAAGATCTCAGTAGATTGACACTGACCTATTTCTAATATTATTGGGCCCTCTCGAAGCTATTACCAATATCCGCCTTATAAACGAACATTTTGCTACACCGAATAACAAAGGACATATTCTAAAGAAAATAAATGAAAATATATTATTCATTTTGTACTCTTGAGTCAGTTCGTTTTATTCCAAAGTTTCCAATAAAGAAAATCCTACCACCTGTTCCAAGATATAGAAACAAACGCCATAACTGAACTCGTTTTATATACTGTATAGTTCTGCTTATAAGACGACCCTTAAAACTACCCTTACAAATTGAGAGGTTGTCGTATACTACGTATTCTACGTATTCTGCATGGTATTTGTCGGTAGGCTAACCCAACTACAGTGCGATAACAAATAACGTACCTAAAAAGATCCACCCTATCAAATAAATTGATAATAAAGTAATAAAACCATTTCTACTTATTACTGACATAACTTCCTAATGAATTGTCTATTTGAAGAATAATTCCATGTCAATGAAATCAGCTTTTACCCATGCAAACTCAGCTGAAAAAAATGTAAGCATTGAGTTATCATTGCAAAGAAAAAAGTTGTTTAAAATGGAATGTATTATGACATTATCGTACTATTATTTTGTCATTGTCGATAAAGTATAAATAAATGATCATTAGTACACTAGGCTGTTTGCAACTGTTTAGATAATGAAGAAGAAGAAGAAGAAGAAGAAGAAGAAGAAGAAGAAGAAGAAGAATTCGCAATAGATCACGTGATGAAACTTAACGAAATAATGGTTTCCTTTCCCGTGTGTAGGAAAAAATGACATAAACTCGGTTTTGTTAGGTAGTTTATTATGAATTTCTAAGGATAGAGTAACTAATAATATTTCGAATAACATGATCTTTATATAATCAATAAGTAGTCGTCTACAAGTATAGGATAAATTCATGAAAATTTGCTATATTTTTTTACCTCGTCTTATCTAAAGATCGACTTATATGTGGAAATATACGGTAATTAATTTGTGTTATATATGTTTTCTATTTTTATCGAAATAAAGTATGAACTTATATTTCCAGTTAATTGCTAAAAACATTATTTTTCTATGCATCTGAAGCAAATGATATTATATTTCTGGAGATATGTATCGCTGCAAAGCATTGTCTTAACTTGAATAAATACGACTAATAGGTGTAAGTTTAGAATTTGCTCCAGATTGAAATACCTTTTCCTTTAGTTCATCGAGTAGTTTTTTTAAAACTCTTTCATCAGATAAGGATCTTTAGTAAATCGAAATCATTGTAACATACACTATTAAATCCTTCCGTATGACTCAGTTTTGAACTTAACATCAACTGGGATGCCATAGTTCGTCTGGTAACATCTTGAGCTAAAACCAAGCAAATGATCATTTTTTTCAAAAACAGAAACGTTATTCAAAGAGCAGGCGTTTATTTAAATTTTTCATGCTGTTTGCAGTGATTGATCTTTTGATCATCAAAAAATTACATTCACTGCGGATAAATAATGAGAAATATTTGAATATATTCATGTCTATCCACAGCAAGATGTCAAATTGACAAAAATAGCTTACTGCCACGTTTATTGCTAAATCGATATCTTTAAAATCGTTGTCTTCCGCTGTGTTTAGTCTGAAACGTGGCATTTCTATCACAGATAGAGACAAGTAAACTTAGAATAAAAATCTGATAATTTATGTCTCGTTGGAATTAATCTGTTTCCATTATTTATTTCCATCATTTTGTTTGTTCGGTGCTAAAATGGAAGCATTTATGTCTTGATATTATCACTAGAAATTTAATCATAATGAAGTGTGATTTGACTTTGTTCAGAGTTTGAATTTTAATGTATATTTGAGAATTATGGCTCTTCGATGTATTCTTAAAATAGAAAAATGATGTCTACACATATTATAGAACATTGAATAATTAATTGGTTCTGATTAGCAAACTAGCATTTCTTCTTTCATACTCTCACTTACATGACGGTCAAAAATATTTGTGGTTTTGTATGTGCTTCTTTCTTGTCAAAGCACCTAATTGTTGTCATCCAGTGAATGTAAAAAATTGTATTGAATTTATTAACAGAATGATAATTATATTAACTATCAGCTGAAAAATAATGAATCAGGGATAGATTTTAAACTTCCTTTATAAGCGGCAGCTATATTATTAACCTGTAATAAATAATCAAAAAATTTAAATTTATATTTTTTAAATAAATTTATCGCATCAATCTTATTAAAAGAACGAAATATGATGACTCAAACAACTAATTACTAAAATTAAAAAGAAAAAATTTATTATAATTTTAAAGTTAACTCACCCTATATTTTATTAGTAAAGTGATAATCAAAAGGTATCTCCAAGTTCCAGTATGCAAGCCATTTTTAGTCAGAAATCGTAACGGCTATACATATAAGCAGAGTAAAATATACGATATATATATTAATTATTCAATCAATGTTTATTATTTACAAACCTACATGCATACACGCATCTATATCATATTTCTGTATGTTTGTAAAGATAGCGGAGCAAAGATTGCACTTTCTAGCGTAAGTTTTGTTAACGCATCAAATTTACTCTAACTTGGAAAATAAATTAATTTCCAGCCAAATCGAGCCATTTTTCCCGAGTAATTTTTTAATTAAAAATTACTCGGGAAAAATGGTTATAATGTATAACTTGGCGAAACATATCTAAGGGTGATAATTTCAGTTCTATTAACTGGTAATTACAATCGTTTTTTAGGAAAATAAGAATAAGCAGGGAAGAATGCTTGACTTATCCGCATTATCTCCCAGCTGAAAAGTTTTCTATCCGACCAAGGTGCTCGTTTGAAACAAAAAAAAAAAAAAAAAAAAGAAAAAAAAAAAAAAAAGAAATCTGTTTGGTAATTTAGTCAGATTTTGAGAATTTGGTTAAGTCGAGAACTTGTTAGCTTGTCTTGAAGTATATGAATGTCCAGTACATACAGAAACTGATCATATAGTCTGACGTACGAGGGCCATTTCTTCAAATCTGATCCAAATAACTGATTTTTTAAAAATCCTATCTTGGTCGGCCAAAAATCATTTCAACACTATCTCGTATAATATTCCGAATGTTTTCTATTCTGAGTCGTCTAGAGAATTTTCTGAAGGACATGGGTATAATTTATCCCATACTACCACCGATCATGCGTTTCATAGCTTTATACGAAAACTGATTTTTAAACGAGGAAGAAACACACATCTCCTAAGCCGGTCAATCGTAATCATGAATACAATATGGGAACCAGTATACTGAGTGCTAGAGAAAAACAGTAACAACAACTTGCAATATGAACTCTGGTAAAAAAAGGGATACTGAGACATTAGGTTTATAATTTACAAACGTTCATACACTGATGTCCTCAAGAATAAAAGCGTTGGTTACTAAAGGAAAATAACTGAAAATGAAATATCCGGAAGAGGCATGGAAATCTAGAACAATCTACCCCGGTAGACGAAATAAGTGTTTCGGTTCTAGATTTCATCTACCTGAAGAAAGCCGAAGGGTACAACGGCCGAAACGATAGAACAACTCAAATAGTTACAATAAGTCATCTATGAAATACAGACAGATAAATTCGTATGAAATGTTATATTTGCATCGTAAATATGAAAACTGAGCACAGATTAAAAATAGATTTTTTTAATACCATACATCTAATATTTGTCTTACCTACAGTATAATAAAAGCTGCATATTTTTTATATATTTATGTAATCAATTCACCCCAAACTAGGCGATAATGTCACTATGACGCTACTGGGGGTGAAAGAGAATGAAAAGAATTGAGAAAGAACCGGACAGCCAATACTAAAGAGGAAACATGGCTTCAACCTCTACACCTGTTCAAAAAGCTAGGGAGGAGTGTGAACCGGACGACTGGCAAACCTATCTACTCTTATACAAAACACCTGCTTAAATGGGACTTTCGTCAAATATCTTCGTTTGAGTGGGTTTGCGATAAGATTTGCTAGATTCGATGTTTAGTTACCAAACTAAATAAAGTTCGCTATTCAAGCAATCCCATTTTCTATTAAGCGAGCCACCATGGCGAATGTATCTATAGTAAAGCGAAAATTAATCAATAAAAGAAATCTAAATAGATGCAGTAAATAGATACAGAATACCTAAGTATTTTCGCATTAGATGTATTTTTCTACCCTAAGTTAGAACTCTAAACTCCACCCTGACCTTAATGCCTAATCGTTAAACTACTTAAAGACTTAAAATTTCTAAAAAACAAAGCAAACAAAAAACAAACAAACAAACAAAAAGAATAAAAGATGTAAGTAAACATATTCTGTTTCAGTACATGCTTTTAGCTTCTAGTCATAGACATTAAAACAATGTGGTTATATTTAATCTAAGAGTGCTTTTTAATGTATTCTATCATTTGACGTGGAACTTTTCATCATTTGAGATCACAAGTTCTATTTATATGGCTCTCCTCTAGAATGGGACATTAACTAAGTGGGACAAAGACATTCCCCTGAAGTTCTCACTTATGTGAAGCATACTGTATATAGATAACTTCTTTGTTACGCGTTTCGTTCCGAGAAAAAAAAATTCAAACATGCAACAAAACACAAGTTACCGTTTATATTGAAATGTTAAAGAGACAGAAAGTTTCAGAATTTAAATCTAAATTGTGACATCCTGTTAATTTAGATGTTTCACTCAACTTATTCAGCTTTCATCGCCTTTGCTTTTAGTTTTGTATTTATTTGTTTTTATCTTTGTTTTTATTTAATCCCATATTGTATCAGCCATAATTTTGTGAAGAAAGGATATAGGCTGCTTTTTCGGTTATTTTTATTTTTATTTTTTATTCTTTTACTTTTTTTACAGTAAAGTTCACTCTTTACAGGACCTGGGTGCCACTCGAGGTAGAGGGTTACGTTAGGAGGCAATTTGTGCGGATGAGAGTGGAAGATAATGGTTAACCCTAGCCTTGAACAGGTTAGGAATATAGTGATCAGGGAAACATCCACTAGGGAGTCGGTCTCACAGAGCGGTAGTTCGCGAGAAGAAGCTGTTAAAGTGGAACTTCTCACCAATGGAATACAGACCAAATGTGGATGGTTTGCTACTATGTAATTGATATGCCTTGTCCTTACGGTTAAGGTTTAAATTGGTGGGACCAGAGAATGTAGTTTGTTCGGCCACTTTCCGTGGAAGTGGCGATGAAGCATGTGGGAATAAAGTTTGGAGAGTGGAAACCGGGTTGTAAATTCACAGTTCTTTCTATAAGTTCATGCTTCAGGTGCAATGTTCATATTATTTTGATTTGTGATAATTAAATTACTTTTATTTTTGTAGTAGTTTTAAAAATTTTATATTAAGTTTCGATAAATTATTTTCATTTGTAGTCGTTATTGAATGTCAAGATAATGTTGTATAACTATTTTTTCAGTGTGGAATAATTGAAAAAAAAAACAAAAAAACAATGATAATAATGAAAATAGAAACAAAAGCAACAATAATCCAAATGAGACTTTGTAATACAAGTCAACGATTCCGCGAAAACATTGTGATTAAATTAATTGAAGTTCGTAAAAATTTCAGGACATATTTAGATTTGTGTTGTAACCAAGTGAAAGGTTTAAGAAATAACAAAACATGTGTTATAGAAATATTGTATGTTTAACAGTAAATACAACAGAAGAGTATTACACAGCTAGTGTGTGTGTTGGTTGTCCAACGTTCAATCAGTTCGACTGTTCTCACAAGGCCTTCTCTCCTACTAATTTTATAGTAGGTGGAAGAGTCCAACATAGACTCTTTAGAAAGAGAACACCACAAGAATTCATATGAGCAATATTGCTCATGAATTCCGCTTATAATATCTAACCTTATTATAGATATTAATATCCATTTTTTTGGTGAATGTCAGGTTTTATTATGCAAGCAAAATACAGCATAACATCTTGTAATCAAAATGTTTGGGAAAGTGAGCAATAGTCCGTTTGAATGCGAAAGAACATTGTCTTGCATGGAAATACCTTTTAGCTTAAATTTTTTTTTATTGTTACCTAAAAGATATTTTTTTCAAAAATTCACAATTATTATTTGCATTTATCTTGAACGGTCGTCAACTTTGAAAGGACTAATAACTTTACTGCTTACAATATTAACCCCAAACTCAAACTCCCCACTTACCTGCTTCTAAGTTGTGTTGGTTGAGTTTGTTTTAGAAGAACATGGCCTTTAGCCTAGTCATAAATGTAACTTACATCCTTCAATAAGAATTACTATTAGAAAGCAAAATAACATAATCCACTCACACGTTTCTCTTTTGGGTGTTTACTTAAAGGGAGCAGTTTGGTCTCCAGCCAATGTTCTTAATATTCTGCATTTTTTCTCTTTGTTTACATTCGAAATACAAGACTATTGAAATATTTTCTTGTTCGTCTATTTACATTTTACTTTTGATTTTTATGAAGAATTTTTCGCGACAATCTTATTGTAATTTTTCCTTGTTCTTAGCTCTTCAAATGTTTTCAGTTGCCTTTTTGTTCTGTGATCTTTGTTCAACATCACGTGGTACATTTATCATATAATTTAAGTCAATCCTGAAAATTCTAGAAAGATCGGTAGAATAATTCCAATTTTAATGTGAAAGGAAAGTGAAACCTATTTTTCTTCTATATGCTATGTCTTTTCTGGACGTTGGTCATCATGGTTCTGCACAATTTTCTGTACTTAGTAGTTCCTAATAATTTTGTCTGTTTATCTCTGCAAAAGCTTCTTCTGCCATCCATTTACTCCAGTTGGCTAGAAAAGTTATGCGTTGTTTTCCTTTGTCTGCCTTGCCTTCAAATTAAAGTAAGAGGCCTTCAGATTGAAAATGTGATACTCACAAGACAGTCTGTACTTAGAGTATCAAATTTTCCAAGCTCTTTTTACCTCATTGTGTGTCCAAGATATTTCAAACTATTTTCCTGATTATAAGTATAAGTTTCCTTTTCGTTTCCATTTTTTCTAAAGGCTTGTCTTTACTCATATGTCAGGTCTATGGTATTTTCCACATCCGTCCGTAGAACCATATTTCTGTTGCTTTGTCTCTTCTTTATCTGTGAAATGATTATCTAGTATTCACTAAGATAAAAGAACACTGATATTAAGTAACAATTCAGCACACTATTCTTTGCTTCTAACGAAATTTCCATGTTTATTAATACATTATTTAGTTTTTGGAAGGAGGATAGTTTATTTTAGCTCTCTTCTTGAAAATATAAGAAAACACCTTTTGTAAGTTGCTAGGTTTGCATGTCTAATAGACAAGTCATTCCAAAAATTATCGATTTCCTACATTGAAATTATTGGTCGTTTTACTCTTTTAACTTGGTTTTATTAGTCACCCTGTTAGCGTGTCAGCTGCAGCCACATTTCCTTTCCTAAAAGTTCGCTACTCACAGCAATGACGTCACAGCCAGGCACATAACTATTATCCGATTAACTTGCTGCAACACTACTTTCGATACAGTAAATCGGTAAAAAAGGAGATCTCAAATAGCTGGAGAGTCTCATGTCGAGTTTCAGTTGAGGAAAAGACAAGCTTACGTTCTAGCAAAGTGTCTCTCGTTACAAATAAGAAAATAAATTAATAGCATGGTCAAATGCTGTACAACTCTAGAAACGAATTGGAAAATGTATCAATAAAACAGTATCTGTGAACAAAGGAAAGAGTAAATAGCAAACAAAAGAGAACAAACAGTAAAAACACAAAGTTTGGCCTTATTTCTGGTTACAAAGCAGCTTTACTCATAGTAACATTGTCCAGGATGCGCGGTTTCTGTTTTTGTACTGCAAAATGATCTGTAAGCAGACAGTCCTGTTTTCCTTATTCTATAAAATTAATATTACCGAGTCAAGTATAGTTATTTAATAATAATCGTAACAAAAGCCAAAATGAACTCATTAACTAAAATTGTTTTCTATATGGCACTTGTAACCTGAAGTTGGAAAATACTAAATAAAAACTAAACTAAATTAAATTTAAGACTGCGTAGAAGAACGTTCTCATGTTTCACATTTTTGTTTGGATGTTAATTCACACGATGTAAATTATTAGCGTAAGATTTCTTCTTTTCAAGATTAGTTAAAATCAGTTTTGAGTAACTCAATTTAATTTGGGATAGGACACCACATATAATTTCAAACCTTTTCGAGCTCAACGCATTCAGGTAGAATTTGAGCTACAAAAGTGACATTTAAAATCTTAAAGAAAGAAAACTGCGAAGAAGATTTTATATTTTTCAAGATTGAGTGAGTTTATCTCTATTGAAACATATGGGAAGATACATTTAAGATCGAGAACCTTTAGACAGAAAGGTAGCAATGTATGTAATCTTGAAATGTGAATGTTGGATATTACCTATATTGCGCGCAAAGCATTTGGTAAAACAATTTTGCGCATATAAATGAATTATTATATAATTAGTATATATACTAAATGATGATGTGTCAAAGTGAGAGCATTTAAACCATCATTTATAAACAAACACACACATACACATATCCACACATGAATATCTGAATACAATTGTATATATATATAATACAGTTCTGTTCATACATTGAGCACTGTTTTATTAACACCTGAATAATAAAACTACAAATCTACAGTCTCTTCATATGTATACTTATTAATTTACGTCACAATATATATATATATATATATATATATATATATATATATAATTATTAATTTATTTGTTTAAACATTATTTTTAATGGATGCTATATGGCAGCGAGACTTGGACCACGTACGCCAGGCAAGAGAGAACACCTTCCCCGTGAGAAGTATCCGACCCTTATTAGGAATCTCATGGCAAGACAAGGTACACAACACTGAGGTTCTGTCTCGCGTGGGCCTGCCCACCATGTTCACACTCCTTAAACAGCGTAAACTCCGCTGGTTAGACCATGCCCACCGCATGCCAAACGGTCGCATTCCTGAAGACCACCTGTATGGAGAGCTGGTCCCTGGAATAGCTGTGGTATCGTGACATCATAAAACGCGGCATGAAGGCTGTAGGCATCAACACCGTGTCATGGGAGAGCGTAGCAGTCAACCGGTCCAAATATAGAGGAAACCTGGCCCAACAACTCAAATCGAGGGAGGAACAGCTGACACAAGTCGCCATGGAAAGTGACAGCTCCGACAGACTAGAAACAAAACATAAATGCAGCCTCTGCAACAGAGACTGTCACTCCCACATCGGTTTTTACAGTCACAGACACCGATTTCCCAGCCAAGCAGATAACTAGGATGGTCAACCCTGACCGACGGAGGCCTACTACATATTTGAGTAGATTATCTGTTTGTATGTATATATTAAAGCGTATATTTATTTATTTCCATCCACCGGCATGATTATTTGTAAAATATTATTTGAAAAATGTGTCCTCTGGATTCAAATCTGCGTTCCCTTGGGAAAACCGTCAGTAGATCTGTTTGATCATGACGTCCTACACGTCCGACAGGCCAAGGCACGTCAGATCTAATGAGGGGTTCCTCCTACGGGACGCAGGTTCGAATCTTGCTGGAGGGCGCATATGATTTCTCGAATATTCACGACTGTAGATGAAAATATATAAAAATTTCTGTTTAATAAATAAATCTACTCAAATATGAGTTTCCATTAAAAATGGCATTTAGACAAATAAATAAAAGTATGTTGGATTTAATCCATTTCACCAAAATTGTCTTTGTTTACGTTAGGATATGAAACAGTGCAGTATGTGTATTTCAAGAATCGAGAAGATGTGTGTTCGAAAGCACTATTCGGGCTATGTTAAATTAGGTCTTACGTGGGTGTGAAGTGAAGGTATGTCAGGTGTAATGATGGTTTTTTCTTAGGAAACGCAGGTTCGAATCCTGTCGGAGGGCGCCTATTTTTCTAACAAGAGTTGTAGATAACCATAAATAAATATACACTTTGATAAATAAATAAAAACAAAACAGCTACGTATTAATTTTTTTAATCCGATTTATTTCTATTATTTCAAACTTTAGTTTTAGTGGATGCCCGTATTTGAGTAGACGCTCTGTTTATTCCGTCTACCGACTGCTTCACGGATAAGGAAAGTCGTGTACAATTGAATTTTGTGTAAAATTTAACTTTTACTTAATTCGGGAGGAAATTCTTGATAGGGTCATTAATTCTGTAAAGGTGTATATCAGCTTGATTAACGAACAAATTAGAATAAGCCATCAATTTTTTTGGTTGTACACAAAGTGGCAGTGCGGATAAAAAAAGGCGACTTGATTACCTTGACGTCATCACAGATGGGCTGTAAATTGCATATTGGGTGGAATTTACTTGAAAGAATATTTGAACAAGAAGAGTGCTGGATTGTACAGGGACTCCTACAAGTTCAATATTTATGAACAAGTGTACAACAGCATTGACTAAAATCCACCGATTTTAATTACAAGCAGAACCTGACAAAAATAAAAATCCAGAGAGGGCATAATATAATGTTTACCCCGTTTTAAGAAGGCTTTAAAGATGAAAAATGGGGAAGATTCTTATCAATTTAATTCTTAAACGCACCCTAATACCATTTGACGGCACAAATGTTTCTTCAAATCAGTTGTTGTTACATGCTTCAGTTATTGTAGAAAGACAACTACATGATACTAGTCATAATGATAATCTTATTCTCTTGCAACTAGAAGAAGAGAGAAAGTGTGATTGTTTAGCGATGAATGGTGTATACCAAGTTATGGCGGAAGCTTAATAAAGAAACTAATATGGTGAATATTGGAAACATCGTAAGATCTTGGAAGCAAAGATTTTTAAGCTATTAGACCTCATTTCAGAGAAGATGATACGAAAACTACAAGTATTTTTGGTGAGATATTTATTGAAACAAATGGATAAAAATAGAATGTAAATGTTAGGTGTGCTGGACATTTGTGAAATAAAAAACGCACTTGCCTACATGAAGGAATTAAAACAAAAAGTTATTTGGAAGAGAAATTAAACATTGCCGCGTTCTTTGATCATAGATGGTTAATGAATAAAACATTGGAAGTGGTCTTTAAATACAAGCAAGAAAATAAATTTCTTTGTGCCATCAACTTCCTGATTAATGGATGAAATGGGGAATTATAGATAAACAATGAATCTAGTTTCTTTACTCTGTTGCCCGACGATCGCTTCCTATCACGAAATTTTCTTTTGAAGTTGTAGTTATTATTTACAATTTTCATTAGATTTTTACTATTGCCTTTACCATCAATATTTTGATAGCGATCTTTTGTGTATTTTATATATAGTGAGTGGACATATGAATCAACACTGGATAGTGACTGGCTGTTTCACTTATCAATATGATCATAGAAGCAGTGTTGATTAGAAATGTTTATATCTAGTAATGCTCTATGTCTATCTTGAACTTTGGATTCTTCCAATATAAATATAGCAAATGTTTAAACACACACACACACACACACACACACACACACACACACACACACACACACACACACACACACACACACACACACACACACACTATAGATTCCCAAATTATAGTGTCTTTTTTTTAACTCAACACAAGTCTGAGTTTCACGCTAGTTTAAAACTTCAGGCGATTTTATTATTATTATTATTATTATTGTTATTATTGTTATTATTATTATTATTATTATTGCATTAAGGTTTTGTCAAGTAACATCGCGCACTCAAGTTGTTTAATAATTTTAAGCTTTTTACCATATTTTTGTACTATATGCAGACATACATGCATATATATATATATATATATATATATGTGTGTGTGTGTGTGTGTGTGTGTGTGTGTGTGTGT
>JBBBDQ010000296.1:1887500-1996085 GCA_037127315.1 Ascarosepion bandense | reverse complement strand
TTCTTCTTCTTCTTCTTATTATTATTATTATTATTATTATTATTATTGTTGTTGTTCCTTTTGCCTTTCTTCTTTTTTCTTGTTCTTTTGTTTTTCTTCTTCTTCTTGTCCTTTTGTCTTTCTTCTTTGTCTTCTTGTTCTTTATGTTGTTGTTCTTCTTCAGCCCACCCTTCATTTCTACTCCTATTTCTACCCAGCGTGGTACAAGATGTTAAACTTGTAGTATTAAACACGCACCGAGTAATTGTATTAAATTCGACACCATCATTGGCTGAGAAAAAATTAAAATGAAAACAAAATTTCGAAAAAAATCTCGTTAAAATAAAGAGATAATAAGAGAGAAAAAACGTAACCACCCCAACTTTCTCCGCCTATTCCTCTCTTTCCACCTCACCTATGTCTTATTTTGCCCTTCTTACCACCTCCTACAAACAGACCATTATCGATCTGATTCTGTTGAGCAGGGACTGGGTGTGATGGCTGCCCATGTGCTTTGTGGACATCAGTGAGCCATTAAACGAACGCCCGTATTTGGGTTTGTGTCGTGTCTGTATGTGTGTGTGTGTGTGTGTGTGTGTGTGTGTGTGTGTCCCGCTCGTGCGTGTGGCTATGAGTGTATGTGTGTTTTTGTAGACGTACATATGATTTATCTTTCGCTTATTATTATTATTATTATTATTATTATTATTATTATTATTATATACCTACAAATATGATTCTGTGGGACTACATGCGTGGGCCTAAGTGGAAGACGTACCCACTCTTGGCGCATATACGATCCAATATTTTTCGGGGTTATCGTATTTGTGTGTGCACATGTGTTGTCTGGATTTTGCCTTTACGGAAAAGAACCACTAATATCGCTGAATGTAGGTGTGTGCTTCTGTGTACTTGTTATATTGTAGCGCGCGCACACACACACACACACACACACACACACACACACACACACATATATATATATACAAACAGAAATATACTTAGAGAGAGAGAGAGAGATTTAATTCGTCTCCCAACTGAAACGTGATGTGACACAAGGTCGAGTTTATTGTGGGATCTCAAGCTCGTACACACAGATCAGGGCCAAAATTTGCCCAGACCCCGGAACCGTCAGTTGCGCTGCCCTCTGTAGTGACCACTGATCTACCCTTCTAGTGCAATGGAGATAGTTAAGCTTTAGGCATCTGTTCCCCGGGATCGAGGATTTAGTATTTATTTTTCTCAGAAGCCTGCCTATCCTCGGACAATGACACAAGTGAGCCTCACTCTACCTGAAGACAGAGACGCAACTGAGAGATGGTGATCTCTACCTGGCAGACAGGTATATATATATATATATATATATATATATATATATATACTAGCAGTATAGCCCGGCGTTGCTCGGGTGTAATGAAAGCTTTAAAACTAATCCATGTTCCTGGAGCTTAGACTCTTTGGACGTTGGCACGAAAATTTCCAATTAAAGCGAAACCGTAGACTGAAAGAAAAATGAATGCATGTAAGTCAAATTTTGATTTCCTGGTATCGATATCTAATAAGATTGTTTTCGTCATAAACTGAATTTTGAAGGCTAAATAAGTCCTCTGAGTAAATGCTATCACGGCTGAGATTAAGAACTACAATTATACCTACTTAGAGCTAAACCCGAAGTAAAAACTGAAATAAAAGGGCTGAAAAATTGATTTTGATCAGACCCGGTATATATTATCGATTTTATGCACTATTGTAAGAACTGCAATCTTGAAACTTCTGAATATCATTTCTTATGTCTTTGTCTATGAGTATATCAAATTTGATTAAAATCGGACCACTCCTTCTATAATCCGATTTTTTCGATTATCGATTTTCCATATTTATCGGGGGTACCTCGATACAAAACTTAGCTAAGAACACTCGCAGACGCTTATAGTTCAACTGTGTAAATTTTTAAGAAAATCGGTTCAGCCCTTTCGGAGTTTATAGTTAACGGACACACACACACACACACAGAGACAAAGTTCCATTTATAAATAAGTTTATATATATATATATATATATATATATATATATATCATAATGATAATGTTAACTTTATAGATCCCAATATGATTATGTGTTTGTATTTGCATCATGTCAGAGTAACGAAAAATAAAGGTAACAAAGGAAAGAAAATTTTACATTTATAATTCTAGCTTTCTAGTAATTCTTATATGACTTGTTAAAAATAATAGGTATATTAAAAAAAAAAGAAACAAAGATCTTTCTACTACTTAATCAAATAGATTATATACTTACCTCATGTGGATGGTGCGCATGAATTCGTGTGACTCATTCTGAATATGTCTTTTAGCAAGACATGACCCTGTAAAAGTTTAAATTCCTAAATGCATCTAGTTCGATTGCGAGATAGCTAAATCGGAAAGTCTTCAGAAGTAGTATAATCAAAATGGCTTCAGTCCCAGTTGACGTTCGCTTAATAGATTTATGTAGCACGTGAATCTATTGTAATAATATAAGCCCTAATGTTTTTAATACTTTATCCTAAAATCAGTCATTTGAATGCTTGGGCCTTTTGTATACCAATTCCTTTAGCGCAAGCGTCATTTCTTGTCAATCGATGCGTACAATTTCAATAATGTCCTTTGTAGTATATTTGCCTCTGAATGCCTGGCATCTTTTGCTTCCAGGCGAATTCCACTTAGCGTGTATCCCACAAAACACAGGCGTCACGCACGTACGTGTGATAAGGTAAACTTTCTCATTTTTCCGAAATATTAGAATTTTATAAATTTGTAAGAATTGCTTCTGTCAGATTTGGTACACTGATAAAGCTTCATTCACATTCAGCAACAATGTTTTTGTTGAATATATGAAATTACATCAATATCAACACTCCAGTTACATAATAAAGTTTGTCCGCTTTAAATCAAGTCAATATCAATATATATTTTTTTAAAAAAGGGATAGATTTTATAAGTTGAAAGTTACACAATATATTCATCTTATAAATATATCCTGAACATTTTAGAAATATCAGTTGTCCATCGCCTATTTTATTATGAAAGCACTAACTTGAATAGTAAATGCAAACAATGTATGTACGATTAATATTCACTAAGATTAATATTAGACACTAAGAATGGCTGGTAATAGGCGAAGGTATATATATGTTGGGATTGGAAAAGAAAAATGAGGGGTGCGAGGAGGCCATTTTGAAAAAACAAACAAACAAATATTTAACAATATTAGTTTAGTAAAATAAATGCTTGGGATCAGTAGACTGGGATGAATAGATGAGAAGAGATTGAAATAGATTATATAATTATATAGATTATTATTTATGACAACAATTAAAAATAAGTGGTTAATTGTTGTCATAATTAATAATCTATATAATTATAATATTTTACTCAGATAGATAGATAGATAGATAGATAGATAGATAGATAGATGAGCACACATACAAAGGGGTGCTAATAATGTCTCCTATTTTATTATGTTGCCCCCAACATCAGAGCTGGTTAGTTGGGTGGGGTCAGTAGACGTTGAAGCTTCCAGCGGCAATCTGGAAAAATGACTTCTGATATAAAAGGGTATACAATGCCGACAGGTGTCAATGAATTATACCAACTTTGAGCTTCAAATAGTGGTGCCAGTGCGATTATTCTTTTTTAATGGAAAATCTATTCGATACATTCTCATAACAATACTTCTTTTATTAAATATTTCAAAAAATGAACCCCCACCCCTTAACTTGGGCTGCGAGTATTCTCAAACAAAACGTTTCACATGAATTTCATTTGGATTTTTCTCCAGAAAAAGAATAATTATTCCAAAACGTCGAATTGAAACGTATAGATGTGAAAAACTTGCATCCATTGGAATTTGTCGACGCATATTGAATGTTTACGGAGACCAAGCAATGGATGTAAGCGCAGTTAGACGATAAGTAAAGCTTTTCAGAAATGGCGGTGGTGATGTGAGTGAAACTACCGTAATGAACGATTTTGCACAGATGTCGACCTATGAAATGCAGAGCTTTTTTATCATTCATGTACATTCCGTGTAAATAGACGGGAAATATTCCAGACGTCTCTCTCCTTCGTTCACGCACGCACACACACACACACACACACACACACGCACACACACACACACACACACACACACATGGTGAGTGAAAAGTATCTCCCCATTTATAATACTGATAAATTATTTATTAACTATAATTTTTAAAACAAATGGATATAAGAGGAAAGTGAGATTTAAAATTCACTGTGAACACCAGATTTCGCTACGTGCTTCTCGAGTCACCCAGGAATCGCCGCAACTGATTTTACCAGAAACTCTTGTGATATGAAAGACATAACTTCTTGTATTCAATATTTAAATTCTTCTAAAGTGTTGGTTTAGTATAGTAGACTTGCACCTTTAACCAACCCCAAAGAAAAAGTCAAAAGGTGTTAACTCAGAACTCCTGGCTAACTCGGAGTTAGTTTTCAATCACCTTTTATATATATATATATATATATATATATATATATATACACGGAGGCTTCGGTTGCAATACCTCCCATATAATGGTAAGACATTAGTGCCAATAATGTCTTTATCTATCTAATGTCATATCATTATATACACGTATGTATGTATTAAGAGAGAGAGAGAGAGAAAGAGAGAGAGAGCGAGAGAGAGAGAGCGCGAGAGCGAGAGAGAGAGAGAGAGCAAAGCCTACCAAAGATTGCAATCTCAGTGCGCTTTACATGGATCAGTGTATAATTTTCAGCATTCTGCCTATGATCTGCGTTTTAGTGTGCTGCTGCAACAATAAATAATGGCGTAGTGAATTTTTAACAATATATATATATATATATATATATATATATATATATATATATGGGGGAGAGAGATGGATGAGAAAAAATAGAAATTAATAGAAACAGATATTTATTGATATATATATATATATATATATATATATATATGTATGTATTCGCGTTAGTGCATATATTATATATTTGCACTTATGTATTTTCATCAATACAGTGTAATTATCTTCTCTATACTTGTCCGTTTATTCATATTATACCAAGCGTGGCACTTGTGACTAGGGGTTCATGTGCATACATGTACAAGAAGGTGCTGAAAAGTTCTCAACATGAACTATTTTCGAAAATTAGTACTTCAATGTTTGAATATTAGAATTTTGTCGAGAGGTTTTACGTCAGCAGTTCCCAAAGGGTGCGTTGCCCCTCATGGTGGGGCGGAAGAAGATAGCAGGTGAGGCGGAATGGTTGAAAGACAATGAAGATTTAGAAACTGTTTCAAAAGATTCATATGCCAGAAATTAAATATGATTTCAAAATTCAAAATATTATTATGGATTACTTGTAATTGCATGCATATGTCCCATTATAAACAGTTATAAATAATTACTGACCGATTTTATTCGTGTGATATTTTTGATTTTACAGCAAGTATTAATAATATAGTAACTAGGGTTCGCAAATTTGAGGAGAGAGATTTCAATGACAATATTCTGATTTCCAATCCGCGGTTATCTTCCTTTAATCCTTTTTTTTTCTTTTGTCTTTTTTTTTTTTTAATGTAATTTTTATCACGCAGGGCACCTCGGCGTGGTGTAATGGTTAGCAAGCTCGTCTCACTAGAATCATTATAAGTGAGTAGTGAGTTCGATCCACCCTGGGTACCCCCTACTTTCGACCGTGTGTTACGTCTAAGCTACGCTTAGAAAATCGCCTTCCTCCAGGCTTGGATGTTGGGCGTAGGGCTAACAACCCTGCCCCATAAAAAAAAGTTTGTTACGGAATCAGCAAAAACGCTGCCTTACACACTATTAGGTGTAAGGAAAAGTTTATTATTTTATTTATTTATCACGCAATATTTAGTGGGGCACGAGCGTGTTTTCAGTTTAGAAAATGCGACCCAGAAAAATAAAGTTTCGTAAGCACTGGCTTAAAGAAATTTCAGAAAAGATAGACAATAAGTGTTGAACTCTCTCAAAGAATACATAGAACAATATGTACAATTCATAGATTTAGGTCATTTTCCTATTGGTCGGACCAAGAACATTTCACTGACACATTGCGTTTTCACCGTAGCTCTGTGTTAATGTATGCGTACAGATATATGAAAAAAAAAAGCTACTGATTACTAGTGCCTTCATCAGTGATGTGTCGTTGGAGTATCATTTTGCATTATCCCCCAGAAGACTGTGTGCACAATTGCCATCACACGTGTGTCTGTATTTACACACGTGTCATTGTGGATATCCCAGTATCCTCTCGAGTGCCAAGGGACATGTGTGTCCCTATATCTTCCAAAACGTTTATACATGTCCGTTTCATTGCCAAGAAGAAGCCATGCTATATGTATTAATTCGTGTGTGAGCCTGTTTGTTTGTAGCCAAGATGGGCGCCCGAGTCTGGGTTGGTGTGTATATGTGCGCGTGCATCACTGCGTGGAGACATTTGTTGTCGTTTCCAGCGGTGACCGTTCGTTAGATTTTAATGGCTGGCGATATGAGATGGTGCACGAGCGGTGGGGATGGGAAAGAACAGTGTAAGAAAGAGATGTGCAAAGATGGAGTCGGCTTATCCCGGGATGGAGTGTGAATTACCATCATTATCAACATTGTTGACTGTCAACGGCGACGGGGTGGGGATACATATCGACTATTTTTTTAATTTTTTTTAATTCAATTTCACAGCGCTATGAGGAGCACCAACCGGTTTTTTTCAAAATTTTTAATCTTGTCTGACATGTCTACCCTTTTTACTCAATGCTGGGACCGTAAACAATTCAGTTATCCTTCTTCGGACAATAAAACCTCACACTTTAATTGAGAATTAAAAAATTTATATTTAATCCTCCTCCTCCTCCTCCTCCTTCTTCTTCTTCTTCTTCTTCTTCTTCTCTTCCACCTCCTTCTCTTCTTGCTCCTCATATTATTTATTATATTTCATGCATTTGCATATTCGCACCAGATGTTATCACTGGAAACTGAGGGACAGCAATTCATCTTAAATTTCCAGCACCTTTCTCAGTATCATCACAGACCCCAGCAATGCCATAATCTTGGTAGTCCCAATCCTTCATTATATTTTTCTGTTTATTTTCGGGTATCACGGGCGCCAGGTATTCTAAACTATACTCCAATGGTTCTAAACCATTTTTTCATCGCCCCTTTTTTAGATATTGCCATGGGATATCTCCATCATGCGTTAATATTAAACTCGTAAATTCAACAGAGTTAATACAACAAAATTAATACGGGATGTAATATAAACACAGTTATAAAAGTAAAAGCTCATAACACCTGAAACTTTTTTTATATCAGCATATAATTTTAACACAAAGTAGGTCTTAATCTAGAAAGTCATTATGAAAGTCACTAAAGGTGGCACACCCAATTTCCATGTTGAATTTGTCCCCTATTCTCTTCAGATAATCAATATTGTGGTGCTGAGTAGAACAGGCTTCACACTCAAGAACAGCCCCAAAACAATAGCCAAGAGCGTTGATATCTGGTGATGACAGAGGCCTTTCGTCCTTAGTGATGAAGTTAGGACAATTGTCTCTGCACCACTACTGTGCTAAGGCTCGTCATTCCGCCATAGTGCAGGGTCCAATATCTACCATCATAAGTGGCATTGCACAACAGCTTGGGTACTCCTTCCAAAACCTCCTCTATGTTGATCTTTACCCTTTTAGGTACGAAAACAAAAGAAGACATTCCTCTTTCTAAAATGACTGTCCATTATGCCATCATCAGGTGCATATTTCAAACTGATAGTTTAATAGATTTGAATTTAAGTTCACTCGATGTTCATGGGAATTAAATCTTACAAAGTTAAGTTACTGATTTTTACTAACAATTTTTATCTAGACGTAACTTTAAAATATTTGAATTTTTACTAAAAAATTCAAATATTCTAAAGTTACGTCTATATAAATTTTTTTAATTTTAATTTAAAATTAAAATATAAAATATTAAAAATAAGCAAATGCAGAAGAAATGAAACGAGCGTAAATCATGAAACGTAAAAATCTAAATATTCAAATATTAAATGTAAGTAAAAAATTAAAATTTTACAATTTTAAATAAAATAAAATTAAATTAAAATTAAAATTAAAAAGTAATAAGTATAATTTGAAATTAAAAGTAAAAATTAAACAATGTAGGTAGCAAAAATAAAAGAAGTTTAATTATTAAAATTAATATTTTGAAA
Source organism: Ascarosepion bandense (assembly GCA_037127315.1). Lineage (NCBI taxonomy): Eukaryota > Metazoa > Mollusca > Cephalopoda > Sepiida > Sepiidae > Ascarosepion > Ascarosepion bandense. Next base: position 1,987,851 of record JBBBDQ010000296.1, on the reverse strand, counting down.
GAAAGAAAGAAAGAAAGAAAGAAAGAAAGAAAGAAAGAAAAGGGCAAATGTATAGAGGAATCTATATCAATCTGGGTCTAAGAATTTAAGTGCGTCATTTTTTTCTATGACAGCATGTGGTCATTAAATCACTTCTTTATTAAGCAAATTAGAATTATTGATATGGTTTCAGATGATAAGTTTTTTTTTCTTAAAGGCATAGATTACATTTATCTCCTTCTCCATTGTAAGGTTTGGATTTAGCTACGATATTTCTGGTAATAGTTACGATATTCTAGGTAATAAATGGGTCTTTGTTGTTTTTTTACTTTTCAATGTATGAATAAAGCAGTACTTTTGCTGTATTTACTGTTGTTTAAACAACATGTGATTGTTAAATCTTATCTTCCACCTGTTAGAAGTACTTCCAAAGTAAAATTTAACATCATTATCATCCGAATGAATTCGAGCTCTATAAACAATAATTTCGGACATACATTGGTCATTCAATGGCCAGGTTTTATTTTTTCGGTAGTTGCAATTATTTTTAGAGGGATCATTTTTGCTATTAATTTGGTGACAAATATTGTTTGTGTCGGCCAAATATTTATTTGATATCATAGCATTATGTTGTGAAATAAATTTTTCTGTTTTGAAAACAACTGTGACTTTAACATTGTTTTTGTTGAAGATTTTTATAGTGTGTTGGATCGTAGAAATGTCTGTGAATTTAAGGAAGAGTTAACCAATGTTAGTTTGGACGTTATAACTGAAGGGTGGGTTAAACCAAATAATGTTACGTTTACGTGATTTCTGCTTATTTCTGCCTACCATGTTTTTAACAGAGTATTCTAAACTAATGTTGAGTTTACTTTTTTTCTAAAACATTAATGTAATTAATTTTAGAATTGTTAAAAATTTCCTTATCGCTAGAATTGGTACTTAAACGAAATTGGATAGACTTATGTAGGTTGTTGGTAATTCTCTGGGGGTGGTTTGATTCCCTGTTGATGCTTGTATGATTACGTGAGTCCTTATTGTACAGTTTCTACAGACCATTGCTCAAGTCAAACGTAACATCTAAGAAATTTCAGACTTTAGCGTTAGTTATGGTGATAATGTCAAGATCGTGGACATCGAAAAATTTTATAAATTGAAGATGTGCCTAAAATTCCAGAGCAAAGAGTCCTATCAAGTTGCAGACCTCTGCAGGATCATATGGAGATGGAGAAATTAGGGTTGTTTTTTCTAGTCCACAGGCATTCATCGTAGAATAAAATAGATTTCTGAGCCTGTTTGATGATGTTGATGTCTTGTTCGCTGATGGGTCAGTAGTTTTTAACCAAATTTAAGGCTGCGTTTAAACGATTTTCAGATATAGATGGATAAAAGTCACAAATATAAAACTAGGTGGAAGTGCAATCCATTTTATTTCTAATTTTTGTGAACCAATCAAATGCTTCCGCTGTGTTCTTCCATTGGTTCATGCCTAAGGCCTTCTTAGTGAATGTAGAAGCTCTTTCAAGGATAATTTTGCTAATTTTACCTATGTAATTTTTCGAAGGGTTTCATAATCTATATTGTAGATTGTTGATGAAATTGTGTTTATGATCCTTGATTGTTATGAATGTCTGTTGTTTATGTAAAATTGGTAGCCTATCATCTATTTCCAGATCCTTAGTTATTTTATTTATGTTGGCTTCCCAGTTACAAGGCGTCTTTTTATAATTTTTGTTGATTTCACGGAGAATGGCTTTGTGGTAAAATTTTATCTGCATGTAACTTTATAATTTTAAATCTTTAATCTTGTTATTACAAAAAGCAGTAACTAAACTTTATAAGATTTAATTCCCATGAACAGTGAGTGAACTTAAATTCAATATTATTAAACTGTCAGTTTGAAATATGCACCTGATGATTGCATAACGCATAAAAATCCGAGTCGGGCCATAGACGTTGAATAATATATATATATATATATATATATATATATATATATATAAACTTATTTATAAATCGAACATTGTCTGTATGTATGTATGTATGTATGTATGTGTGTGTGTGTCCGTTACCTATAGACTCCGTAACGGCTGAACCGATATCCTTGAAAATTTCCACAGGTGTACTATAAGTGTCTGCGAGTGTTCTTAGTTAGGTTTTGTGTCGAGGTACACCAGATAAATATCGAAAATCGATAATCGAAAACATCGGATTATAGAAGGAGTGGTCCGATTTTAATCAAATTTGATACACTGATAGACAAAGACATAAGAAACGATATTCAGAAGTTTCAAGGTTGCAGTTCTTACAATAGTGCAGAAAATCGGTTATATATATATATATATATATATATATATATATATATATATATATATATATAAAAGGCAGGATGTTTGTGTGTGTCTGTTTATCTGCCTGTATGTCTGTATTTTTTCAGCCCTTTTATTTTAGTTTTTGCTTCGGGCTTGGCTTCAATTAGGTATTATTGTAGTTCTTAGTCTCAGCCATGATACCATTTACTTAGAGGACTTATTTAGCCTTCAAAATTCAGTTTGCGACGAAAAAATCTTATTTGATATCGATACCAGGAAATCAAAATTTGACTTACATCCAGGACCATGGATTAGTTTTTAAAGCTTTCATTACACCCGAGCAACGTCGGGCTATACTGCTAGCGTATATATATATATATATATGCGGATGACTATTTATGCTCTCGTCTGTCTGTCGATTGAGCACTCTGGAGGAGGGTAGATTTATAAACATTAGCCTCTTACCACTTTATGCAACATTCTTCAACTATGAATCGAATACGCTGAGCTTATGGCGTTTTGTTTTTTACATTCTTTAAATAATACGCTATAAAATCTGTTTTCCTGTCCCATGCGCTGATAGTTAGCAGTTTATTCTCCGACAGAAAACGAATCGGTCGAGTTTCAATCCCGGCTTGAAGCATTCGATTGTGTAACTGATGAGCTGTGATACAGCGACACAGGCTTGTATGCTAATGACTATATGTATATATAGGACCAAAGGAGCCTTATACATACATATATATTTATGCATGCATAAGTCTCCTGTGGTTTTTGGACCTTGTCTTTGTCCAGGTTATTTAAAACTACCATGGGTAGTGGGAATCAAAAACTTTCTGATAGGCTATCGGCGTGTGTAAGTTCTTGCTTTTCTTCTGTCAAGCTGCATGTTGTATTTAATACTATTCAGATGTTTCCATCTTTCGCTAAGTTTGGTTGCCCGACCTGCAAAATAGTTCCGTAGTTTATCAATTTAAATGTCAGTGTGACAAGAAAAGGGAGCGAACTAACTTGCAGTTGTAGAACAGGACTGGACTACACTTGCCTGTCTATATAAGACATTTGGTTATCAACCCTGGTTGCGCTTCCAAATAAGCTGATAGTCCGTTTAGGGTGCTGCACAGGGCTCGGTCGCTTAAACGTGGTTTTCAGAAGTGGTTTACATCAAGCTTGATTGACCAACTTTATGCAGGCAGAAGGATAACTTTCTTCGTTATTTGTGTTTCAAGAGAGCACCATGTGCAATTGTTTTTTTTTCTGCTTTATTCTCACTATGATGTTATTTACACCGATTTGTTTGTTTTTAGTAGAAAATTTATTTTAGTCGTAGGTCCTTAATTACTGATCGTGTTTACCTTTATCTTTATTGCTGTTCTAACGAATCTTTCAGAAGAAGTGTTAGACGAAAAATGTTCCTTTAAAAGAATGCATTACATCATTTCCAAAGCTATATATATATACATATATATATATATGGTGTTGAGTTATGATAACGTTTGGTACCAAGATTGTTGCTTTTTCAGTAGTTTTACTGATAAAATGTATTTTGGCAATCAGGTTTCATCTATCATAAAGTGCTCGATATCGGGGTGGGGATAGAGCATTGACAGTTTTACTGTGAAGAATTTGTCACTTTAAGTGAGCAGGTTCATGCTGACTTTGAACGTTCTTGAGGACATCCTTATAATGGCCTTACTCATTTTTACTCAAGAAACTCAGCCCTGATAGGTGAGGAATCATAACGGTGTCCTCACGAAACTTCAAGTCGGCATGAACCTGCTCAGTTAAAGTGATAAATTCTTTGTACTAAAACTTTATATAAATATAGATCTGGCCAACCTAATGTATATATCAAAAACTTCTTTTATCAATAGATAAGTATAGAAGGGAAGCAGTTTCTCTAAGCGAAGTTTTGCCAAAAGTTTCCAATGTTTCTTTTTTCTTCGCCCTCACGCATACACATCGGCATTGTCATGGAATCTCTACAGGTCCGTTGTAGACAATTATATAAACGTCACCCCGCTTCTCTTTACTATATCATAACAAAACATAAATGAAGGGTAGTGAAAGACCGTCCCTGAAGGCACTAAGCAACAAAAAGTGCTCAGCACTATCCTGAGAAGGTAGTGCAAAAATACACTTACGATTTTTGGGGATTCGTATCTCACTACCAGGGTTTCGGTCGTTAGGTCTCTTCAGACATGGACACGGAAAACCAATGGATGTTGCCCCAAATATAAATAACAGGAGGAAGAGTAGTAATAAAAAGGAGGAAAAAAGTTCCAAAGTAGAGAACAGGAATTACTTCTGACAAAAAGAGGGTCGCAGGCTAAAGGAAAGTAGAAGTTTATTCGGGTTCGTAAGAACCCAGGACTTAGTTCTTCAAGTGTCTACATTTTGACATCACTTTCGCGTTTAGTAATTCTCTTTTATTTCTAAAAGAAATAATGGCAATTTTTCTTTCTGGCATAGTCTGCAGCAGATGTCTCCACGGTTTTTTTTTTCTGCTATCACTTTCTTTACATTTTTCCACTTCACGCAGGGACTTCTTTCGTATTTTCTTTTAAACTGATATATATATATATATATATATATACTTATTTATAAATGGGACTTTGTCTGTGTGTGTGAGTGTGTGTCTGTGTGTGTGTCCGTTACCCCGTTACCTATAGACTCCAAAACGGCTGAACCGATTTTCTTGAAAATTTACACAGTTGTTCTATAAGCGTCTGCGAGTGTTCTTAGTTAGGTTCTGTGTCGAGGTACCACCGATAAATATCGAAAATCGATAATCGAAAATATCGGATTATAGAAGGAGTGGTCCGATTTTAATCAAATTTTATACACTCAAAGACAAAGACAAAGACATAAGAAACGATATTCAGAAGTTTCAAGATTGCAATTCTATCTTTGGATAACTTATTTGACTCCGATATTGGAAATCGATACCCCGATATCCTACCGGGTCTGATCAAAATCAGTTTTTCAACCCTTTTATTTTAGTTTTTGCTTCGGGTTTGATTCTGATTAGGTATAATTGTAGTTCTTAGTTTCAGCCACGATACCATTTACTCAGAGGACTTATTTATTTAGCCTTCAAAATTCAGTTTACAACGAAAAATCTTATTTGATCTCGATACCAGGAAATCAAAATTTGACTTACCTTCATTCATTTTTCTTTCATTCTACGGTTTCGCTTTAACTGGAAACAACTATTGCTTTTTAGTCTTTCATGCCAACGTCCAAAGAGTCTGAGCTCCAGGAACATGGATTAAAGCCTTCATTACACCCGAGCAACGCCGGGCTATACTGCTAGTATATATATATATTCGATCCCGGCCAGAATCAAGTGTTTTTGTCTAGTCACACTGATGAGCTGTGATACAGCGAAACAGGTTTTTATGTGGATGACTAGTATATACTATGTTTGCCAGAAATCCTGACTCACTTAGGAAGCGGGAAGTGGAAAGAAAACGACAAATCTTGATTTCTGGGGAAATTCCCAAGAACTCGATACTTCGGATTCACTTTTCTAGTCAACACCCATTACACTATAGGAACCTGCGCGTGGTAAGCGGACATTTAAATTTAAAACTGTTTGCATAATTCCTTTGCAGAAAGAAATGTTGCTATCTTATGAAAGAATTGAAAGGTTTGCTTACTCTAAACTTACGACTTGTTACATATTATCTCGTCCGTGGGACCGATCAGGTTAATGACTTACTTTGAAAAAATGATACCACAGTAAAAAATAATCTCGATGAATAGCCAATGAAAAATTACTTTGAGCTGATATTTCTTTACGCTTTATGTTTCAGTTTATTCTTCTAGAAATACAATCGTCAAAAAATGTGCATTCATGCCTAACTACCATTGCACATGCATAACAGGCTTACAACCATATGGTTATCTATCTATCTATCTATCTATCTATCTATCTATCTATCTATCTATCTATCTATTCTCAACAGAGTTTTGTAACTATGAAGCAGTTTCTCTAAGCTAAGTTTAGCCAAAAGTATCCAATGTTTCTTTTTTCTCCTCCCTCGCGCATACACATCAGCCTTGTCATGGAATCTCCACAGGTCCGTTGTAGACAATTATATAAACGTCACCCCGCTTCTCTTTACTTCAGCACAAGCACAAATCCAATTTTGTGATCGCGGTGAGCTGATTATTGCTTCAACACATGTACACCAAATGACATTTATATATGCAACGAAACACGAGAACCAAGCATTTTATTAATACAGAGGTTTGTATTTTCAAGGGTATATATATATATATATATATATATATAAAAAAGAGAGAGAGAGAGAGAGAGAGATGTGAATGCGTGAACACGTGTGGGGAAGCAACATTTCTTAAAATCGGATGTCGCTAATAAGTTTAAAGTGCTCTGCATCATCAAAAGTTTCTTCTGACTGCATTGTTTTCTTTATCGGTTGCAATCATTTTCGTCTTCTCCGTTAAAACCATGAGGAGTCAGTGAATTAATAATTGTGGGCAGCTTATAAAATAAAATAAAATATTAGATGCATCTTAGATTATTTATTGAAAAGAATGCGAGAGAGAGAGGAAGAAATTGCTAGAAAACATAGAAATTGATAGAGGAAAAAATGGAAAGAACATTACAATGATTTCATTTCAATTAATCGAAGCCAGAAAATATTTGGGAAAAGTTCTCATTCTGTGTGATGCGTTCTTATTTATCGGTAACGCTCGATTCCTGATTTCAGCGATAATTAAACGCGAGAAACAGTTAATTACAGAATTTACAGGAAATAATATTAAACCTTTAGAGTGGAGGCTGTACATTAAAAGCGCTAATTGTTTATCACGCACACATATATGCATACTTCTTCTTCTTCTTCTTCTTCTTCTTCTTCTTCTTCTTCTTCTTCTTCTTCTTCTTCTTCTATGTGCCTTGTCGGTTTCAGGATGTAGGTGATCGTGGCCTTCCACGTCTCCCTATCCCTGATGGCTCTTAGCACACTTTCTCTTGTCAATTATGTTATCCACTGCTTTTCTTTGTCTCTTTTTTTTCTATCTGGCCTGTTAGTATCAGGTTCTCCAAGCCCTCCTTCCTTATTGCATGTCCAAGGAACTTCAGTTGTTTCTTTCTGATGCTCAATATTAATTTCCTTTTCGTTTCCATCCTTTCCAAAACCTCATCAGTGCTCACATGCTCGGTCCATGATATCTGCGGAATCCGCAGACGCACACACAAAAAATACACGCACATACATACACACACAAGCACAAAGATATATGTGTGTAGTAGTAGTAGTAGACGAAGAAAAACCCTGAAGAGTGAAGACATCCCAACAATGCCTTTACGAAACTTCGAATTCGGTATAACTCTTCTCAGTTAAGTGACAAACATCTTCGCGTTAATTCTGTTAACACTCTATCACTTTCTTGATAACTTTACAAAAAAAAAAAAAAATAACCTGCTTTCCAAAAATGCCCTTCTACTAGTAAACCACTGAAAACAAAACAGCAATCTTGATACTAAGCACCATTAAAACGTAACACTACGCACACGCACGCGCGCACAGGTATATATATATATATATATATATATATATATATATATATATATATACGCCGATTGCGCACTATGGATAAATGGTAGACTTTAAAAACAGTAGCTGCTCACGCATTTATACATCGTTCATTCAGTAATAATGAATTTGAACACTCTCGGCTACTGGCGCGTGCTTACATTCTGTATATAACACGCTAAAATCCACTTTCCTCTATCGAGCGCCCATAGTTTAGTGGTTAGAATCTCCGATTGATGTTAATACTGTCGGGTTTCAATCTTGGTTAGAAACAATCGGAAGTCTAACCGTAAAGATAAGCTGTGATGAGGCGAAATAGAGCTGTCTGCTGAATGTAAAATGTGTGTACGAAAGTTACAAGCGTTTTATTCAAAAGACTTTCTATTTAGCATTCAATTTGTTTAGTTTTTTTTAGGCAGAGTTGGGAATTTTTATATACAAATATTATGTGTGTGTGTGTGTGTGTGTGTGTGTGTGTGTGTGTGTGTGTGTGTGAATAAATACAAAAAGAAATCTATCAAGGCAAACATGCATCAGAAGACGAAACTCGTTGGCTAAGATAAATTTTCTTGTCTTTATTCATCGTAATTTTATTTTTAGTTATATCTGACAGATGAACATAGCACCCTCATATATATATATATATATATGTGTGTGTGTGTGTGTGTGTGTGTGTGTGTGTGTGTGAATAATTCAATAGAGTCATTTCACTCCGATAAGCGCTGCGTACGCGAAACTTTGAACCATTATTAATTTATTGACTCGGTAATAGATAGATATACAAATACAGACGATGTGGTCATAGCGATCAACACTACTTGGTGACTGTCAGTTTCGCACTTTGATGCCGCCTTCAAACACAGAACACTTGGTCTGAACATTGCCTGTGTTGATATCCGGGTCAACTCTGTCTATAAACACATTATCGCCCATAGTGAACTATGAATATCGGACATTTTAACAAATTATACACACAGAGACAGATAGACACACATACACACATACACACATACACATATAGACATACTCACACGCATACATACACACACATATGCACATACTCACACGCATACATACACACACACACATACATATATATGTATGTGCATGTGTGCGTATATATGTGTTAGTGAGTGTGTATGTGCGTGTGAGTGCATGTGTATGTGTTACAAAGATTGAATTTCTCAAAAGTAATTCGCGCGAAGCATTTCTAAAAGATAGCCTTTTTAAGGCAAACATTTTAGTAATTCTACCCAGCCTGCTATATAGAATTTCCAGAAAAACAGACAGTTCTCGCCTTGTCTCTGTGACAAGAGTAATTACATTCTAGTTTCAAACTCTCTCTCTCTCTCTCTCTTTCTCTCTCTTAGAATAAATAACTTCCCTCTGTTAGCCCTCAGTCTAACGTCAAATCTGATACTAACTCAAATGGGAGCAAGAGATGCACTTGCACATCCGAGAAACCTCGTTACCCTACTTCTTCCAATGGGTCTTTTTGTCCTCATGTATATGAATGAGCTTGTCTTGGTACACTTGGTTTCTGGCAAGTGTGATGTTTCAGACCCAAATTATTGTTCGGTTGCCCTGACCTCTATTCGGACAAGATACATACAATCGAAGTATCGCGCCTGAATCTATCCTGGGTTGTTAAGGGTGCTAGTTTTTGTCGTTATCAGCTTAATAGTCAGAAATCCGAACCTTTGTGTATCTTTGAATGCTATCCTATCAGTAGGTGTATAGTGTTGGATCTATTGTACTGTCATTTTGTGAATGGGCTCGGGACAGTGCAGTAGTCTCCGGTGGACGCCTGTCGATGATTGGTACTGTCACAGCAATATCACCAGGTGAGCAGCTCAGGTAATTTATGCGCACATCTTCAATGGGTGTCTGTTCCACTGTCTACTAAAACAAACATGAAAACAACCCAATCGAATACGGACACACATATCGCAAATGCCATAGCATTCGATATTTCGAAGGCCTTTGACATGGTGTAGCACAAATGATTGCTACATAAGCCCTCCAGCTATGAAATCGCTAGAAGAGATTTCTTAATTATATAATCCTTCCTAACCGGTAGATCCCTGAAGGTAGTTATTAACTTCCAGTCATCCAAGGCCTTGGCAGTCAACGCAGGTGTCCCACGGGGTTCACTTCACGGACCAACCACTTTCTGGTTTATATTAATAACCTGCCTAATAATATACTCCGATCCTTTGTAAACATCTATGCTGATGATACAATGATATACGAACACAACTCCAAGAATCTTGACGATCGGAGATTGGCAGCTGACCTCTCTACTGATCCAGCCTAAAAACTGGCTACTTACATTCAATGCCTACAAAACCAAACTTTTTACATTTCATCATCGCCGATCAGGCCTCGCAAGTGACTTCATAACCAGATCACGTGGTTAATTTCCATATTGCCCATTACTTTTCAGACCATAACCTTAGTTAAGTCCTTGGTATTATGTGGTAGCTCTTGACATCGTCTTACAGAAGAATCAAATCAAGGGCGTTAGACCCCCACATGTCGGGTTTGGGAACGTGTTCATTAAGAACTCCCAGTCAGTTGCTTCTGAGTTACCTGGATAAATCGGAGAGTAGCAGAATCTGGTTAAAAGCACGTAAGACTGCCTCTCGATCCTGAATTGAGTGTTAATTTGATATTGGCGGGTGTATTCATCCCGAGGCGCTGAGGGAAGAAATTAATCGGCAAAACATGGCCACTGGCTCTTGGGCCCATCACAAACCATGTGAAATGAATGAGCTTGTCGTTAGCTACATGCTTTCCCTCCTATACACCGAGCCGCTTTCAAGAATCCAGCTTTCTTCCAGTCGCTGTGGATAGTGACTAGTGCTACAAGTACAGTGTGTTTTTTCATTTCTTGCTTAAGAGTGAAAGATTAATACTTTCGGTACGTTAAAATATGTAGCATGTCACATAATTACGTTGGTTCGCCTCCCATCTATCTTATCGTTCTCAAATAACTGGCGCATTCTGATGATATGGCAAGAATAAAGTTTTATTATTGTGATAGTTTAATTTAATTCTGGCTTGTCAGCATCCTTTCTCATTGGTGCACATGTGTAATCGCGTCAATATAAACATCAATTTTGTCTTAAAGGATGAAACGTATAACACAAAATGTTAATCTATGTTGATATTTTTTATCACGACGAAATTTCTCCGCATTCTGAAACAATAACTTTTAGAAAAAGTCATTGTCATGGCACAAAAGACTCTGGCAGTAATTTATTTCCCAACAATGCCAGACGTTGGTGTTCGGTCCAAGGTAAAAAGCAAAGATTTCAAGGATGAATAGTTCTGCTCAATTAGCGGTCTGGGATAGCAATCTTTTGAGATCGTTTCTTTTTACAGGAAACGGAACAGGAAATGCCAAAATAATATTATCATTACTAATAATTCAAGATAAAAATATTACTATTAATTGCTTTCACAAAGAACTTGAACAGAGTTGATGTTTTTACCCATGTTTGTCTTTTTCTGTATCTGTCTATTTGTCTGTTTGTTTTTTAATACAATATCGCCAAAAATTCGCAATGAATTTCAATATTTAAGGTCAGAGTGGCTGTGAGCCAAGGAAAAATTGATTAATTTTACAGTGGAACCAGTAATATTTTTGTTTTTATGAACATTGCAGGCGAGGACAATTTTTTAAGATTTTCGAGTGCCTTTGACGTCATCAAGGTGACGTAAGCATAATTGGAAGATAGTGTTGTAATTCAATGAGAAAATTCAGAATCTTTCACGTGACTACTTTCTTTTTAGTATCATTGATATTATCAGAGGCATATGTTCACTTTAATATTTTCTAGTTAAGAAAAATAGAAAAAATCTATCATAGAATCAGAAAAGGCTATCTAATTTTATTACTGAACTAAACTGAATATAAAAAACATTTCCACACTTTAAAAAAAAGTTTTTTTTTTCCTTTCGAGCTTGATTTTTCATTTAAAAAAACAATCAATATCTATTTACTTTTTACCATTCACCCATATTGTTGCCGCATATGTTCCGGTGACCTTGTTATTTATCTTATTCAACCCGATCGGGTGGTTCGGCTTCAGTTACTTACCCACTATCGGAAGGTTGCCTCTCTGTGACTTTTCTGTAAACACTTTCATGGTAATTGTTCAGATGAGCTCTTCGCTATCGTACCTAGATTTTTTTAAATTTAAGCATAGTACTAGACTGGCGTCAAAATCTCAGAAATTTACAGTTGAGCTGGCCAGATGTAACCATAAGGTCTATGCTAACAGTTTTTTTTTAAACTTCTCGCTTGTGGAACTCCCTTCCCGCTCTATGTTTTCCAGCCAAACTTTTAAAAAAATTACAGAGTTTACAATAAGAATCTTAGTGCCATTGTATCTGGAGAAAAACACATTAATTTAAAAATTCATGCAAAATAAAATAATTGTTAGATTTTAATGCAACTTTCGGGACTTATTTACAAATGAACGAATTTGTTTTGAAATTATTATTTTTAGAAAGTTTTGGTAAAAATATTTTTTGACATTTGTTAGCTACCCTCTTCCAACTTTATTTTATATTTCGGGAAACTAAATTCGTTTGATAAAATTACAAACCAAAATTAGCTACTAAAATAAAAAATGTGTACAGTTCTACCGTTTAAAAAACAAACTAATATATGTACGTCAAATAGACATTTGAATTTAAAAAGATAACTTAGTTTCCACATGGAGACTTCTACAAACCTAAAACAATTCTAATCCTGACAAACTGTTAGACCAAGATCTTCATTTTTCAGGGGAATACAACACAAGAGGGGGAGGGAACATTACCCAAAAGAGTGTGTCCACTTTTTGTTTATTTTTTGTTTCGTGAAAATAGAACACAGGCGTGTAAAAAATTCCGATTTTAAATTCTATCTTTCCGTGATTTAATTTAGCCAAAAGGCCTATCTTAATTCTAATATTATTATCATTTTGTTGTCTTTTTCTCAAATTTCTTTTAACCGGCTAATTAAATCCTCACACACACACACACACACACACACACACACACACACACACACACACATGCACACACACACACACACACACACACACACACACACACACACACACACACACATATATATATGTAGTGAGGAGGATACCTATATAAATTTCTATATGTTAGAACAATTTTGTTCTAATTCAAGTTTATGGAAAGTACTTTAATCAGTAGATTATCCATAGTACATTTACATCATGGTTCTGACAACATTTCACCGTTCTTGACAGATCTTCCATTATCACTATATGGTATACTTAATAATAAAAGTGATAAAATCATAAACAAAAAGAAACTAAATGTAATCGTCTAGACTATATAACTAAACACACATTTAAAGCAAAATTCATTTAAAAGTTTCAAATGTCAGCGTATCTTCTCCTGCGTGCGCACGTGTAGTCACGCCAACGTAAACTTTATTTTAGTCCTAAAGGACGAAAGCCATTACACAAAAATCATTCCACTTCATCATAGATTTTTCTTTCTCTCTCTCTCTCTCTCTCTCTCTCTATATATATATATATATATATATATATATATATATATATATATGCAAAAGAGATAATAACTATACTCGTGTCGAAAAACATTCCACGGAGCTACGGAGAAGGGAAAAATGGTTTTAAAAAAAGAAAGAGCTAAATACATGAACAAAAGAGTCAAAAGAGTTCAGACCGAGTTAGCACGTAGCCCAAAGAAATAAACCCGACACGAGTAATCAACTAACAAAAAAGCGCTCAATACTTAGGTAGTAAAGTATATCTAGTGAGCCAGAAGGTTAGGTAAGTAAAGTATATATAGTGAGCCACAAGGACTTACCTAGGTTTCACCTAAACGGATCGTCAGGGAAAGCTGGCTAACAAAGAAAGAAACAAACGACATGTATAAAGAAAATTCAATCAACCCACGCGAACAAGAAAGAAGACACCAAACACAAACAGGGGAGAACTTTATTAAGAAAACAAATTTCATATATATTAAACTTTTAAAAAGATTGGTGATTGCAAAGACGAAAACAAAAAGCGAAAACCAAAAATGACACAAACCTACCATAAACAAACTTAATCCAAAAGCCAAGACTTTCTATGCCTACATTTATTTAATATTTCCGTTTTGGAATTCAATAAATTATTGGCGTGTTTATACGAAGCTATAGCAAATTTTTCCTCTACACACAACCTACAAAATTTCTGGCCGGCTTTATACTCAGCACATCTCTTTAATACTTCCCATTTCAAAATAGGGTCTATATTAAGCTCTCGTTCAATGGACCACACATAAGTGGATAGGGTAGTGCTATGTTTATAATTTTCATTATTAAAGCTACTAGTATGATTGTAATATCTTTTTTTAAAAATATCTTGGGTAGCACCTAAGTATATTTTGGGTTAAGTGTCTTCAGCGTTTTTATAAATTTTAACTCTTTATAGACAACACAATCTTGCTGGCATTTACCCTGCAAGGGACAATTTTTCTTAATCCTACAATTACAACTACTTATGCCAGTACTCGTATCATCCCTAACTTTTTCTTGTATTTTCTCCAAATTGGGCACACAGCAATAACTAAGTTTTACGTTATTTTTGTTAAATATTTCATACAACTTTACCGAAATTTTGCTCTAATAAACTGAAAAATATTTTTCCGATTTTGGTTTTTGCCGCTAAATTGAACGGGGGTTAAATCATAAGATGTTCCTACCTCTATTCTTTCATTTGCTTCTCTTAGTGTCCGTATATACTAGTTTATCTCTATGACCACCTTTAATGAGTGCATCTTGGTACACTTTTTTATGATTATTGAAGATATCTTTACTAGACGAATTGTTTGATAATCTATAAGAAATACTTTTAGCAATACCCCGCATAATGTGTGCCGGGGAATTAGATTTAATGTTTGCATATTCCATATTTTGGTTTTCTTTCATGTAAGGGGATATGGATCCATTCAAAACCCGTGGTTGTTAAAATCTATGTATTTATTAAGCTTATACAGTAATAAGCACCCTATTAATTCAGTTACCTCGGCCCCATCATACGCACCCATGGGGTTGTCAAAGTTGTTTAAGTCATCCTTTTTTATCCATAATATTTTGTTGTGGTATAATAACGTCTTTCGGCAATGCCTAATAACGTCTATTTCTTGATCAGAAATTTCGCTAAATTCCCTATTTTTATTAGTGCAAGTATAACTTACTTTGAGTGTGTTTCTGTTGAAAATTTTGAGAATTAAACGTTGAGAATTAAAAAAAAACATTTTACAATCTAACTCTCAACCAAACAGACAAATTAAAAACAGCAATAGAAACGAAACATTATCTGGTTCAACCCACCATTTAAATTAAAAGTAAAGACCAAAATAGGACAAACAATTTTTAAACTAATAGATAGGCACTCTTCAAAAGAATCAGAACTAAACAAAATTTTCAACAGAAATACAATCAGACTAAGTTATAGTTGCACTAATAATTTAGATAGTTTCATAAAAAAACAAAACGCCAGAAACTTAAATAGCATCGTACAAAACAAAACTGCCAACAAAGAATGCAACTGCAGGGACAAAAATAAATGTACACTTCAAGGTCTTTGCAACACAAAAGAAATAATTTATAAGGCAGAGGTACATGACCCAAATGGCCAAAACAAAATATATTTGGGCTCAAGCAAAGACACCTTTAAGACCAGGTGGTTCAACCACAGATCTACATTTAAAATAGAAAAATTAAAAAACAGTACAAAATAGGCTAACCACGTCTGGAAATTGAAATCAAAAGATGGGAAAAACCCAAGCATAACGTGGAGCATTGTCAAAACAGCCAAGCCTTACAATGGTGGACAAATAAGAAGAAAAATTAGAAATTATGACATACCCAAATAAAGACGAACTGTTAAATGAAAGAACAGAAATTATGACTAAATGCATCCGCACTAAGAAATACTTCTTAGGTTCATACAACCATGGATGAAAACGTCATAATTTGTTTTAATTTAAACAATGCGCGTTCAAAAATTTCCTGCCACGTGAACGTTCAAATAAACACCGTTACAGGAGCCTTCTTAAAAAAAGAAAAACGGTAAAAGGTAAAATCAGTTATTAAAAATCGCTTGAAGACACCACTCATGGTAGAAACCTGGATAGCGAAATAACTCGTTTAAAAATTGAAACATATATATATATATATATGCATTGTACTGTTCTAACGTTCAAAAATTGTGAAACTTAATGAATACATAGTAAAGAGAAAGCTTGTACGAAGGTAATCTGAATAGAGACAAAGTGGTATGTAAAAGAGTTACTTGGAGCTATATGGAACAGGAAGTTGTTGTGGGCCGTGATTTTCCACGTTGTGAAAAGACATACCATATTAAACAAAATAATGTAATATATTTCATACAAAAATATTCGGTTCGGCTGTCACCAGAGAGAGAGAGAGAGAGAGAGAGAGAGAGAGAGAGAATATATGCATGTATATATATATAGAGAGACTGGAGAGTGATTAATATATATATATATATATAATTCCAAGTAAAGAGAACTCAAGGTTTTACTATTTTGAGTGTCCCGACAGTTATTTTATTATGGACTTAATATAATTATATAGTTATGAATTAATTGTAGATTGCGACACGGACATCTCTATGTTTCGAGATAGATTCTCATCATCAGTCGATGTCTGATGTTGGTTGTGCAGATGATTTATATTTAAATAATAAAAACCTTTGGTTTGCTGTGTATGTATGTGGGAAGATATAAAATTTATTAGGAAACACTTTCCGGGAAAAAATCCACTAAGTAAGATCTTTAATAAAAATACTATAAAAAAAATCATAAAAAATCACAATTATGATATCTTAAAAACTTTAACAAAATTAATAAAAACAACCGGATAAGAGAAAATAACAATTTAGACAAGAAAAAATGTACTTGCAAAAACCCTATTAAGTTAAAACTTAATTATTATTATTATTATTATTATTGGAGTAGATAGTACCCACCATCACCCGGTTTTACACTCCACCACCTTCTTTTGAACAGGATTAGAGTTGATCACCTTGTTTCTTGTTTAGGAAGGGGTTTCCGGTACACTTTCCTTCGACTTCGGTCGTGGTTTCCGGCTTTCTCTTTTCCAATCTTTTCACTTTTCTTTTTTAATTTTTTTTTCAATTGGATTAGATAGACTGAACTATTGCCCGGTTCACACTCCACCCACGTCTATTGAACAGGTGTAGAGTCTCATCCATTGTTCCCTGTTTAGGATGTGGTTTCCGGCTTTCTCTTTTCCAATCTTTTCTCTCTTACATAGCTCCCTGCGCACCAGTGGCCTTACCGCCTTACTCGGGGTGATATGATTAAAAAAAAATCCCTATCAAAATATCATTGGTACAAAAAAAACAAAAAAAACAAAAGAAAAACACACACACACATTAAAGTGGAAAATTCTAAAAGAAGCTTAAACATGTAAGTCCTTAAATGAAAAACTACTTATTATTAAATCACTTAAGAATAAAAATCTATTAAATAAACGCAATGAGATAAATATCATATGTAAACATTTCAAATTGTTAACATTGGAAAGTGGGTAAAATCTAAATGAAATAACATGCATATAACTAACAAGTGGTTAAGGAAAATAATTACTGACGAACTATCAAAATAAATTGAAACATAAAATTATTTATTTAAATTTTTTTCTTTTTATAAAAAAAAATGCTTTACAACAAATAAATAGATAGATAAAAAAATAAATAAGTGAAAAATACAGCTGTAGTACTAAATGAGAATATCATATCAAAGGCAGTAAAACTAAAAGAAGAAGAGAGGAAAAAATGGAGAATGACAAGATCAGGTTAAAGGCAGGTTAACATCTTGACCGTTAAGGAGCGAAAGGTAGAAGGGAAAAGGGTAGAATGAGGATGGAAAAAAAAAGAAGAAAAACAGAAAAAAAGTTGGTTAGTATGTATTCTTTGGGGCCAAATCCCAAAATGAATTTTCGCTCTGATTAGTCAAAAGAAACATACATGTAAATTTTATATCTTCCCACATACATACACAGCAAACCAAAAGGTTTTTGTGATTTAAACGTAAATCATTTACACAATCAACATCAAACATTGCCTGATGAGGAGAATCTATCTCGAAACATAGTAATTTCCGAGTCGCAATGTACAATTAATTCATATATATATATATATATATCTTGTTAGCTCATGATACTCTAGAGATCTTTATCGAGGTCGAGGAAATGATAAGATGCGAATGGATATAGCATATAAAAGAAGATAACGTAATATATTTAATATTCGCCTATCACCCGGCTGAATTTACTTTCCTTGTTTTTGAACAAGATTAGTCTTGATTCATGTTTAGAAATGGGTTCCTGCTTTCTTATAAAAGCAGAAAATGGTTTTCAGACCCCAAGGATATCCATACTGATATGGTTACTGCATTAAGAAATAAGGCTCCAGCTTTATCAACAGTGCTAAACTGGACAGTTGAATGTAAAAGAGGAAGGGAGGTCTTTGAAGATGACGCATTATCTGGGTGTCCTGCAACTGCCACCACCGAGGATAACATTGATTGTACTCACCACATTATGATAGATGATAGATGAGTGACTATAAATCTAATAACCAATGTTTTTAGGATACCTCGCGTGAGAGTTGAAAATATTCTGCACAACCATTCTGTAAAACATCTTTTGGCATGATAAAGGTTTCTGATCGATGGGTGCCATGTCTTCTGACACCTGATTAAAAGCGCACCAAGCTGATCACATCACGGAAAAATCTAGCATTTTTGAGGCAGTTTCAGTTTGTTTTCATTGAACGTTTTAACCCAGAATGAGTGTTTGGTTCTTCCCTTTGAACTAGAGAAAATGAGACCATCCATGCGGTAGAAAAAAACCCTCTTCATCTGCTACAAAGAATACCAAAGTTTCACCTGCAGGAATCTGACAGCTTCAGAATTCGGGAATGCAAAAGGTAGTGTTTTTATTAATTATCTTCAAAAATGCCCCATCAATAATGAAGAATTACGAAAGGCTATCAAGACCAAGCTCCCAGAAAAACTGACAGATGTAGACTTGTTTTATTGGGTCAATGCTCCAGTACGCAAGTCCTTGGTTTCAATTGCTGTTGTGCGTAAATGTGGCTTTGTTGGGCTTTGATCACCCTCCCTATTCTTCTGATTAAGCCCCATCTAATAATCATCTGTTATTCAAAATGGAAAAAAAAACTTGGCTGGAAAACTTTGTCGCAGTGATGATGACGTCATAACTGGTATTGTTTAATTTTTGATCAACAGGATGAATCGTCTTCACCAATAGGGTTCAAACACTGCAACACCGATGGAAGACGTGTATCGATCACAAAGAAGACTATGTTGAAAAAGAGAATTTCGTGAGAGTATCTTGGTCAGCTTATGGACGTTTCAGCTGACCCTCATAAAATGTGAATTCTTGTAAGCTGAAGTAGAATGCTAATAATAAAGAAAATATTCTTCTAAACCAGTGATCTCGCAAGAACTTGTTCGCTTTCCCCAAAATGGCTGTCAGGTTTATGCTTTAAATCAGAAATATTCGGTAAATATGATGATTATAATTGTTCGGAACGATTGAAACGTATGAAAACAAAATTGACTTCTCAAGTGAAAATATCTATTAGGCAGATATGTTTCTTAGAACTTGGAAATATCTAACATAGCACCATAGTCTATAACAACAAATATTATGGCACCCTTAAGACTTATATACATACGTATATTCTCTAAAGCAGTATTTCTCAAAGTGGGTGGTACCACCGCCCATCGCTGTTGGCGGTGGAAAGATCACGGGAAACGGTGAAGGAAAAAAGTCGGAGCAGCTAGAGGGTGGTAGTGGTAGATCTGAACAATAACCAGTACCACACACCCACCCATTTTACAGCATATCCCATTTATATAACAATTATTATAGAAAATACTAAACTACTCACTGGACATGAAATACTCGCACCAAGAACATCCAATTAACGATTAACTATACATTTTAGATGTGTATTGTGGTGTAAACAATATCGGCTCAAAAATGAGAAATGCATTTACTTATACGCACAAATATCCTTGGGAAAGATATTAATCCATCTCTTCTTCCTCCAGTTATAAGTTGAATAGCAGAACAGATTGAGTTCTATAGTCTTTGCGGGTAACCGGCCTACCGCAGAAAGTAATGGCAACCTACTTCGGGAAAATTTTCTGCTTAGTCAGTGATGGATCGAAAGAGACATAACCACTTTAGTGTGTATCACGTATGACCATTGATACATTTTGGGGAAGTGTCAGTACTGTGTCTATACATTTGGAAGCGTTATCTTTGTGTTTTGGTACGCAAGGAGGCGGCAAACCCCAAAGATTGGAAACCACTAGTCTAAAGCATCGAGAGATAGCGCTCTCTCTCTCTCTCTCTCTCTCTCTCTCTCTCTCTCTCTCTCTCTCTTTATATATATATATATAGTTTGTGTTCGACCTTTCAAAAGTTGTGAAAATTAGCGAATATGAAGTAAAGGGAAAGCTTCTACTAAGGTGACATGGAAAAGAGCCATTTAGAATTATATGAAACGGGAAGTTGTGAAGGGACATTATGTCTACATCCTAAAAGAACATAGCATATAAAAGAAGATAATGTAAAGTATTTAATATAGAAATATTAGGTTCTCCTACCACCATGTTTAATTTATTTTCCTGTCTTTTGAACGGGATTTGTAGTTTACGATTTGTTTAGTTGTTTAGCACTGGATTTCTACTTCCTTCTAAAATTTTGTCGTTCACGCCCAGTAATCCCCTGGGTCTATTCCCTTGCTTGGGGTGAAATGATTTTAAAAAAACGTATAAGGTTATTATACGTTTAATACAAAATATGCATCAATTAAGATCCGGTTAAGATTATTATATGTTTAATACAGAAATATATACGAGTTTGGGCTGAAAAGTGTATAGTATGGCTAGTATTTCTCTCTTGCTCTCTCTCTCTCTCTCTCTCTATATATATATATATAGAGAGAGAGAGAGAGAGAGAGAGAGAAAGAGAGAGAGAGAAAGAGAGAGTGAGTGAAATAATATATATATATATATGCATATATATATATTATTTCATATTATTATATATATATATCATTAGCTCATGTTATTCTAGAGAACTTTATTGAGGTCGAAGAATTCATAAGATGCGAAGTGCGGCCACATATAAATATATAGGTGGATGGATGAATAGGGATAAAAATTACATTTATATTTACAGTGACAAGCACTTGTACAGCTAAGAAGAAGCTCATAATTGATCTTCCGTAGCAGGCATCTGCTATAACAATATCAGATCGGACTTTGTATTTTGTAGTTAATCGATATTCGATTATCGTTATAACTCGCTACTGACGGTTATAACAGTGTCTCAACTGAATATAATGGTACTCTGGTGGACACTCTATCAGAACTGTGTCTGAATGCTCCTTGAACTCTGGATATTCACCCAAAGTCTCCCCACTGAGACGGGATGTGACACAAGGCCGGGTTAACGTGGGGAAACCGAGCGCGTATACTCGGACCAAGGGTCAAAATTTAGCCGGTATCTGCATCCGTGTGATCAGGCGATTTGAATTGTCAATTTTTCTCAGTCGAGTCTCCGTTCATAGACAGAGCCCCCACTAAGTCATACACTGAGCAAAGAGAGAGATTTTGACAATTGCAAGCTCTCTCGGAATCCTGGATATTTAGCAAAATTCTCCCCACAGAGACGAGATGTGACACAAGATCGGGTTTAGCATGGGATTTCTCGAATTAGAGCGGAACTCTTGGTATTTACCCAAGTTTTCCCCAGAGAGGCGGGATGTGAAACAAGGTCGGAGTTAACGTGAGGTTTCCGAACACGTACACTCTGGTGAAAATTTCCCCGTTTCTGTATAAGCGGGATCGGACTTGCCTATTTTTCTCAGTCGTTTCTCTACCAGGATATGTAGCCCTGAGTCACTCTCTGCCAGAAGACAAAGAGTTTGACAAGAGATTCTTGTGATCCTTTCTTCAGTAATTTTTTTCTTTAACTGATTCCGATGCCTTTGTGTTCCCATTTTTTCTTTCACCATGTAAATCATTTTTCCAATTCATTTTTTCACAATACAAATCATTTTTCCCACTTGTGAACTTATTACGCCGTCTTCCCATATTTCTTTTCTATTTTTACATATATCCTGAAAACACTTTTTCGCCAATTCTAAAAAGGTTTGTGTCCCTTTTGTTATCTGTTCTTATTCTTTTTTGACAACTTATCGAACCTCAATTTAATTTTTCTTGCGAACATCAATTCTGTTGGTGACAAACTTATCAGTGTATTGGGTTTTGACGTTATCCTGTATACTTTCAAGAATTTTTGGTGGTGCTTCCTCTTTACTGTCATCATTATTTCTCCTTTATTTTTGGAGGTTCATAAGTTTCCATTTCTTTCTTTCTTCCCTTCTACCTATATTCTTCTCTTCTTTTCTCCTTTTTTCTTTCCTTCTTTCTGTCACTTTCTGTATTTATTCTTTTACATTATTCATCTTGTATATAAATAAGGCCCAGAAAGATCCAGCTTCGAAAATAGTTTTTCCTCCTTTAATTTCGAAAAAAATTCTTTAGACTTGATAATGGGTAGTTATGTGATTCAAAACATTTCTTTAATACAGTCGAAACATCTGCACAAACACAAGTTTTACTCTTATTTTTTTTATTTGTTGTGATGCAGTGGATATCGGTTCGAACGAGGAATTGGAGAGACGAATTCGAATTCCAGTTGTATTCGTTGCATTCACTTACGCGCAAATATTCCTGGGAAATGTATTAATCCATCGCTTCTCCCTCCAGCTATGGGTTAAATATCAGGACCGATTGGATTCTACAGCGTTGGTTGGCAGAAAACAATGGCAACCTACTGCGGGATAATCTTCTGCCCAGTCAATCGTGTCTCGAAAGAGACATGATCACTCTAGCGCGTATCCTGTATGGTATTTAACTGGCTGATACTGCTGATGCTGCCCGTTTTGAATGGTCTATTTTTTTTAATGACAACCATTTTTTCAAGTCTTTTTAATTCTTCGTTAACTTGAGCCAAAGCTGCGAATGGTGCACTATGGGTCTGTTCAAATACTGGCGTCAGCATTTTTTTCTGTTGAAATGTTGCTTTGACTTTGGAACAATGACTCAAATCATCAGACAGATCATTCGAAGAAACATTTTTCAATTCTTCTTTTAAATTTTCACATTATTATTTTTTAAACTGATCACTTGTCCACTTACATTTTTGCAGTAAATATTTATAGGAAAACCCCATTACTCGAATAATTCCATCCACTTAGCACTGGATAATTTTTTAAATATTTTTTAACACAAATACCTTAGCTTTTATACACTTGTTACGAAATGAATCGTTGCGATTCATTCTACCAATAACAAATAATTTTTCACACGGCACATAAGGTGAGATTTTCAAAGTTCTTTTTAATATAGGTTTTCCGTTTGCTTTCCAGGTAGATGACTACCACTACTAGTGTCTAGTTGCATTTTACATCCACAGTATTAATTTTCACATACACAAATTGTTTTGGTTTTCTGTAAATATTTTCCGTTTCAACGCTGTGTATGATTTTTTTCTATGAGATCTTTTCCTTGCATTAGTTTTACAGTTTGACTTTTTGTCTTACTTTTCTACACTGGTAGCACTTTAAATTCTTAAAGAGACGGTTGTCTCCGAGATATAAACTTCCACTTCTGAAACATGGAATAATTTTTATTTTTCAACATTTTTCTTGGGCTTGTATATATGCGTTTTCTTTTTCTTCAATTTCCTTCGTATCTCGTCTTTGATTAAGGATTCTCTGACATTTGTCCGATATTTCTTGTAGTGTTAGCTTTTGATTCTGTTCCAGTTTTGTTAGGATTCTAGCACGTATTTTTGTGGTTTTTCTAGCCATTAACCCTTGAATTAAAATTAATATTTAAACATATCCGGAATCAGCTCGTTTAGTTTGAAACTTTCACACTCCTTGTTAACAATTTCAGTATATGTGATAAAATCTTCATCATTTTTTTCTTCCGATTCATTGGCTTTCAATGAGTATTGTATAATAAACGTTTTCGTTATTATAAACAGAATATTTACCGTTTTTTAAGGTAAATTTCTCCTCGTTTTCTCCATAGTACAAAATTACAGCATTTTTCATGTTCTACTGGTGCTAACTTTCTCAAAAAAACTTATTTTTCGTCATTTCAGTTGCTGCCTTCCCTTTGAATTAGATCGTTTTTCTAAAATAAGCAGAAAAGGTAACTCCATCATCTTAATTGTATGTGAATTCATCTATGGTGTTTGTAATCTTGTGGGGAGTGTATGAACTTAGGTAATTTTAGTTTTCTTCTGATTTTTTTTAGTTAATTTTGTTGCTATTTCTGAAGTCGCAATAACTAATGTTGTTGTTATTGGCGTTGTTGTACTTTTACCACTTGGGCTAATAATTCTTCTTATATTTAAGAATATCTGTGTTCTTTTCTTTACGCACAGCAAAGCAAAAAATGACACCAACGTGGTTCTAATTTCTCGTCGTCATCGTTGTTGTGTGCACGACAGCAAAAAAGCAAGTTTTCCCTACTCTATAAAAGTTTTGATTCCTCGTCGCTGCTGTTATAACTCGCTACTACTGGCTATAATATTATATATCGTCTGACTCCACCAAACACCATCAGGGCTCTGTCAGAACGATCTCGAAACTCTGGGTATTTACCAGAAACCTTCTCACTGAAGCTGGATGTGATGCAAGGTCGGTTTTTAACGTGAGAATCCCGAGACCTTAACCTCCGGTAAATATTTCCCATAGACCTTGCATAACGCAGGGTCAGGCTAATTTTCCACAGACGAGACGTTGTCCTTCGTATTCCTCCCCGCCCCGGAAGCAAACAGTCCGACAATGTAGTCTTCGGGTGGAAAACTTGGTATCTACCAGCCTCGCCACTGAGGCTGGATGCGGCACAAGGCCATTTTATAGTATGAACTCCGGGCCCTTAAGCCCGCTCAAAAATTCTCCTTAGACTAGGGTCTGGTATCTGTCTATTTTCCCCAGACGAGGCTCTACCTTTCGACTAAGCCTCGTCTGGGTGCTTCTCCGCCCCGAAGCTGAGAGTCCAACGAGGATGAAAAACTTGCCCTGAAGTCAGTTTAAGTTTTTTATTGAAGACGTTTTGCTTAGTTCATTTGTGTTAACGGGAGTGTCATATTTACTCACAACAATTACCTACAATTTTAAATTGTTTTTTTGCTTTCAGAAATACTTTCATTTCTTCAGTCTTAAAATTCTCTAAGCTGCAAAAGTCTCTCTCACACACACACACACACACACACACACGCACACACATGTACAAGCACATATATATATTTTGGGGGATGGGTTCATGGCCGAATGGTTAGACCATTCGCTTTCAGAACATGAAGCGTCTAGGGAAAGACGATAACCTACAACCGGCAGCAATGGAGGTTTTGAGGAGTTTTTTTTTTTTGTTGTTAGCATTCTAGCTATTAGCAATTAGTTAACCCCATAACAGGAGTTAAAACACTCTGAAAGTATAAAAATAGATTTTACAGTAACAAGCACCAGGAATACATTTTTAAAAAATATAAATAGATTTGATTCTCGACAAAAACTCTATTTACAAAAATACCTCAATGAAACCTGATCTACAAACTGGGTTCTTACAAAGAATACATATTCTGTCATAAACTCGGATCATGAGGCCTAAGTTAGAACTCTATAGGCAATTTGAAGAGGATGTTATCGGTCTGGGTAGGCGATTCCAGGCTGTGGAATAGTTGGGAAGTGTTTGAAGGCCGTACCAGGAGTTGTACCTAATCTTTGCGGGTGAAAATGGGTAGACGGAACACTGGAAGCCATCGATTGTTGTGCAAGCACAAAATCAGAGATCATCGTGTCCGAGGGTTTGAGTGTGCTGGCGTTCTTCATAATACTGATCGTGCTAAATTATTAGATAGATACAGCGCGGTACGTAATCTGTTTGATGAAACAACGTCAAACATTAATCGTTCTCGAATACTCAGGAAAATATGGCCGCCTTTTATACACGTCACATTGAATATTTTGAGCCTTCTGATTGGTTAACCTTTCTATTAGTGAATTATAAAATGAGTCAGTCTATTGCTGGCTCAACAGTATACATAACTACCCCAAAAAATACTATCACTCTCTCCGTGAAACTGGGGCACCTTGACGTGATGTAATGGTTAGCAAGCTTGTTTCTCTAGAACCATTAAAATGACTAGTGAGTTTGATCCACACTGGGGACCCTATACTTTCAGTCTTGTACCACATCTAATCTGCGCTTAGAAAATCGCCTTTCCATGAAACTGAAGCTAAGATCCGCTCAACATGATTGCAGTAAAGTTCATGGGTGGTTTTTTCGATGTTGAATACACACAAATGAACCTGAGTATATGTCTACAACAGGATTGACTAGCTGTCTTGGAAGATGGATGTGCTAAAGTGGTATGCTATTGTGTATGTCTGTATAGACCTCGAGGGAAGCAAAACTGATAAAGTTATTGTGCTAACTGAACATTCACTTATTGTTCATACACATATCTCTCAATACAAACGCACATTACTAAAACTCATAGATCATAAAACAAGCAATTCGTTCAATGTGACTTTCAGGAATTTGCTTAATTTTTTTCCCTGTCACTGTAAATACCAGAATCATTAAATTATCCCCAATAATAAAATCTTTGATTAAAATAAAACCCCTTATAATGTTGCCCTCAAAAAAGTCGTTTTAAACAAAAATAGTCTATCTAGAATCTTCGAAAGAAATCGAAAGAAATAAAACTAGTCACAGAAAAAGAAGAGTTATAGACTTCAGCAATATCACATATCATTGGGTATTTTCGTTCACACCTTCTTAAGGATAATGAAACTGAGATGGTCCTGCAAGAAAAATAAAGAAGCTAGTTCAGACGTGCATTGGTCATAAATCTGCTGTCTAGAAAGTGACGAACGTAACTTAACTGAATTTTTTACCTTATTCATTTGTAGTACAGCTCTACAGACACTCGTATTTGATTATTGAGCAGTTGGCTTTATAGTAAGCATAATCTCCAATCATTTCTTTATGCTTACAGGAAAATCGTGACATCCTTCTTCAGACAGAAACCATGACACTCATTGTTGATTCTGCGAGGTATCAGTCATTTCGGCAAACAGTTTCAACAATTTCTGAAGATTTTAATATTATTCAACAAGTATGACTTCGGACATCACCTTACAGGTTAATATCGACAAATGCTTTTAAAATCTTGCAGAATATATAGCGAAAGCTGGGACACTGCAAATTAATTTTGTCCTGGCTATGACGATAAACTACATCCGGCAGCAAGGTTTTGAGGGGCGTGGAACCACATCTTAATTGTTGTTGTTTCCAGGTCTATCTTGACCCGGGGTTAGGATACCAGTTATGGGCAAAGTGAACTCCCAAACAAAGCAAAACACTATGAAATTATAAAAATACATTCTATAGTAAAACATCTTAGAAATACATTTTTTATATGAAAAAAACTAACAATAAAATTAAATAAAATTACCAACAACACGCACATACTAACAAATTGTAGCGAAATATCCCAGATTCGTTTAAAATACTTCCAAACAAACAATGGCATTAATCTATATATCCTACAATTTCTTAAATGAAATTGTATTCCAAAATATAACTTCAACAAAACTGCAACATACAACACACATATCACCGCCTCTAATAATAACACAAACATGTATATGCACAAAATCTGAGTATTATCTACCATATATTCAATTGTGAAAGCAGAATTTATTTTTAGAAAGCGTGTGCCTTGATATGTTAATGCCAAGGTTAGCATTAGCTCATTTTTTATTCTTTATCAATCCATCTGTCTTCCCTTGCAGTTATTTTCCTAGGCCTGCCAGGTGGTTTCTTGGCTTTACATGACCCAGTTTCCTCAAGTTTTCTTAAAATACTATGAATAACACTTTTAGATTTCCCCACACACTTTGAAATATCCCCAATCGAGAGTTTATTTTCATTACTTAACTTGACTATCAGTTTTCTAAGTATCAATTACGTCACAGATAATTTCGCCATGTTTACAATGCAAGAGCCAGTAAAGAGCCGGTGCAATTTTATATTCTTACCATTACATTTTTCACTAATGCAAAATAATTAACAAATTTTATGGATTTATTTAATCGTTCTGATGTTTTTGATCATATACAAATGAAGAAGGACGAAGAATAAAATTGCAATGTGCAAAACGTTTAATTTAAAACAGTTCTCAATAAAATAATAATGCAGTGAATATTTATTATTAATTATTAAGTGAGAATATGTGGATAACTATTTCAAAATTGTACATTTTCTTTCGACATTGAAAGAACAATATCTTATCATGTAGTTAACAATGATTGAAATAAATGTTTTTATTCAGGTAACTCCACTAAATCGCTAAAAAACAGCATAGTATGAAGAAAAATATCCCAAACTTATTAAAAACAAATTTTTCCCATCAAAATGTTTATGTTATTACTAAAAAGAAAGATCAAAGTTTTTTTAATTATTTTTCAAATATTTTTAATCCTTTGTAACATGTTTTAAATTTTGTTAAAAATTCTTGTTTTGATTATCGCCAGCTGGTAAGCAAATCGTTACGAGAGTTTAGAATGAAAAACGTAATATTACATAACTTACTTTTTTCCGGTGACAAACATATTAATTTGAAAATTATTGCAAAAATCAAATAATTGTCGGATTTTAATGAAACTTTCAAGACTTATTTACAAAAATATTTTTACATCTGTTACCCCATCTCTACGTAAATTCATGAAATTTCAAATAACTAAATTTTGTAAGCAAAAATGACTTCATTACTTAAACGCAGGACTTATTGGGGAATGAAAATCATGTATTATTTTTTAAAACCATTTCGCCCCTTTTTACCAAAAATTTACACCAAATAGTAAAAGAAAAAATGCAATAAAACTATGACATTATTTTATTAGATAAGCTTTATTTGCTTTGATAAATAATGTAAATGTCACCCATTATAGTGTGAAGAAAAGAATTTCGATTAATAATGAAATTTTAGAAGAATTGTTTTTATTTTTGCTTTTTCAATTATAATGATTTATAAAGTTTCAAAAGTATTTTAAAGATTTTCCAATTCTTGTAGACGTTAGACTGGTAGATTACTTAGGAAAGACTATATTTACTAATCGAAAATTGAAAAGTTCAATACAAATCTTTAGCCATCGTATTTTAAAAATAATTTTCAATTTTTGTGTGTGTGTGTGTATATAAAGTCTTTTTTGTATGATAATTTCTGTGTGCAAATTAAAAGGTCACGCAATTCAGAGTTACACCCCTTTGCCGAGAAAAAGATTGTGCAATTATGTCACTTGTGATCGCCATACGCTTATCTTACCGACATCTGTAAACACATTACAAATAAGAGGAAAAGGTTAGAAACGTCAACTCTGTGTTTAAAAATAGTTTTATTCTAAATTTCATACTATAAATAAGTAATACTTGTGTAAATTAGATTAATTAATTTAACATTTAATTTGCTAATTTTCTAAAATTGATGTGTCTCAGATATATATTTTATTTTTGCAAGAATTTTAAAACCTAAAATGAACTTTTGTTTACAGATCTATCGATTGTTAAAAAAAGGCCAAAAAATTTAAAAAACATCTCAAAATTTTATATTCCAATCAATATAATTTCTGTTTGAAATACACCAGAGTATTTTGCTTGCTAGACATAGTGAATTTAATCAATTAGCTTTCAATTAAAACTAAAATAAAAGTTTCAAAAATTTTGTTTATTTCTAAAAATTCAATTTAAAATTTAGATATCGAAAATGACTGGATGTACCTATTTTTATTCATTTTTTTATTATATGAAAACAATACTTTTCTTTATTTTTTGAAAAAAATTCATACAAGGTAAAAGGATTAAAAAAAAGAAAAAAGAAGAAAGAAAGAGGAAAGAAAATAGAAGAAAATAAGATGAGAAATCAAGAAAAAGAAAAGAAAGTGAAACAGGAAATATACAGTAGAAATAGAAAGTGAAGGTAAAAATAAGTGAGAAAATGTAGAGAAGAGAAGAGCCGATGAAAAGTGCTAAAAATTAGGACGGAAATGAATTGCAGACAGATTTTAACGTAAGTTATAATGTTGCAAATCTTTTGGTATTTAAAAAAAATCCCATACACAAACAGAAATATTATTCATAGAACGTAAAATAAAAGATATAAAAAAACATTATTATTGTAATTTATAATATTAAATCTAATGAATTTACATCTTCGTATTGTTTTTTTTTTAATATCTTTTATTTTACGTTCTATAAATAATATTTCTGGTTGTGTATGGGATTTCATTATATCTTTTTTTTATTTTTCGTTCTTCTTCATTTGGATAATTTTCTCCTATTAAGGTTGAGCATTCTTACGATTAATATAAATTTGAACATGAATAAAGTTGCTTTCAGCATTTCGCTGAAAAATATTTCTCTTCCAAACAAAAAGGAGTTTCAAAATTTAGTCCTAAATACTGAAGATCTTATACAAAGAATGAGATAGAAAGCGCATTTTTCTTTACAGACTATGGTGCTCCCAATACTAAGGATATGTATGGATTTAAAAATCTAAATACTGCGCCACAAATTGACAAACTTTTTAACTTTGAGAGTGATTTATTTGATATTATGAATAATATCACTTTCCATAAACGTAATAATTTTACGTTTAAAAATTTTAATTTAAAATAAACTTGGACGCAGTGGTTTGGGATATAAACGAATCTAATCGGATTTTTGTGAAATCGATAAAACTTCTAATTTCTATAAAATGGATCCCAAAGAGTACAAAGTTTTAATAAAGAAAAAAATAACGAATAACTATAAAATACATCAACATGGACCATTCCAATTACATTGACACAATTAACCATTCGGATAAACCAATAGCAGACAAATTAAAAATCAATGATAGAGTTACAAAAATCACTACGAAGGAGCATATGTATTATTAAAAGATCACAAACCCGAATTTGAACGAAAATTACCCACTAGAATTATCAACACAACTAAATCAGAGATTGGTAAAATTAGTAAATTAATCTTAGAACGTGTAAACCTGCAAAAAAATCAACTTAAACTTATACAGTGGAGTGGCACTTCTGAAGTGATCGATTGATTCAAGAACATCGATGACAAAAACAATTGTACTTTTTTTCAGTTTCATATCGTGAATTTTTATCCATCTTTATCTAAGGACTTCTTCCATCTGGCACTGGAATTCACTGAATTTTATTCAGACATTTCAAAAAATGAAATCCACATAATTTTAAACATAAGAAAATCAGTCCACGATAATGAACATTGGATTAAAAATTCGACTGATAATTTTGATTTATCTGTGGGAGCTCTGGGTTCTGAAGAGTCTTCGGATCTAGTTGGATTGTTTCTTTTGTACAACCTCGCTGCACAATGAAGACATTGATTGGAATAATATAGGCCTTTATAGAGATGATGAACTCATAAATAAATCTACTGGAGGTAAGATTGATAAACTTAGAAAATTAATCCATAGAGTTTTAAAATTTTTTGGTCTTAGCGTAGTTATTAATTTTAATATAAAACAAGTAGACTTCTTAGACTTAACGTTAAATTGAGTTTTCAATAATTGTCATCCTTACGTGAAAACCAATGCTAACCCAATTTATATAAATCCTGGCTCTAATCACCCACCATCAAACATATTCCATCATCGGCTGTACGACGCATTAACTTACACTCCTCTAGCAGAGAAATGTTTAGAAAACAAAAATATTTACGATAAAGTTCTTAAGGATCGTGGGTTCAGATCTTCTGAGTTTGATTTGTGGAAGAGCATAGTTGTTCTAGAAAGAAAAATAGAAACAGAAAGATCATAATTTAATCAATTAGTTTATATTAATCTAGGACATAAATTTCTTAAATTAATTGATAAACATTTTACTAAAAAATATTTTAAATAAAGTTTTCCATCGGAACTCTCTAAAACTTAGTTATAGTTGAACTAATGACTTTAAAATATAATTAAATTATATAACAATAAAATATTGAAATTGTATAACAATAAAAATTGTAATTCTATTACTGACCCAATTTTGTCCCACAGAAACAACCTATGCAGTTGTAGAAATCCTGAACAATGCCTGTTATCTACCAAGTGTTTAACTAAATCCTTTGTCTATATGTGCTCTATATCATCAGTAGAAAATTCTCAAACAAGCTAGAAATTCTAGATCGGTGAACGAACCATGTTTCTTCTGTTTGCAAGAGAAAATGGAAGTTAGAAAGTACATGATAAGTGTCATATTTCTAAGTCAAAGACATGAAACTATAGTAAATTGTAAACATTTTAAAGAATTAACCTTACAATTACTGCTAGTGTTACTAAATCTATAGCAACCGTAAAGATTTTATAGTATTAAACTTACTATCTTGTTAAATTCCTCTAACTATATCATCTTTCTTCTTATGCTTTTTACCTTTATTTTTTATTTCAATTTGTGATCTATTTATTGCCTTAAGTATTTTCATTGCAATCGATAATTACTTTCAGCATATTTAGGTTTTTGTATTTATTATTTTTCTTTTGCTGTACTATCTGTTAGCTTCTAATCTTAGTTTATTTATGTATATATGTGTGTGTGTATATATATATATATATATATATATATATATATATATATACACATCTGTATATATGTATATATTTATGTATATGTACATATATGTGCGTGTGTTTTGATATATAGATAGATCTTTCATTTTACTTTTTATTTTTCAAAAACTTTATTTTTATTTTATATTATTTTATATTTATTATTATTTTATTATTACTACTATTATAATTATTTTATTTCTATTTATGTTACGTTTATTCGATTTTATTCTTATTCTAATTTATAATATTAGGTCTCATTTCCGCCCTAATTTTAAATTCCCCTCTTTTAGCCGTTTTCATTTGCTATTCTCTCTCTATATTTCTTCATTTATTTTTCTCTTCCCTTTCTATTTTTTCTGTATCTTTCCTTTTCCTCTTTCTTTTCCTTTTCTTCAATTATCATTTTATTTTCTTCTCTTTTCTTCCCTTTTCCTTTCTTTTTTCTTTATTAAATCCTTTTACCTTGTCCGAAATTTTTTCCATAAATAAAGGGAAATATTCTTTTCATATGATCAATTTTGTTTTTTAATAAAAACGTTTATTATCATCATTCTTAGCTACCTGATGAGTTATTGTTCTTCCAATGTCAAAACAAAATGTACAACTTTGTAGTAGTTTTTCACATGTTCTCACGTAATAATTAATAACATATATATATACTCATACGTGTCTCGGTATGTGCATATATATGTGCGTGCGTTCGTGCTTGTGTGCATGTATGTGCACATATATATATATATATATATATATATATATATATATGTGTGTGTGTGTGTGTGTGTGTGTGTGTGTGTGTGTGTGTGTGTGTGTGTGTGTGTGTTTCACTAATTATTTTTTCCTCCTTTAATAGGATTAGAGAGAGTCACCTACCGTCCGGTTCATAATCATGGCCGATTTTTTGAACAGGAGCAGAGGTTTATCTTTAATTTCCTGTTCAGGATTGGACTTCCTGTTTCTTCAACTCTATACGTCTGCCTGAAATCTGAAATTTTATTCAGTAACTTTTTTCCTCTCCCAATAGAAATAGTTAGGGTTGCCTAGCGTCCGGTTCGCACTCTTCCCCGGTCTTTTGAACAGATGTAGCGGTTCGTCTCTTGTTTCTTGTTTAGAATCCGGTCTCTTCTAAAGACTTCTTTAACAACATACTCCTGACGTCCTCGCCTGAACTTTAAAATTTTATTTGCTAATTAAAACTTGAGCTCTTCAAGTATAGAATTACCTATCTTTTGTGTTATCTTACCCTTTACAGCACTAATACAATTCCACACTAATTCTCTATCTTGTGTGGCCCTTGGGCCTTGAATTGCCTGAACATTAGTAGATGAATAAATAAACAAATGCACTCGCAAAAATTTACTTTCACAATCCAAAATGTATTTCATTTTATATAAACTATAAAGTGCTGAATAACCGTAAAAAATCAGTCAATTATAAATAACAGTATTGTTTTATAAGTTTTTCTTACTATAACTGTCTTTAGTTTTAAAAAGATGTTCAGTTATTTTACACATTTGTAATTTCTTTTGCATGGGCTCATACATCGTACACGCTGGGAGCATGTCTATTAAAGGTGTGCACAAACCAAAACAGCTGGAGGCATCTGTCTTAAACGGACACCATTCGAAAATTAAGAAATATAAGAAAGCTGTGACGCTGAAGAGGTCATTAAGCTGCTTAACAAATATGATTGGTCAATAGTTGAGGAGAGTTAGAGGTCATCCTCGTCGGAGCACTTAACATCAACAAGAGGTCTTCTTTTCTTCGTTGCTTGACCAAGCGCAAAATTCATAGCCATCTTCAGTGTCGTTCGATTGAACAGCCATTGAGTGGATTGGAATGCAATAGAGAGATCGATCAAGACCTGAAAGAGAATGAAATGCCTAATCCAAATAGATCAGAATATGGCCTGTGTCTTTGATGTCTATTAAGCAGGTAAATACCATCTCTGATAGAAAGACACTTCACGGTATATCTTTGAGTTTATCGCTTCACAGCGTAAGAACATCGTTGTAGCGTAAGGGTACTGCGGTTATTAGATCAGCACTACCACTATCACCCACCTCTCTCTCTCTCTCTCTCTCTCTCTCTACCTACGCACACACGCGCACGCACGCGCACACACGCGCACACATTCTCTCCCTCTCTTTCTCTCTCAGATATGATAAAACGTGATGTCTCTTAACCAAGCATACAAGGGAGACAACCGTTCTTAACATTAACATGACAAGTGTATGTAGGTGTAGGTGGCCCTTTTTTAGTGGGTTAAGATAGCTGCGCATTCCCCATAGGCAGAAGCGGTCGGTGTTCAACCCCAGATAAAACAAGCGTCTCAAATGATAATTTCGAAGGCAAATGAGTTATTTGGATCAGCACAACACAATCTTCCTTTTCTACCAACCCAATTTAACCCAGTATCTTATTAAACGTTAATTATAAATATCTACGTACATATCTTTTTTCTGTTTTTAATAGAATATCTTTTTTCTATTTTACATAGATTTGTATAAATACGATCATTCCAACGAAGGAGTGATGATCATTTATACAAAGAAATTAAGAGAAAGTAACAGAGCACAGACAGTGCAGCACTGAAATTTGAAGGCGCGTTCGGATAGCGAAAGATCCCTTTCAAAAGCTAAGCAAAGTATTAAAAACAGAAAAAAGATTTCGTTAGAAACATAGAAAAGTACTGAATCGTTACATCATATCAGTTCTCCTCTGTGGAATGAATGCAGCACAATCTACTCACGTTTGAAGAAGAGGTTTCAAGCAACATAAATATGGTTCTACAGAAAGATGATGAGAATATCATGGAATGAATATGTGAGAAAATGGAAACAAAAAAGACACTTATACTTAACATCAGGAAGAGAGAGTTGAATTTCCTGAGTTACATAATAAGGAAAGCGGACTTGGAAAATTTGACACTCACAGCACAGATTAAAGGCAAAAAGTAACAGAATAAAACAATGCATGAGTCACCTAATGCGCTTGACGGTGAAGCAAAGCTTAGGAGATATAACAAAAAGAGAAAATTTATTAAGAACTACAAAGGACGGGTGAAATGTGGAGAGCCATGGTCGCCAACGTCCTGAAGGAACAATATTGACGTATTTGTTTAATGAATCCTATCTATATTCTAAATTAAATTGCTAGTTGAATAAATAAAATATGTTTTAGTCTTTATTAATCACTTATATGACGTCATATCAGCGAAATATCTTTTAGTTACACCGTCACTGTTATTGTTTTCAATTTTTCAATGTCTATTTCACCATTTCCAAATTGTCTTAAATCACTATGCTGTTTACCGTCAGAGGAAGAAGACATAGGACAAAGAAATCTCTCGTGTAATATCTTGTCAACCGCTTCTTAGTGGCTAAATATTTAAAGAAAGAATTTACTTAAACAGACACACACACACACACACACACACACACACACACACACACACACACACACACACACACACACACACACACACACACACTAGTAAGGTTATTAATTTTAGTTTTTATTTTGAACTGGATTAATCTTCTTTTACGTTTCATATACCTTCGTAACGTGGTTGAACATGGCTCTCCACAATTTCTTGTCTTTTGTTGTCCTAAGTAAATTTTAACCTTTTACCACTTTTTTTTTCTATTTCTGCCATCCATTCTCACAGAT
The DNA here is from genome assembly GCA_037127315.1 of Ascarosepion bandense. Classification (NCBI taxonomy): domain Eukaryota; kingdom Metazoa; phylum Mollusca; class Cephalopoda; order Sepiida; family Sepiidae; genus Ascarosepion; species Ascarosepion bandense. Next base: position 1,951,474 of record JBBBDQ010000296.1, on the reverse strand, counting down.
TCGTTATTTAGGTTTACTTGCTATTAGCCCTTGTTTCTTTTACTTTAAGTGAGTTTAACTGATCTGTGAGTGTTTAATTCTCTACGTCCTTTTTCCTCGTTATATAGATAAATAGGCAACTGATTATGCGAAAATGGGAAACTCAGGACGATTAGCTTCCAGGAGATGAACATCCCTGTTTTTAAATTGTGAATATTTTTTTCCCTTTATAAGTTAAAGTTTACATAATTTCTTTGTGACAACAAAATGCATCGTTTTAACTTTTATTCTATTCTATTTTTTCTGCCGTCTCTTTAGTAAATCGTTCTCATAATTCACTACATGCCATTACAAGGTTTGCACAGCTGGAGCCAAATGAGGCTGAAAGCGAAAACGTTTTCCAGCAGAAACAAATAAAGTTATGCTGCACCTACAACCAATTATTAAAAAAAAAAAAACTACGAATGAAGTCAACTTTCTTTTCTTATTTAGACGCTAGTATTACTAATGCCGTCCCGGCTTAGCTTTGAACAAAGAAAGTTCATTTTGAAATGCTACTAGTAGCAAAGTACAACTGAAATTCAAAGAGAGTTTCATTCATATCTATCCTCCGCGGCTTACAATCTCACGTATTAGAGGTATGTTTGGAGTTGATGGTACTGTACATGATGTTCACAAGAACCATTCTAGAAAACCATGGCTATTATTAACCACGCCCTGTCAAGCAAGAAAGGGTGATGAAAAGTTTTCATAGAAGTCCAAGAAACCTAACAAAATGTTGATTGCTACTTGTGATTCTATTGTTTCGCGTTGTCAGAAATGTCTGAATCATAACGAGTATTAATTTAAAACATGCAATGAGACAGCATTAAGAGTATGCACTTATAATAAATGCTCTCTACGTATGCATTATTTAAATTAGATATAATTAGTTCTAGTTGCATTCAATTATTTCTTGAGAAATATGTATACATTTTTAGAAAGAAAGAATTGATTTATTTGTCTGTTTAACGCCATATTAACTATTTAGGGGTCATTTAATACCGTAATTTAATTTTCTTGGCAGTAAGAAAAGTATAATATATGTTATTCTGCTTTCAAAATTGAATATATGGTAATTAATACTCACCTTTTGCATATATGCATGTTTGTGAGGATGCAATCACTAAATATGGTGATATTTGTGTTTTATTTTGTAGTTTTGTTGAAGTTATATTTTGGAATAGAGTTTAGTTTAAGAAATTGTAGGATGTTATATGAATTAATTCCATGAAAAAGTTTATGTAGGTAGTTTGCTAATATTCTAAACGGATTTGGGTGAAGTTGCTATAATTTGTTAGCATGTGCATATTATTGGTAACTTTACTATAAAGAAGAATAGACGGTAATTTTTATACAAAAATGTATTAAGTGTATTTTTTATACTTTCAGATTTTGTTGTTGTGTGGGTCACTATTGTGGGATCTTAATAGGTGCTAACACCCTAAGTCAGAGTGGATATAGGAACAAGTACAATTAAAAAATGGTTTCACGCTCCTCAAAGCCTTCAATCATTCGATTAAAGGCCTTGCTGTCAGATGTAGTTTATTGTCATACCCAGGACGAAAGGAAGAAAGAAAAGAAAGAAAATTGTTGTCCGGTCAGTCAAATCGTTTTTACAAATATATATATCATAGAATTATCTTTTGATTTATGATCGAATATTTTTAAAATGTCATCTTTCTCTTTCGGGTCCTACAAACATTTGCACTGTTGGAACTTATTTAAAAAACAAATTATTAATGTTCTTCAATTTTCACTCTCGATAATCTTGTATTTCAGATGAAAGCAAAGATATCACAGCTACCAGTCCATTACTCTAACTACTCAAGCAGTCTGCAAGTTTTTATGATGCTATTCACCTGAAATTAAACTGTTTCGTTTACGACGCTCTTGATGAAAATCTCTAAAATGTGAAAACCACAACATTTTTCTGTGTATTAAAACGTCAAAACGAAGTAAAAACTTCCTGTGGGAATATACGCTTATTTCTAAAGCTAAAACTATGAAATTCTTGTAATCCAACCAGATAGGCATTTTTTAAAATTCTATAGAAAATCGTATGCACAATACACATAACCCTTGTCAAACAGAACAAAAGAACTTCATTTTTGAAAAATCGCTTACCAATATTTGAACGACTACAACTGAAGACAAACATTTTCTGCACTTTAAAACAAAATTGTTTGAACTATTAATAGATACTAAATTTTAGTTTGGTTCAAGGACAAATCGGCAGAATAGACTTGAAGATAGTGTTGTGCCAATTTTCCAATAAATAACTTGTGTCTTTAGCTATAAGATATCTTAAATACCTAGATGTTTTTGGTCACTCGAACATTATCAGAGTCTTTCATCACAGAGAGAGAGAGAGAGAGACAGAGACAGAGACAGAGAGAGAGAGACACACACACACACATATATATACATTTTATTAAAGTTTATTCATTTTAACTACTTAATTCTTGGATATATATATATATATATATATATATATATATATATATATATATATATATAAAGCAAAGAATTAAGTAGCTAAAAAGAATAAACTTTAATAAAAGTATATGGTTTAGGGAGTGGTGACTCCGACTGACACCAAATCGGTTCAGTTTCGATCTCGGGCAGAAGCAAATGGATGCGTCTAGACACACTGATGAGCTGCAAAACAGGCTTGTATGTGGATGACGAATATATTATGCTCTCAGTACGATTGAGCTCTCTAGGGAAGAAAATTTTAAAAACAGCTTCCACTTCTGCAGAATATGCGTGACTCTTTAGAAATGAATTGAGTTCTTTCGGTGACTGGCGCGTTTATACACTGCTTATAGTTAAAAGTTTACCTTCTTTGATTCCATGCTTAGAGAATAGCGACTCCGACTGACACCAACATCGGTCGAGTTTCGATCCCGGCCAGAAGCAAGTGGATGCGGCTAGCCACACTGATAAGCTGTGATACAGCGAAACAGACTTGTACGTGGATGACCAATATATACATATCAGTAAAAACGCTATAAGATTAAAAATTGTTGGAATAGATTCGTGAATAAAATATTTGTACCTTTTGTACCATAATCAGTGTTCGCATCAGCTAGGAAAGTCGAACGCTGATTTTCGAAAGAGTTCCTCCTCACTTGGAACATTAATACAACACAAATTCTGATTGCATTTAATAGAATTCTGATTGCATTTAATAGAATTTGGTATCTTCAAGCAAGAAGAATATTCTAAACAGATTTTAAGTAAGCTTCGTGCTTGTGGAAAATCTGTATTTCTCATGAAACAATACATTAAATGAATTAGTTGCTCTCCGTAACTAGACTGACCACAGTTTTAACACGAAAATGCTACTCTGATTAAAGAAGAAAAATCATTAAGATGAGAATGCTTAAATTGTGCTCTTGTTGCAAGGTCATCCAACGCAAATGTGCGCCACGTTTCTTACACGATTTCATCATTCCTGGCAGATCTTCTCTTATGAAAGTGTGAAAAATCTAATAACAAAAATGATGGAAACAAAAACAAAGGCATTTAAATTAAATTGATTAGATGGTATACAAAAATTAATTTAAAATTCCTACCATTCTTCATTCGCGTGTAGTAGTCGCACCAAAATAACAAATTTAGTTTGATGAAGCCCTAAAGCAGGAGTTGGCAACCTAAGGCACGCGCGCCACACGTGGCACGCCAAGTAATTTCTAATGGCACGAAACCGCAAATGACATCACAAAGTCCGAACAAATAACTGCTACAACACAAAGAAGATATTTAACTGTTTCAAAAGTGCTCACTCGTTGAACTCTCAGTTTGTTTCACCTTCTACGAGCACCGTTAATAAGGATGCCAACTAACAGACAAGAAAAACTTTCTACAAGCATGAGTCTTTTATTAATTCTACAACTACTCGCTTGAACAACTGTTTAGGGTCTAACACTTCTCCCGGGATCTTTCATCTGTTTGTAGAATATTACCTTTGCTCTTCTTTTGGCTTTTAGTTCAACTTATTCCTGTGATTAAGTTTTCCCTTGAATGAAAGTTCACAATAACACCTGAACATTTACAAAATTTTATAAAACTCAAAGTAACAAAGTATGCTGATATTGAGTAATTGGCTAAGATCATGCAAGGAAAACGTTTCCAGTAATAATAAAAACTTTGAAATAAATTGAAAACAGTTTATTTTTAATTTTAGTATTTACTTCTGAGATGAGTAATTACCAATATCTTGGTATTATTTCGAACAATTGTTCTCATATTGATTGATATAGATGTTATTATAGACACAACGTTTCGACCAAGTAACATCTGCTCATCATCAGGTAATCATTGATTGGCTGATATGGATTATCTGTTGACTATTGTGACATATCCTGAAAAATCAGTTATTGTTCTTTCTTGTAGGAATTAGTGCGTCACTACCATATCCAAGTACTGAACTCATGACCACATGATAGTAACACATGTATACTCAATTTCTATATTCACTACAATGTTATTAGTAATGCATTTTTGCAGCCTTTTATATTCAGTGTCAGTTGGATTTAACAACTGGTTATGTTAGTTGGTTCCTACCACTTTTTCATAATTTTTATTAATTATTTCTGAGATGAGTAATTTTCAATATCTTGGTATTATTTCGAACTATTTTTCTCATTTTGTTTGATATAGATATTATTATAGACACATCGTTTCGACTAAGTACTCTCTAGTCATCATCATCTGCAGGGTGGAAAATAATTCGTCACCCACAAGGTCGTGGGGACGCTTTTGGACTCTATCGAGAGTGAAAAATTAATGATGGGTAGCTCATGTCCATATATAGCATCATTACACTATTTTTATCCTGATATGGCTCTTGTTAGGTAGTTACTGGAGCGGGACATTTTCCAGTATCTTTAGCGATGGGTCGTATGTACGATTTTCAATTGAGGTTTGGGTTGGGTTTGAGTCCCAATAGGCGCTCAAGGCATAGGGTCTACTTGAGGGAGCATCCGTTCATCTTGATTGGTGAAAGTTCTGAGTTCGCTTGGAGATGATTGAATGTCACTAGTTTAGTTTTCGAACAGCTATTTTTCCCTCTGAGTTGATAGATTTAGATCCGAGGCTGGATCAGCAGCTGCTAAGCTCTGGTCGTCTAGAGTTTTAGAGGTGCTCCCTTATACATGAATCATTTGTGATAATAAAATGAGGAACATATCAAAATAAAATTATAGTAGAAAAAATTTGCTTCTTTTCTCTTTCTCTCTCTCTCTCTCTCTCTCAATCTAACTTATAGTATATTCCACAAGAACAAGTAAAAAAACGATGCATAAATTGAAAAAAAAAAAAAAAACATTGACTAAAAATTGGATGTTTATTTCCCGGAAAATAATCATTCAGAGTTTCCCATTTCTTTATAATCAGTTATCTATTGATCTACAAAATGAGGAAAGAGAGCCAAGAGAATTTACCTCTCACAGGCGCGTTAAACCTACTGGAAGCGAGAGAAACAAGGGGTGATAACAAGTAAAGCTAATTTACGAATTAGTGCGAATGGATGGCAGAAAAGGGAGAAAAAGAGTGGTAAATGTTAAAACTTACTTAAGATAACAAAAGACAAGAAGTTATGGAGAGCCATGATCAACAGCGTCATGGAAGTTTATGGCACCTATAAGTTGTTAGACTTCAAAGTTGAAAAGTGTTACAGTAAAATCTATGTAATCAAATTCATGTAATGAAATATATATACATGTAATGATTGTTAACTGCCATACATGATACATGGTTGGGTGATTATGTCTTCAAAGAGACATAACTGAGTGGGTAGAAGATTTCTCTGCAGTAGCTTGACATTGCTTTCTGTAGTAGGCTGGTTGCCAACCAAGGCTATAGAACCCAATTTGTCCTGCTGTTTAACCCTTAGCTGGAGAGATAAGAGACGGTTTAATACCTTTTCGAAGGGTATTTGCGCGTAAGTGAATGCAACGAATTCAACTAGAATTCGAACTCGGCTCTTCATTCCGTGACAACGCATATATATGTCTAAAAACATGCTGGACCAGAAAATGGTTACTCCTATGAAGCGGGGAGAATAGAATCAAGTCCTGCAAAGAGTGCATATTCTTTATTAAGTTTTCTTGAATTCGCAAACGGATAGATGAAAGAAACAATTTTAAAAGGGTTTGGCGCTCTACTCAAATCCACGAAAATAACATATGAAGTAATAAAAACATGTCGAATTGAGAAGTTGCTTATATGTAGCTGCCATGTGCCAAACTCAGGCATACTGTCTGGATCGATTTATATTCACAGATCATACTCATTAAGCAAGCTTACACACACTTAACGATACACACACGCATACAGATAGACAACTCTGGAGAATCTGATTTACATATGTGAAAGCGGAGACAGATATATATGTATATATGATAGATAGATAGATAGATAGATAGATAGATAGATGCATGCAAAAACTTAGATAGATAGATATGTTAATCTCACGTAGAAGCAAATTAAGCAAACGGAAATAATTATGTAAAGGCATGTAATATTGAATACTTATTTTAGACGTAAATATGTTTTTGTGGAGGATGTGAAGGAAAAAAAAGCTTATCATTACATGAATATCAAGGAAAAGTTTATGGACGACATATCGGAGTCATAAAGCATAACTGCATTTATAATAATTTCATACAGATGTAATTTCTGAATACAAACAAGCAATTAAACAAATATGCTAATTTTACACACACACAAACACACACACACACATGTACGAAAACACGTTTACACACACACACACTCACACACTCACACACACACACATATATATATATATATATATATATATATATATATATAAAAATGCATATCTACAAAATAACTTTAAGCGCAAGTTGTATTAAGTATTAAGGGTAGATACGTAAACACAACACACACCCACGTAGTGGATGGACAGGTCCGCCTACAAAACTCCAAAGTAGAGACGTTGAAAGTAACATCTATCAGCTAAGTGACATAAAATTTACTTATATATATATATATATATATATATATATATATATATATATATATATATATTGGTGTTTCAGTGCATACAATGCAGTATATATGTATATATAACACAATATTCAACGTGTTATATGCACATCATATATGCATTTACTGAGAATATGTACATATATATAGAGAGAGATAGGGAGAGAATAGAATAGATTTTAAATGTATACATCTATCTATCTACCTATATATATATATATATATATATATATATATATATATATATAAATGAATATTAATACGTAATATTGCACAGTGATTCTGTTAATAAAATAGTGTTCGATATAGGAGAACAGAGCTACAAATTATATATTAATAATAAATATAGAGAATACAAATACATATATATATGTATATGTGTGTGTGTGCATGCATGCATGTATCTATAGAAGATTTGTGTAATTATCCATGAAGAACTATGCATGTATGTCTATCTATCTTACTAAATATAAATTAGTATACGCACTATGACTTCATGCAAATACCCATATATGTATGTATTGATGTAAAGGAAATGACCTCTCTGAAAGTTAATAAGCATGTAGTTTTAATAAGCATGTTCGTTTCTTTTTACATTTAAATGAATGAAAGCAGCCCGAAATGAAAGAAGTGAGGCGAAACTATTTCAGAGTGGCATAAACATGTGTTGGATAATGTAAAAGGAAATTAAGTGGCGGCGACGTGGTACAGAGGGTGGTGGGGACTAACCAGGCGAACACACCCACAGAAAAAGAGAGATCATTGTAGGTCGGCAAAGATATTCAAGTGTAATATAAACACTGCCCAATGATTTCCTTTCATATTCTTAGTTTTAAGACGTGTTAATTTGTAGCTTGTTACCTCGTCCTATTAGACGCCTATAAATCATTAGGACGTTCGTTAGACTTTCTAAGAATTCCGTTTCCTTATGATTGCGTAACATTAATAAACATGAAGAGAAGACAGCATTATATATATATATATATATATATATATATATATATATATATATAAGGGTAAGAACCAATGGAGTAAAAATCCACACTTCGTAGCATTTGCTTTTTACAAAGTTAAGCAATATACTATTATTATTTCTGTAATATTGTTATTAAAATGATTATAAAAAAACATTTTACATCGCTATATCGTTTTCATGTTTCAGTACTTTGTATTATGCTTTGTCGGACGATGGTTGGTATCTGGTGGTAGTAATGGTTCGTATGGAAATTCAAAAACAATTTGTTACCATTTTTCAGACAGTTAAAGCTTGGTGGGTATAAGGAGAGAATCAGGAATGTTCTTTTGGCTAAACAAAAAAAAACGACAAGTATACGTTGAACTGGCAAATAAAGTTAGAGGACGAAGATGGGTAAGTTACTTTAATAGATTACAACAAGCCGGAAGCACAAAGAGTTTATGACTGACTGAGAAAGTTTATTCCGACTTCGAAGTTTCGCGAGGACACCGTTGTGGTGTTCTCACTGGACAGGGACGGTTTGCTGTTAGGTTCAGAGTCGGCATGAACCTGTTCAATTGACAAACTCTTTGTGCTTATCAACGCTCTTTCCCCACCCCAATATCGAGCACTTTACAATAAAAAACCTGATTGCCAAAAATTTCTTTTATCAGTAAAACCGCTTAAAAAAATAACATTGGTTCTAAACATTATCACAATTTAACACTTTATATATATATATATATATATATATATATATATATATATATAGTGTTAAATTGTGATTATGCTTCATGAAAAGATTGTTGTTTTTTTCAATGCTTTACTGGTAAAAGGGCATTTTGGCAAGCAGGAATTTTGTCGTAAAGTGCTTTATATCGAGATAGAGATAGAGTGTTAATAGGATTAACGTATAGAAGTTAGAGTTAGTCACTTAACTAAGCAGACTTCCAAGTTTCGTGAAGGCATCATGAAGACATCGTGAAGGCTTTTGCTTCTACAGCATTGACCCCGGGGCCGGACTGGTTAGCATGACACTGCACTCCAAGACCATTAACAACGACATGAAATCAGAATGCCTTTTGTTAGGGCCCTGGTCTAAGATTTTCCTTATTATTATTATTTTTGATATTATTATTATTATTATTATTATTATTATTAATATCATCTTGGAAGAATTTTTGCAAAAGCCCTGAGAAGTGAAGACATCACAACAATGCCTTCACGAAACTTCAAAATCAGCATAACTCTGCTAAGTGACTTCTCCACAGTCATTATATATATATATATATATATATATATATATATATGTGTGTGTGTGTGTGTGTGTGTGTGTGTGTGTGTGTGTGTATAGTTATTTAAGTTTATTCATTTTGATAATTTATTTTTTTGTTTTCCAAAATTCTATTGTGCTTTAAATCTGAACGCACTACTTTCATTTAATCATCTAAGAGAATCTTCTTACGTTTCATCAGTATGGCTGAGGCTAACCCTCATGCTAGTAACTAATTTCACTCATTCGACTAACGTTTTCTGTTGACATAAAGTGAAAAGATTTTATTGAATCACTTGCTAAGTCGGCTACTAGGAAAGTTGGTTAACTATTCGTGTTAGACAATTTTTCTCAGCAGAATCTATATTACATATTTATAAGCCTACCATTCGCCCATGCTTTGAATATGACTTTCAAATCTGATTTGGTTCTCCTACATTATATTAAGAGATTATTGATAAAATCCAAAGAATAATGTGCAATGTTATTAGTAATCTGGCATCTCAGCTTTACTCACTTTCCCACCGCCGTAATGCAATATTTTCATGCTAATTGTTCTGATGAACTCTATGGTACCTAGACTTCATGAATATAAGTGCAGTCAAGGTTTTATTGGAGGCAACGTTTTATCATTTTAAAATTTAAATAGCTAAATGTGACCGTAAATTCTATGCTAACAGTTTCTTCTATCACACTTCTCGCTTATGGAACACTCTTCTGTCTTCTTGCTTCCCAGTCAACTTTGATCTTCAAAGCAGTAAATGCAATATCTATCGTTATGTTTTTGACTTATTAATTCTTTTATTATTCTCTCTTCTTAATAGTGTTTTTTCTCACTATTTTTTAACACTCTGTAACTCTTGGTGTCCTTATTGTCTTGTTTGGGGTGAAAATATTTTTTTTAAAAACATTATTCATAATGAATAATCTTTGATATGATGTGCACATAAAGTAAAAGCCTATGGGTGCGGGAAGTGAAATTGATCTCGTAAGTTTTGCAATCACTTTCACACAAAAACTATTGAAATCTTTTCCTCTACCCCAGCTAAATAGATTAGAGTGAACACGCTAACCTTGGGTGGTAATAAGAAAACCCAGAACATTTCCAAACAGGAACTGCAATTGGAACCCCTTTCCACAATTCCAAACAGGGGACCACTTTTCCGAGAAAGCATGGTAATTCTCAGATAATAAAGAAAATGAAACCTGTAGAGAGTCATGACTGCCTACGTTCTGAAAGCACATCGCATTCAGAAAAGAATGTTTGATAAGCAGTTTAACAAATTTGTAAAACGCTTCATAAAATACTATATTTACCTGTCTTTTTCTCTTTCTCTCTCTCTCTCTTTCTCTCTTTCTCTCTAGATAGATAGATAGATAGATAGATAGATAGATAGATAGATAGATAGATAGATAGATTGTACGTTGGCTGCTTCCAATAACAGATGTTCCCAAACGGATCATCATTTAAGTACGAGCATGCTACTTAACTAACATAGATAGATAGATAGATAGATAGATAGATAGATAGATAGATAGATAGATAGATAATGAACATCTTAGATAGATTGATAGAATACTTATAAATGCGTCGTTTGGGTATATGGGCGTAGTGTAAAGCTTGTCTCACTAGAACAATTACAACTGCCTTATGAGTTTGATCCTCATGGGTTCCCCATACTTTCGTCCTTATGCCATAACGAAGCTACGCTTAGAATGTCACCATATAAGTGTATCGTAGACATATATAAAACTCACGCTACAACGTTTTTATACCTTTCTGAGTAGAACATCTCGTCGTGATATAAATCAATCCTCTCGGTATCACCAAATTCGTTGTTTTTTTCCCAAAATGGAAGCAAAAAAGCACAACGCATTTTTTAAAATCATGGAATTATTCGAGACAAACGGAATTTTTAGTATTTATACCTTAGTGAAATGACTGTACAACGAGTAAGTTATTTTATTAGAAAATATTATGGAAATATTATTTGGGATATGTTTCACCTCCGTTTTCTTTATATATTTATATAATCGAAAAAAGTAAAGTCTAACGCCATTTCTGTTTTAAAAGGATTTTTTTTCCTTTTAAAATGATTAGTTTATTTTTTTGTATGGATGTACAAAGGGGAAATAATTTTGATTTCATTTTTTACTATTGCCCGCTCTACTATATTTCATAAACACATATAGAATAAATAATTGTGTTCTTAAACAATTGGTTGGGTAGGAATATAATAATTTTACGGACATATATAAAAATAAAAGCATCACTTGGATGTCAGTGAATAATTATGAAATAATTCTAAATGAACGCGATCAATTAACCTTATAAATTCAATGGCTCTTTACAAATTTTGCCCTTTTTTGTTAGCAGCAAATCTATTATTTTGATAGGTTTTCTTAATTTAAGAATTATTTAGAAAAATCATATTGGTTCCAATTATATATTTTATGCCATGAAATATTTACGAAAATAATTTAAAAATTAAATCAAAGAATTGAAGTCAAAAATGTCATTTAACTTTAAAAAATTAATTTTTAATGTAAAAAAAATGAAATTATTCATTCTAAATGTTAATAAAAGCATATCGAAAATTTATTTTCTTATACTTTTGGCCATATAAGATTAAAGATAATTTATTTTTCAATCATAGATAGCAACTTATAGCACTGCTGGCTTTCCGTATTTCTTTAAATTTTGTTTATAATTTTTCGCGTGATTTTTAGGTCACGGATGTCATTATAAAGGTCTTGTGTTGAATTTTTGAACCCACAGTTTACCGTACGTAAAATTCAACACTATTTTCAATAGGTTTTAAGAAAAAAGTTAATATTAAATTTACAATATCTGGTTAATTAATCCTTGAATTTACTACCTTACTTCGAAAAATATTTCTCTTACAAATTGGTTTTAAGAGATGAAAAATGTAAACAACATATTTTAAAATGTGATGTTTACATTTTTCGTCGACAATGGCTCTTCAGTGAGTCGATGAGTGACGAGAAAATGTGCCAATGTTTTAAAAATATGTAAAAACTTTAATTACATGTAGAAATTAATTTTTCTTTTTATACAGATTAGCTTTAGGCTATTATATTTAAAATAAAACTAAAATTTAACTTCAAGGAAGACGTTCAAATTATTTAGAATTTTAGTTTTTTAGAAAATCTGTGGTGGTATATACTGTTCTTTGTTGTAATGAACGCAAAGATGAAAATGCAATCATCTTTGCTAGTAATATAAAATCCTGCGAGAGTGAAACCAGTTGATATATTTGCATAAATAGGTATGCTTTCGCATTCACGACTCTCTTTTGTGTGATCAAACACAATGCTCCTTAGCGCCATATATATATATATATATATATATATATATATATATATATATATATATGTGTGTGTGTGTGTGTAATGAATTATTTTTGAACATTATTTTTACCGATACTCGTATTTAAGTAGATATTCTGTTTTTAATTAAACAGTATTTTATATTTATATCTACCGGCCTGATTATTTTACGATAAATTTTATTGCGAAAATGTGTGCTATCCAGCAGGATTCGAACCTGCGGCTCCTATTTACATAGGGGAAGCTACCAAATACGAGTATCGGTAAAAAATAATGTTCAAAAATAATTCATTACAAATTGTCGGTTGCTTATAACCAAGTTTCGTTAAAATTCGTTAATTTCCGTAACATGTTTACACACACACACATATATATATATATATATATATATATATATATATATATGGGATACGATGGGTAAATTATCGCTGTTTTATATTTTATTTTTGCTCGTGCACGTTGATTTTTTTATTTATTTGTCGACTGCACAGTATAGTAAGGTCAGTTGGGCACCGTCTGTGAGAAAAAGAGCTCTATGACACAATTCCTTTCGCCAGAAATTTGGAAACAGCATGTTTTACTGCTTGGCATTCACGCCGTAAGCTCCAATATAAATATTTCGTAATGTTTGTATCTGAGGACAAAGCAGATGATTCGAAAAGAGTTGGATGAGTTTAATGGTGAATACGAAGGTACGGCAGCTCCGAAAACTCACTCTGGTTGTTCTGATCAAAAAAGATTTCCCGAATTTGGTGATGAGAGCTTCTGACTTGGAGGCCTTCATAAAGGAACTTTGGGAGGTAGTGCTGCTCAGTGTCAAGAATGTGGTTGCTGGAAGATTCTCTACCTGACAACAGGACTCTGCACTATGCTACACAATCAGGAGAACCAAATTATGGCAGTCAGCCAATATCTACGACCACATCACCTCTTACATCTGGCCATTTAACTCTGCAATACTCTTGATTATTATGTGTAGAGTGCATTTGAGCGAGAGACCACTTTTGTAAGAATAAACACCTTGTGTCCAGAAAAGAAAAGATTTGTAGGGACACAAGAAAAATTAAATAAGAAGCCTAATCGCAGTACCATTCAGTTGTCTTTAACGAAATGTGCGTTGTGGTACAGTGGATATCGGCTCGGAACGAGATGCCGGGGAGCCGAGTTCGAATTCCAGTTGAATCCATTGTATTCACTTACGCGCAAATACCCTTGGGAAAGGTATTAATCCGTCTCTTCCTTCCAGTTATGGGTTAAATAGCAGGACAGATTGGGTTCTATAGCCTTGGTCGGCAACCGGTCTACCGCAGAAAGCAATGGCAACCTACTGTGGGATAATCTTCTGCCCAGACAGTAATGTCTCTTTCGAGACATGATCGCCCAAGCGTGTATCACGTATGGCACTTAACTGACTGATATAAAATAGAGATTATTGCCCAAATACGCAGTATATATATAGTCATCGGCAGACAGATCTGTTTCGCTGTATCACAGCTCATCAGTACGGTTAAACATCCGATTGCTTCTAGCTAGGATTGAAACACGACCGAATTGACATATATATATATATATATATATATATATATATATATATATATATATTCGCAGCCTGACATTTAGTTATTACTTAAATTTTGATCAGACATTTTCACTATGTAATGATCAGTTTATGTTATTAATATTAAGCACTGAATTAAGCGAATTCACAAAGAAGAAGGTGATTTTTTAAAATAATTTATTCTCAATTAAACCCAAAACACGACTGCTTTTTGAAAGCAGCCTTGAGGCTACTGCTATTTGCGCGATATATTTTGTTATTGACAGGATCCAAAACTTCCTGCACAGTGTAGTCTCGCGGGTTCAATTCTGTTCTGGAGTTGAGCCAGAAATCCGCTAATCAGAAATCAGCGATTTTACCTTGAAAAAAATTTTGCATTTTTTCTATGTCTGTGGTTGTGCGCACCTTCCTGGGCCCATATACACTTTTTATCTGAATATTTAGCCTCAAGCCATGGTAACTCCGGACCATGTTGCAAGCATCAACATCCACTTTTTCTTCAAGCTTCTAAAAGAATTTGGACATCTCTTTTTTTCCCGTTGGAGGCTAAGTCACACAAGAACACACCAAACCATGGCCTGTCGTTTTGTCCTGATCTGTTAATGTTAAGGAAGCACAGATAGTTTTGTCGTTTCGAAACAGCACCCATTATAAAAATTTTCTCGTCGAAAAATATTTCGACTGTCGATACCTGATTTCTGTGCACTTTCTCTCACCTTTCCATACTTTTAGCTTTCATGGATGACTTGAGAAGGTGACTAGGCGTTCTATTTTTTACTTTAAGCCCAAATTGTTATGCACGAACAATTTCGTCCATGAAGTACAGTGTTATCATATCACTGAAATGATAATGCCTATAACGGTAGAAATAAAAATGGGAGAATAAATCTTTCTTCCCCAGTTTTCTTCCATTATACGATATTCTGCATAGCTATTATTGGGTTCTTTTCAATTTTAGTTATGTGGGTGTTAATGAAGTTCCAATTCCTGTTGACATGGCCACTACCTTTGAATGCTGTTACCCCTGGCTTCTTTTCTGACATGGGAGACAGTGTGTAATGATACATCAATTAAGTTTGTGATGCTAGTAGGATTGATTTGTGAACAAAGCAATTCTGACACGCTTTACCGTTTGTCATTCTGTAAAGCTATGTCCTACGATATTCCTGAAAAGTAGGTTTCATATTGTTCAGGTCAATAAAGAATATTAGTTTAAGTCTTTACTGCAAGTTCTGCTTCCCCAGTTACTGTATATATACAATGGTGTACTGAGAAGATCCCACTTCTCGCAATCTTACTAAATGATCCAAAATCAGAATTTTGACGAAAATTCTTTTTTGATCGGGTCAAGAACATTTCAGCATCCTTTAAAAAGAAAATAATGACCCATTCATTATAATTTCATAATATTCATAAATAAACTTTGTTTTGATAATTTATTAGTATAAGTTAATTATATTTAGTTATCTGATTTCGATTAATCTTATATTTCTTTTCGTTTACTAGTTCGGTAATGGTTGCTTCGCTAAAAGTTTTCAAAGCGATCACTTTTTAAAGGTGATCACTTTTCAAATTCGCTGTCCATACTACATTTATGAGTAAATGATGATGACTGGCTACTTGTATCTGCGGATGCCCATCTACTAAAACGGCTAGCCTATCCTCGTTGCAGACGCCTGCTCAGGCACATTTGTATTTATCCAAAACTCACAGAGCCCATCTGTGGCTTATACTGGAATTATGTTGAGAAGAGCAGGGTTTGGAAAAGTAACAAAAGAAAAGGGTTTTAGGAGCTACAAGGGATAGGGAGATATAGAAGGCTATGATCGCCTACGTCCTGAAGAGACACTGCACATGAAGGAAGAAGAAGACGCTGAGCCGATCATATTTACAGTTTCTGGAAAAGAGCACGTTATCTAGCGTTATCAACATTTCAAACAAGACCTTCTTCTTTTATGTGCCATGTCCTTTCAGGACGAAGGCGATCATGGCTTTCCACATCTCCCTGTTCCTAGTGGCTCTTAGCACGCTTTCATCTGTTGCACCATACAACCCTCGTTCCGTCATCCACCTGATGAGGTCCTTCACATATGTTATCCACTGCTTTTTCTTGTTTCTTTTTCCCTCTATCTGGCCTGTTAGTAACAGATTCTCCAAGCCCTCCTTCCTCATTGCATATCCCAGGAACTTCAGTTGATGCTCAGTATTAATTTTCTTTTCGTCTCCATCCTTTCCGAAACCTCGTAATTGCTCACATGCTCGGTCCATGATATCCGCAGCACCCTTCTGTAGAACCACATTTCAGTTGCTTCAAGTTTTTCCTTCATCTTTGAAGATATTGTCTAACATTCACTGCCATATTGAGGAACCGACATCACATAGCAATCCAGTACTCTCCTCTTTGTTTCTGTTGAAATTGTCCTGTTTCTTAATACTTTACTCAACTTCTGGAATGCTTCTTTCGCCATGCCAATTCGCCTTCGGGTCTCAATGTCGTGCTTTTCGTCTTCTGTTAGAACACTTCGCAGGTATTTAAATTTCTGTACCTACTTGATCTTAGAGTCCCTCACCTGTAATTGGCATTTTGAGATGCCCTTTTTGCTGATCTCAGCTTCTTCTTCTTCTTCTTCTTCTTCTTCTTCTTCTTCTTCTTCTTCTTCTTCTTCTTCTTCTTTCATATGCCGTGTCTCTTCCGGACGTAGACTAGCATGCTCAAAACCTCGGTTATGAAAACTTGTGATTTCGTGCTACCACAACCATCGAAAAACTGGTTTCGTCTACCCAGCTTCACTCACAAGGATTGGGTCAACACGTGGTATGGTTTTCAGGCACTTTCCAAAGGTATCGCAACCTACGATCAGCTCCTCCAGATCAATAAAATCAAGAAGTCACCTTCCTTACAAATTGACCACGTTGAGATTCGAATCTGAGTAAGCATTCTTTCGGTCACGTGCCCATATTATTAAATATATTTAGTTTAAATCCAGAAAGGATAAAAAAATGGCCTCATATTTCGGCCTATACTCTTTTCCTGTTACCCATAGGTTGTTACTAGATACGGTAAACAATCTCGCGGCACGTATGTTCATCTCAATTTCCTTCAAATTGCGTTTGAATGTACTTTTTTAGTGTACGCGTGAGTGTGTTAATTTCATGAAAACCATAAAAATATTTCTAAAAATTAAAAAAATAAAACTTAAAGAATAATTCTTTTTATTACCGATTTATTTTCGGAATGTTTAAACAATTTTTGTAATTATCGGATCTCTTTAAGGTTTAACTTTTTTTTTCAACTTTATGGTTTAATTGCTCAACTTAGGGTAGAGGTTGTTAAAATGAAGTGGGAGGAGATTCTAATGTTTTTATTTCAAACTCAGGGTGTGTATGTGGGGGTGCTTTTTTGAATAATTATGTACGTGCAGGCAATATCGCACGCAGATAGAGTGTGACGAACAGAGAATCAACTTTTCTTTTATAATCTAGATTTATTTTAACTTTTTGGAAAATGAAGAGTTCGCCGTTGTATTTTGCTCTCATTTTTTTAACAGACATAAAGAGTTTTATTATATTAGCTCATCAATTTGGTCGACGTCTATCAGCTACTAAATGAAAATCTTAAATGATAAATTATGTTTATTTTAGAATAACTCACACTTGTCACTCTGACGTCAAAATCATATATTTGCATAGTTGCGAGCCTTCTCTATATTAGGCGGGATAAACTGCAACATGCACTGAACAATTACCCGTCTTTTTCTTTTTAGTCTGTTACGTCATAATTCGAATAAGATCGCCTAATATATTAGGTGCCGCGCAATGAAGTAATGCCGAGCAAACAAAGAATTTGTACTACCGTAAGTTTAAACCTTATCTTTGTACCTTGTTAAGTTTTAGAAATATCAGTAACAAGAAATGGTTTACTCTCAGCTGATTTGATGACTTTTTACATTTTTTTACAATGAAGTCCACTCTGGGTAGGGCCGGGGAGCCACTCGATGTAAAAGGTTACAGAGTAAGAAGCAGTTTATTTAGATACGCGGAGTAGATAATGGTTATCCCGATGCTTCAGCAAACTAAGATTGTAGTGATCGGGGAAGCATCCACTTAGGAGTCGGTTCCATCAAAGCAGCAGTTCATGGGAAGAAGCTATTCAAGTGAAATTTATATTTCACCAATGGAATATGAAGGAAATGAGTGTAGTTTGCTAAAACTTGATGAAGGTTGCAACTGGTGGAACTAACGAATAGAGTTCACCTGAACACTTTCTATAGAAATGGAGATAGGGCAATGAGAGTTTTGCGATGTTTTGTCTGTGAAAAAGAGGTTAAGGTGAAAAATAAGTTGTCACCCACAAGGATGCTTTTTGGCTCTATCGAGACTGAAAGATTAAGACTGGGCAACTCCTGCCTATATATGGCAGTATTACTCCATTTTCGGCCTTTAATGTGCTCTTGAAAAGGTAGAGAATAGGAGGAGGAGTCATATACTTACTGGAACGAAGCAGAGAACCGACCATTTTTTAGGTCAATAGGCACTCAAGGCACGAGGCTTCCCTGAGGGAACATTCATTAATCGTGATTGGTAAAGTTCTGGTCCCGATCGGCGATGCCTAAAATATAAGTTTTAAAACGAATTAAATGCTTTTTTCCCCTTTAATACCTTCGAGCAAAACAGTGACGATTATTTTAAGATAAATTGATCACACGGGACTTCCAAGTAACAACTATGTATATTAATGAGTAGCAGCATTTTTAAACATTTTTCTTTGATTTAATTTTTATTCATCTAAAACAAAATGCAAAAGTACAAGATTCTGAAAGGAAACTTTCGTTTTCTTAATTGTTTCATGATTTTACCATCAAGTCAACAAATTAATATTGGTGTATTAAATTTTGTAACTTTTCGCCTTTTTTATCACTGTTTCCCAGAATTCATTTATAAGAAAAAAAAAGCACAAAACGTACCCGACTTCTAATACGGCTGCGAGGAATTAAGTTGTAAATATATTCGATAACTGCAGGTTAAGGATATTCAGTTGGTATATTTGACTATTTTAACTAAAAGAGTTAATAAACTACAATCCTAACTCTTTCAGAAGCCTTTTTCTTTCTGTAATATTAACCTTATTTGCAGAATTTTAAAAAATCGATTTTACCCCATGAAAGGCAGTAAAACCACTAAGACACAAGGACGTGGCTGAATTATAAGTAGAAGCATTACTAATGAGCAGAAAGAGAAAAGAGTAATCGGGGGACAGTAGATGGCGATTGATATTGCATTTAAACTTTTGTATATTAGAGTTAGCTGGAAAGCATAGAGCCGGAAGCGAATTCCACAGGTGAGAAGTGCTAAAAAGATACTGTTAGCATAGACTTTAAGGCTACATATAGCCACCTCAACTGTAAATTGATGAGATCTGGACGCCATTCTAATATTGCGCTTAAATTGAAAAAATGTCTAGGTACCATAGAGAAAAATTCATCCGAACAATTACCATGAAAGTATTCATAGAAAGGATACAGGGAGGCAACCTTATGGCGTTGGAAAGTGACTGAAGCCGAACTGCCACATGAGAACCGATAATATACTTCTTTGGATTCTATCAATAGAAAAATAGCAGGAGCACGGGAACCTATGTGATAGCAATATGGTAGACTTAGAGATAAGATAGATTTTGGAGAGATTTCTGAGATGAAATATTAACTCCAAATTGTTTCTCTATATTGTTATATCTATACGACTTATTGTGTGTGAGGGATAAATTGGTGTCGAAATTACACAAAAATGAAAAAAATACTTACATTTTAACATATATATTTACCAAAATTACACAAAAATATCTTGAAATACTAAAGAGTAAATTTATTCAATAAAATTTCCTCAACCACGGCCTCCAGATGACTTCAGAATCTCCTGCAATTTCTCTGGACGTTCTCCTTGTTTAAGTTGGTGAAGGCTGCTATAATCCTTACCTTTAGTTCATCTTTGTTGTTACAAGGCGTTGTGTTGGTATCTCGCTCAACTGCACCCCACACATAATAATCAAGTGGGTTGCAGTCTGAGAAGTTAGGTGGCCAGTTGTAAGAGGTGATGTGGTCGCAGATATTGTCTGACAGCAATAAGTGAGCTGTTTTGTTTGTATGGCATGGTGCAAAAACCTGTTGCCAAACATAGGTTCTTCCAGCAGCTATTTTCTTGATCCGAAGAAGCATAACTTCTTCAAGACACTTGATGTAGGCCTTTGTGTTGAGTCTGAGAGCCTACGTGGAAATATGAATGAAGGCATAACGCCGTGATCACAAATGATCATACCTTCGTAATCACCATTAAACTCATCCAGCTCTTTCCGATTCCTTTGTAATGGGCTTAGATTGACACCTAAAAATCTGAAATGTTCATATTGTATCATCCGGCGCAAATGCAAAGGTGTACAGCATGCTGTTTCTACATTTCTGGCGGAGTGAATTGTATCATTTTTCTCACAGCTGGTGCCTAAGTGACCCTATTACACTGTGCAGTAGACAAAATTAAAACCAAACGCACCTGTGCGATATTAATAAATATAAAATGGCAACAATTTACTCGTTGCAGTGTGTATTTGTCTAACCTGAGTATGTTTAACAAAAAACGTTGGAAATGATGTGATATTGTTTATTTTTTGTTCTTCAAGGAGCATTTTATCATGATAATTCGATGCTTGCATAGCGCCATCCACTTTAAACAAGTATAATTATTTATTTAAATTGAAATAGAATTTAGAGTTTTCTCTCTTTTTCAGCTAGTCAGAAATTAGATTTTAGTGATGAACTGAACAGTTCGCAAAGTCTAAATATAAAATGTAGCAGACCCTTACAATAAGTATGGTGCAGACACAAAATACTATACAACACGAGTTTATTATTAAAAGTGTCAGCCTTCATCATTTTTTATAACGGAAAGGTTGAAGAAGCAGTTTTAAAAGTCAAACTTTTGAAATCAAAGATCTTAAAACATTGAAATATCCAGCTGGTCATTGCTTTCTCTTCATAAAAATTGGATATGGATACGTGACCAGCGTACGATGCAGCCGACAGTTTTATAGAAATCAATTTCGGAAATATAATCATCGTCTTGTATACGTACGTGTGCTTATTAGCGTAAAATTGCGCCAATTTTTGTGTATGTATCAATATATTGCCCACATATGTTTGTATATATATATATATATATATATATATATATATATATATAAGTAAATAACTCACCGTTTGGAATTTCGCTGAAAACATAGCAGGGTGCTGGGTTGTAGTGGTAAAGCTGTTGCACAATTTTCCCCATATTTATCAAATAAAAATGCCCAAGGCGTGCCGGCGAAATCTTACTCTCCATCGGGTTCAAGAAGAGGAGACTGGATTTTAGATGAATAATATATTGCCTCGTTATAGAAAATAATTTTTTCTAAGGTATCTATCTCCTAGTTGTCAACCATAACGGCCCACTTTTCTCCTCCTCCTTCTTCTTCTTCTTCTTCTTCTTCTTCTTCTTCTTCTTCTTCTTGTCCTCTGTTTGGAGTCTGCCCGTACCATTTAATTATTTTTACAGCAGACTGCCCCGAGGATCGGGTGGGAATATTAAGAGGCGACCGTGCCACATCTGCCACTGAACGACCCCCAAATTCGTTGGCATGAGCTAAGATTGGGGACCGTTCCATATTTGCCCGGAGGAAATAAAATGTAGACAATTCCAGATATGGCTCCAACATGATAATCAAAATTCTTTGCTCGCTTCCTTATCTCTTGGACACTTCCATTCTTTTCCCTTCCACAAAGCACTTTCATTAATCACTTCGTCCTTCTTTCTCTCTTCTTCTAAACATTTTCAATTTCTTATTAATTTATCTCTTATTTTCCTCTGGCGCGTCTTTCTCTTATTTTCTCTGCATAATTTGTGAATTCCTTTATTTTCATTATGCAATATTTCTTGAAAATGTTCTCTTTTCTTCAAAGAAGAAGAAAAAACATGCGTACAGTAAAATAGGACGGAAGGAATAATGCCGTAGAATATAGGAGAGATAAATTGATAGATTAATTGATAAAAAAAGAGAAAGAAAAAATAATAAATGAATGAAAAGAAAAAGAAAGTAGGGGAAAAGTAAGAACACACACACAGACACACACACATGTATATATATATATATATATATATATATATATATATAAGAAAGAAGTGAGTTGAGAAAAATTAACATATATATTCAAACGAATGAATGAACAAAAAAGTGTAGAAAAATCTCTCTCACCCCTCCCTCTCCATATATATATATATATATATATATATATATATATATATATATGTCATATATACTCGAGTAAAGTGCGAGCTTTTATGATCAGTTTCTTACGCAAAAAGTAGAAATTTAAACTATAAACATTTTTTTTTGTTCGTAAAGGTTAAAAATCATGCATTTTCGGTTAGTGGTTGCACTATATACAGGTAACTTTTTTCTGGAAGGGTTAAACTTCATGCAAAAAATTCAAAGCTCGTACTATACCTGAAGTTGGCATATACACGAGTATGTACGGTATATAAACAAATGAATGAAAAGAAAGAAAATAAGCATACAAAAGCGAAATACACATAGGGGAGAAGAAAACAAAATATAACAAAGTTAGTGAGAGGGGGAGAGAGAACGAACAGATGAATGAACGAACGAATGAATGAATGAAAGAATGAAAGAATGAATGAATGAATGAATGAATGAATGAAAAGGAAATGGGAGCAATCAAATGACAATGAATACGCGAAAGCGTCAACAAAGAAAAGAAAGAAGGAAAATTAAAATGGAAAAAATCAATCAAACTAGAATTAAAGGAAAAACGAAAAAGACTTCAATGAGTAAAAAATGAAAAAAAAAAAAATGAAAAAAATCAAAGCGCTAAATTATTTTTTAAGTATTTTATAAAAGTAATATTTTTACTCCTAGAAATGTCAGTTTTATTTCCAAACGAAAAATATGTTGAATCGTTTTACTATTTTCTGTTTCCGTGAAGATGTAGATAAAAAAAGAAAAAGAAAAGCGTTTCAGAGTTGTTAAGCTTCCTGACCCAAGAAGAAAATTAATAATGTAAAACAAATGTTGGACTAAAATTGAATTGTAAAAAATTAATAAAACTGTCCATGAAAACATAAAACAATTTCTAAAGATAACAAATAATACTCTGTGATAGCAAACATCATTAACCATCAGATATGTGTAATTTTTCTCTGTCGATGCAAAATGTCTTTGTTGCCTTCTGTAAGAATTCGCAGATCACTTGAATCTGCCAAAACCTTCAATAGACAACGACAAATATAAAATCATAATGGCAGACAAAATAATACGTATTTCCACGAATCAGCAAATGCAAAACAAGAAAAATATTTATTTTGATAAGAGGAATTTTCATTATGATTATTATTGCTGTTGTTATTGTTGTTGCTGCTGCTGGTAGTGATGGTGGTGTTGGTGGGGGTATCATTATGCTATATTTATTTATAATGATTATTGTGTAAGTTTTGAAAAAAAATAATAGCGCGAACACTTCAAATATGTTCAAAGTTTTTTTTTTAAATATATTCTTAGGGCATTTAGTATCTAAAGTCCCTATTTGTTTTCTACTAGCAATGATAGTCGACATTCAACGGGCCAAGTTCATTTCCTTTAATTTACAGCTCAACATATTTATTTCTATATTGAAGACATTTTCTAATTCCGTAAAATCGAAACTATTATAATTAAAAACAGTTCAATAGGTTTAAACATTTTGGTTGTTACTTATTTTATATACATATTATATTTTTCTTATGACATGATTAAAATATTTGTTTGCTTTTCAAAATATACTATTAAAAATGTTAACCCTGCTAATTTTATGTACACTAGTACAATCTAACCCGGTGAAGAAAATAATGAGTTAATTCTTAAATTTCAAATCATCTGAAGAAGCCGGGCGTACAGCAACTGGAACGTTATGCATATAGCAACAAAGATGAAGACTACAATCCATACAGTGTCAGTCAGTTAAGTGCCATAGGTTAAGTCAGTTAAGTGCCACACGCTTGGGCGATCATGTCTCGAAAGTGACATGACTGACTGAGCAGAAGATTATCCCGCAGTAGGTTGCCATTATTTTCTGCGATACACTGGTTGCCTGCCAAGGCTATAGAACCTAATCTGTCTTGTTATTTAACCCATAATTGGAGGGAAGAGACGGAGTAATACCTTTCTTAATGGTATTTGCGCGCAAGTGAATGCAAGAAACTCAACTGGAATTTGAACTCGGCTCCCCGATTTGTCGTTCTGAGCCGATATCCATTGCATCACAACGAACATCCATACAGTGTAAGTAGTCAGGAACATAGACAAATATATCCGAATTAATTGATGCAATAATATTGTTTGTAAAAAAGAACATGTTCAATTAAGTTTTTTAAAAATTCTAAAAATCCGAATCTTTTCCTTGATTAATTCATATTTTATGAGAGGTTCTCACTTCAAAAGTTGCCTACTGAATAAAAGAGGGAAAGTTTACGTGTAAGCGTGTCAAGGTGAGCTTTCAGAAAACAAGATATGTTGCGGGAGTAAATGAGATGTGGTAGAATCAATGTTTGCTTATTTTTTAATATTGATTACTAACAATGAACCATACTGAAAAGCACAACATCTTTATTAAATCGCGATTACCTATTCCTTGAGACGTCAATTACATTGGTTAATAATAAAAAATATGTAACATTTATTTTTATCTTATTCTAATTCAGCATGCCCTTCCTTTAATTTCTTAGTTATAACGTACGTTACGCCCTGCAGATTATTCATAAATAAGAGACTATTCCGTTTTGATCGTGTGGAAAGACAGGAAAGGCATATCAAAGACGCTACTTGGTTTCAGGGAATAAATGATTAAAGAAAGAATGAAAGAAAAAAAAGGGAAGATAAGTGTTTAACATAGGTACCTCTACTCATTCGCTGAAAAACAGCATAACAGGTGGTTAAAAAGGCCCAAACTTAATAAAAACAAAATTTTATTGTCAAAATGTTTATGTTATTATTAAAATGAAAAATCAAACTATTTTTTAATTATTTTATAATTTTTTTAATCCTTTCTAACACGTACGAAATTTTATTTAAACATCTTGTCTTTTTCCTTTTCGTCAACGAGTGACCAGATTTTTACAAGAGTTTACTACGGCAGACGTAATATTACACAATTCACTTGTTTTTCCGGTGCAAAACACCTTCTTGCAAAAATCAAATGATCGTCAGATTTTGATTAAACTTTTAGGACTTATTCACTTATTCATTTTTTAAATAAAATTTTGATAGTATACATATATTACATATGTTATCCCACCTCAATTAATTTCAAGAAATTGACTACCATCACGGAACTTTGTTTTATTAAACAATGTTAGTTAGTAAGTGCCATACATGATACACGCTTAGGTGATCATATCTCAAAAAAGATATGACTGACTAGGCAAAAGATTTTCCCGCAATAGGTTGCCATTACTTTCTGCAGTTATTTGGTTACCAACCAAGACTACAAAAACCAATCTCTTCTGCTATTTAACCCATGACTGGAGGGAGAAGCGACGGATTCAGACATTTCCCAAGGGTATTTGCGCGTAAATGAATGCAAACAATTCAAATTGAATTTGAACTCAGCTCTCTGATTTCTCGTTCCGAGCCGATATTCACTGCACCTCAAATCATCTATTTATAATCAAAACATTTTTGTGTGCAGAAATCTTTTTTATAGTAGGCTATAAATACTATATTATTAAAAAGTCACGTGTTTCAAGGGTTGTTCACTTCTCTTCGGCTTCATAAATTTATGTCAATTCTGGCCAACCATACTTAGCCAGAGTAGTTAAATGTTTGGTGACAGGGCTGTCATTACCTACTTGAAAGGTCAGAGATTCTGGCCGTGAAAGAAATACTTTTATTCTAAATGTTATGTCAAAAACAAGTAGTATTTGTTTTAAATCAGATTAATTGAAGTTTAAATTTGCTAATTTTCTAAAACAAAAACGTGTCACAGATGTATATTTTATTTGAGCAAGAATTTTAAAACCGAGAATTTTAACCAAAGCTTCCAAACAACTTCGAAATCTCCTGCAGCTCTTCTGTTTAAGTTAGTGAATACAGCCATAATCCTTGCCTTCAGTTCATCTTTGATATTACAATGAGTTTTGTTGGTCTCTCGCTCAGCTGCTTCCCACGCATAATAATCAAGAATGGTGATGTCTGGGGAATTGTAAAAGGTAATATAGTTGCAGAAATTGTCTAACAGCCATGATAGGTTCTCCTGCTTGTGTGGTATGCTGCAGAGTCCTGTTGTTGGACGTAGTGTTTTCCAGCAGCCACTTCCTTGATTCAGGACAGAACTATCTCTTCAAGGAATATGATGTAAGCCTTCGTGTTGAGTGAGACCTTGTAGGAAGTTGAATGAAGTGATCACTCTAAACATCTTCGTAATCAGCATTAGACTCATCCAAATTTTTCAGAATCCTCTATACTGTCCTCAGATTGACACGCAAACACACTGAAATGTTCGTATAATGCAAAGGAGTGCAACATACTTTGTCCAAATTTCTGGTCAAATGAATTTCGTCATGGTGTACTTTTTCTTACAGAGGATGCCCAACTGACCCTACTATACTGACCCTACTGCAGTCGATAAAATAAAAAATCAAACAACGAATTTGCGTGAAATTAAAAAATATAAAATGGCGACCATTTACTTATCTCGCCTTGTATATTACTTACTTCTTTTTCTCCTAAACTGTGATCTAAATACTAAGCTCCTTAAGACTTTCCGGACAGAAAGTAATTTTATGAGTAGTTAAGTAATTTCATTATTAGACCTATCAACAAAATGTTTTGTTTATAGATGCATGTATTAAACAAGAAACGCAAAGTTGGGCCAGATATAAGACACCCTCTGGTAGATATAAATCGGAAACCCATATTTATATATGCCACATCCTGTAATCCACAAGCCCGCATACACACTGACGAACAACTGACTTTATATATATTTAAATTTCAGGGTTTCAAATTGGGAGCACACACACCAGAAAAAACACACACACATTCACTCACACACACATACACACACACACACACACACAAACACACACACATACACACACACACACGCACTCACTCAAACACGCATACACACACACATACGCTCGCACACATAAGGTTTAAGCTTTATGTGTTCGATTCTCGTTAAACATTCTATTTGTTATATGTTACTTCGTTTTCATAATTTTATATTATCATCATTATTATTATTAAGTTAAGACAAAAATGCTATGCACTATATTTTGCACCATATTAGAGAAATCATAGAAGCGCTCTTGAAGTTTATTTAATTCTTTATTACAGGTGTGTTTTGCTTTAACATATGTTTGTGCAAATGTATAAGCTTCCTTTATTTTGGAGAAAATTGTACCTGAATGCAAAATAAACATTCGGCACAGTTTATTTGTTACGCTTGGTGTAAGAGTAAAGGCAACAGAATTTAAATTATTAGTCACTGAAGTACATACGAATGATGCAGTAGACACAAGCATGAGTCGAAGATGTTTTATAAAGTTTAGAAAAAGAAATTTTTAATTCAAGGTCAATGAATTTTATGGAAAATATGAGGAATTGGAAAAACTTTTGAATGAAAATTCACTTCAAACCCCACTTAAAAATAAAAATAAAAATATCAGTGACTAGGGAATGATAATATGTCGCTTTTTTGCTTTTTAAAAAAAGGATCAGAATCGCAGAAAATCTGTTCCCCATGATCTTACGAAAATAAAACATTGGTCAGTACAAAAACAGAAAAAATCCATGAGTATATATATATATATATATATATATATATATATATATATATATATATATGTGTGTGTGTGTGTGTGTGTGTGTGTGTGTGTGTGTATTGTAAACAAAGTTGTGGAACTCGTAGGTTTTTTAACCTGCTGTTCATGGATTTACTTTTAAAGAGTGCTCGATACAAACGTAGAGCGTTATATATATATATATATATATATATATATATATATATATATATATATATAAGTTAGACATCTTATGTCTATTCTTAATTTAATCCTGTCATATTCACGGTTTGATTTCTTTGCGTTGTAATTAAAATATTTATGTTGATGTTAAAAGTTTATTTATCAGTGTTCCGGTTAGAGAAACGATTGATATAATTATAAAGAATAATTGCAAAAATTAATTTCTCTCTCCATTAAAAGAAGGACCTAACATTTTACAGAAATTACTTGTAACTTGTTACAGAAGTTCCTTTCTATGACCATCAAAATAATACATACGTACAACGTGATGGTGTTTCTATGGATTGACTTCAGTTACTTTAGAAATTTGGATGTAATGAAGAGTTAATCAATATGTATACAGCTTGAATGTGATTGGCCGGTGTCAGCCATAAATTTAGACTAAGTCGAGGACGTCCCGAGATCATCCACTGGAGGTCTATTGGTCTTCCACTAGAGATCTACCACTAGATATCTACAGGTTTTCGACTAGAGATCTACGACTATTGCTCTACGTCTACTGACTACGCCTACGTTTCAGGATACTGCATACGACGATTATCGTCATTTCGTCTACATACTAGATTGTTCTACATTGTTACATTTGCCTAAACCACTTAACTACTCCGAATGATATATATATATCCCTTTCCGGGACATATCAAACTTCTACATGGCCAACCTTGAAAATAATATATTTATGTGCATTGTGGTGCAGTATATATTACAAAATTTTTAAACAAAACAAAAAAAATGAAAAGTAAAGAAAAAGTAAAGCACAATGCACTGAAAGAGAAAAGTGTGAGAGCATCTGCCTTTTTCTCTTATTATTTTATTTCTCTCAAAGTTCTCCTTTTTTTAAGTCTATCAATTCCTTGCTAGTTTTTATTTAATTTATTTTTTAAGAACATGCACATTAGAAAAAATTCTGTAATGTTCAAAGGCTCGTTATATCTCCTCGTGTACGACCAGTTGACATCTCAATGTACGACCATACGATAACTGCGCCCCAATTTACAAATTGACATCGGGTTAATGAACTTGGGTTAACGCCATGCGTGCGTGCCTTTGCTCGAGTTCAACGTCACATATTTAGTTTCCTTAATTTCATCCATACTGTGTGTGAACACAGAAATATGCCATTATCTTCAGTACATGTCATTCAAAGTCTGACCGAGATAAAAAAAAAATAAAAAAACAACGAAGAAAATTAGTTTAAGGCCTGATTGAATCTGTTAATGGTGGGCATGCAGTTTGCTTGGAGAATTAGATGTATCATCTAGCGTTCCAACTAACTTTTTCTAAAATAATGGACTCGTCACACTCTAAATATCATTTAACAATGTTTTTTCACACGGACTGCAACCATATGTCAAAGGAAGCTAATCTAATTCTTTATTCAAGCGCTTCTCATTCCTCCCGCAGTTTTCTTCTTTAACTTATTTTACAGCATATCCGTCAGCGCATGTCCAGCTTCCTTTTCTTATGGTGGTTCTTATAGTACAACAAAGCACCATCCTCAAGCTCTACATTCTTAATCTTACTCAGGGGTTTATCTATCGCGACTTCCCTCCAATTTTATGGTATTCCTAACAAAGCGGAGATAGTATGAGGTCATTACAATGAATACCCTCACTTTCCTAACACTGGTTGAAGTTGAAACACAGCTATGAACATATCAAAATGTGGCTTTTTCTCTTTTCACTAATTCCGAAGTCCTGGTAAAAAAAAAACTCACGCTTAGCTGCTTTCAACTTGAGATTATGCCTACGCAAACTATTCAAGACTGTGTCCACGGGCACCAAGTGAGCCTTTGCCATATTCGAAATCATCAAAATATCATTCAATAACTGGAAGAGGTCGAAAATATCTCTACGCTTTGCAACGACTTCATTTCCATCGTCAACTCTCACGCATGCGCTCTCTGCCAGGCGTACTACTCTACATTATTTAGCTGTCCCTCCCAGAAAGGGCAACATGTGACACATAGTCAGTTTATAACTGGGATTTCCGGGCTATATGGCCCGGCCAAAAAATGTCTGTCTATTAGGCGTACTACTCTACTTAATGTATTGGAGCAAGCCATATTTCTTAATTCCGTGGTCAGACGCGACGCGAAATGGGAAAAGTATACTGTTTCATCTTGAGATTTTTTCAAAATAGCAATTTTTTTATAATGAGCACTAGATCAGAGTACACATAATATAAAACCTTTTTTTTATGTCATTTGTTCTCACGATCGTCCAGTGTCCTCGCAGATGGCAACTACATTCGTTATGTATTTGTTTTTTTACTTTTTTGTTTTTACTTTTTTATTAAAAAAAAAACAGCAAGTCACTGTGCAAAACCAAAAGAAAAAGCGGGGTGTCATATTCTGCCTGGTTCTGGAACTCAATGAACAACGAGGACAATCGTCTTGCCGAACATTGACGAACACGAACACGTAGATATACAAATTTATATTTTTATTTTTCGACGGTGACTGTTGTGTGGAGTAGCCAGAGAGATATCGCACGCATGCTATAGTTGTTAGGGAATCGTTAACCAGCGAAAGTTCTCTGTTCTGTGCGCGCGTGTATGTGTGCGTGTTTTCACTTACCCTCTTGTCTTTTTTCTTTTTTCTGTTCTGTCTTCAGCCAGAAACCCCAGACTTATACACATTTTTGCTTTCCTGGGTTGTCGCTTAATAGACGTCATCATATCTTTGTCGGCTATTATCTTTCTGTGTTTTCTGCCTTTAATGTCAATCATATTTTTGTCGATCATCGAATGATATATATATTACTGCCAATATATATATATATATATATATAATCATCCGTAGACGGATCTGTTTTGCTGTATTACAGCTCATCAGTACGATTAGACATCCGACTGCTTCTAGCCAGGATTGAAACTCGACCGAATTGACATCAGTCGGCGATTCTACCTCTGAGCTATTTAGTGTGTTATGTACAATGTAAACATACGCCTGTAGCTGAGAGTGTTCAAATTCATTACTGAATGAATGATGCGTAGATGCGAGTAGTTACTGTTTTTGCAAAGTCTACCATTCCTCTCTCTCTCTCTTTCTTTCTCTCTCTCTCTCTCTCTCTCTATATATATATATATATATATATATATATATATATATATAACTATAATAATTATAACAATATTAATAGTAACAAAAATAATTCTGCTAATATTAGTAATAGTTATACTGTATTTAAGTTCGTCTTGAAAAACCCACCGAGAACGAACTCGGAGGGAAAAGGAGGGGAAGTAAAAAAACAAACAAACGAAGTACATGAACAAAAGTCAAATACTCGTAGGAAAGAAAAAAAAACCCAAGATATATCGAAGCACAACCGACGTTTCCCGACCAAAATGCCATAAAGCACAATATTCTTCTGATACGACCACCCAGTCTCTCGATAATCCACAATCCGACTCGTTTCAAGCATCTTTAGTTGAATAAAATGAAAGCGGGTGCGATTAAATGGCGTGTTGTCTGTTTGCACAGGACTCTCACAAACCAAAACCTTATCATGCCTTACCTCACAATGTAAATATCAGACAAAAACGGTTCAATGGTATGAATGTCCTTAAGTTACAAGATGGCTGAAGACTAAACCATTTTATATAGTCACCTCCACTTTTTCGCTGGAAAAAGCAGCATAGTCTGAAGGAAAAGGCCTCAAACTAAACAAAAACAAAGTTTTCTCGGCAAAATGTTTATGCTATCATAAAGAGGATAGATCAAAGTATTTTTTTAATTATTTTTACAAATTTCTTAAATTGTTCTAACAGATTCTAACAGGCTCATTTAGTGGTAGAAAAATTTTTTTCTCTCGTCAGTACAAGCGATAAATTGACGCTAGATTTTATTACGTCAAAACGTAATATTACGCGAAAGTATTTTTAACTGTGAAAGACACATTAATTTGTAAATTCTTGCAAAAATCAAATAATCGTCTGATTTTGATGAAAATTTCAGAACTTATTCATAATTGACTGAAATCAGTTTTGAAATAATTATTTTAGAAAATATTGGTAAAAACATTTTTTTTAAATATGTTACCCCCCCCCCCCAACACCAACACCAATTAATTTCCAGAAATGTCGAAAAATGCGTCTAGGTCTCAACATATAGATAGTTTTAATTCAATTCAGGAGTCATTGGGGAATGCAAATCAACTGTCTTTTTTTTTTTCTTCAAAACCGGCCACTTTTTAGAAAATCTGCTTCGAATTAGGAAAACAAAAATGCAATAAAACTATGCCATTTTTTATTTGGATAAACTTTTAATTGCTTTTATAAACATAAATTAAAATTATATCATAGTCTGAAGAGAAAAAAGAAATTCCGTTAGTAATGAATTTTTACAAGAATTATTTTTATTTTTATTATTTTATTTTAATTTAATTTTTATTAATTTATTTCTAAAAAGTTTCGTAAGTCTTTTAAAATTTCCTCCTCATAGGTCTCTCAGATTTTTTTTAATTAATGTGTGGCAAATATATTTATAAATCGAAAAATTTAAACACTTACTCTAAAAAGGGGTACTCCTTTTTTGTAAAATAATTAAAACATTTTAATTTTCTGCATGTTGATTTCCCGTTTTTTGTTTGGATGGGTGGCCATAAAAAGTCACGTGATTCAAGGGTTGTCGTTCCTTACATGACAATAAAATCCGTATATAAACCTTTTTATACCAAATTCGTCTTCCATACTTTTGGCCAGCTGCTGTAAATCATTCATCATGGCCTCCTGATAGGTGTTGACAGCTGAAGATAACAAGGCTACCATAATTGAGGAATGCTTTTTGAAACATTTTCCAAACAGTAAGCAAGTAATTCTTGTTTGAAGTCAACCTAAAGTAAGTTTAAATTGGTAATTTGAAAAAAATAATGTGTCAGTGAGGTGTATTTTATTTTTGTAGGATTTTTTTTAAACCGAGAATTGGCTTCTGTTTACAATCGATGAAAAATGGCTGAAATTTTGAAAGTTTTAAATTTTTTTTTTAATTTTAAAATTTTTTGATTCCGATCAATATAATTTCGGTTTAAAATACACCAGGGTATTTAGTAAATTTAATCAGTTGACTTTCAATTAAAGCTAATTTTAAAGCTTGAAGATAACTTATTTATTTTTAAAATTTCAATTTAAATTTAGATATAGAACAATGAGTGGAGGTGCCTAATTTTATAAGAATATTTACAATCATCGATCTTCAGGTTGCTGCAATTTTTATTTTCCGTCAATTGATATACGAGATGTTGTAGAAATCTTCGTATCTAGGTTTAAGAATGCACTCCAAAAGAAAATTTGAATTTTTACATTCAGTCAGATTTTGGGAAGGGGATCAAACGCCCCGTCGTCTATATATATATATATATATATATATATATATATATATATATATATATATATATATATATGTTGTAATGGTTGTTACAATGGTTTATAAATTCATAGTATCACTACATAAAAATTTTCGCGTTTCGAAGCTGCTAGTGCTTCTCATCGGGTGATGAGTTGAAATGAAAATTAAATGGTGAAAACGGTTTATTTATATTCACTTACATCGTTTTCATTAACAGCGGCGCCACTCCAATCACACATAGATAGCAGTAAAATAAACAAAAAATGTCTACCCTTCCTAAAAAAAACATAAATCCCAATATAAGAAGTACCCAGACAAAACAAATAAGGAACCTGTCTTAAAATAAGCTACCTCTCCTAACCCAAGCCCACATTCACTTGAGCATCATTTCACCATAAATAAACCGTTTTCACCATTTAATTTTCATTTCAACTTATCACCCGATGAGAAGCACTAGCAGCTTCGAAACGCGAAAATTTTTGTGTAGTGATACTATGAATTTATAAACCATTGTAACAACCATTACAATATAATGCTCTATGTTGTATCGAGCACTCTTTATAAAAGTAAACGCATGAACAGTAGGTAAAAAAACCTACGTGTTCTACAACTTTGTTACACTATATATATATATATATATATATATATAATCGCACATTGAGTGCTGGTGTTAATAAGATCGTGCTCAATGCAATATAACAAAGCTATTAGATATATATTAATAAATATATTTCGTTTTCCTCCCCTGTAGCATGACTCGAAGTTTCATGCACAACGTAATCTTCAGAATCTCCGAGTCGTGCTTACGGTGAGGAAAATATATAAAATAGTGCACAATGATAATAGTAACAAAACAATGTCAGCTGTTAAGTAACAGACCTAAACTGTTTACTTTTGATAAATATACTTTCCTCACCGTTTGGTGTAAACCCTATGTTTCAGGCGTGTGGTAATCGTTAGGCACAAGCAGAAAACTGACGAGTGCTACTTGCATGAAAGCCAGTGGTGTACCAAACGGTAAATGTATATTTATCATTATATATATATATATATATATATATATATATATATATATATAAGGAAGATGGGCGTCGTGGTGCCGTGGATATCAGCTTGGAACGAGAAATCGGAAAGCCGAGTTCAAATTTCAGTTGTATTCACTTACGCGGAAACACCTTTGGGAAAGTGTATTAATAAGTCATTATTCTGTCTCTTCCCTCTAGCTATGGGTCAAATAACAAGACAGATTGGGTTCTGTAGCTTTGGTTGGCAACCAGTGTAACACAGAAAGTAATGGTAACCTACTGCAAGAAAATTTTCTGCTCAGTCATGTCGCTTTCGGTGTATCACGTATGGGACTTAAATGACTAGTATATAATCATACATATTAGTTAGTATCTGTAATATGATCGCCTTTTGAACTGGAGGAGGGATGACACATTTTTTTCGAAGCTCAAAAAATAAATTTAAACGTAAATATTATTTAAGACTTATAACTTAATATTATTAACAATTATTATTTATTTTATTTAATTTGTAATGTATATTTTATTATCATACTTATTTGTATTAATATATGCATTGGTTATTATTATTTCAACTTGTTTCAGTCCCTGTTGTTTTGTTTTGTTTTTGTTTTTTTTTTGGTTTTTTTTTTGGTTTTTTTATCTATTAATTTTTTTATTGATTACAACTATCTTGAAGATCGTTTGTCTTACATTGACTTTCTGGTTTTGCTTACCTAAAGTTATATTTATCAAATTTACCTTTTCTACTCTCATTTATTTTATCATTTCGATTACATCTGACTATCATCAGTTCCTCAAACTTGAAAAGCACTTGGCTGGGAATCAATATCACCGTAATGATTACATCATATTTGCTGTTAATGACATTTTTTGGCCAACAGGATAAAAAGTACTCCACCAATAGGATCCAAGCACAGCAATACCGATAAAAAAAAGAGTGTGTACCGTAAAGGTTGGGGATGAAAAAAATAAATCTTATTTGGTCAAATTCCATGATGTATCTTGGTCAGTCTATGATGTTTGTAACCGACTTTCGTATACGGTCATAAAAAGAAAGTCCATATTGGGATCACCGATGGGGACATTAGAATTTATTGAAAAAAATAACACAGAAGAACTTAGCAGACTCTTCACGGCATACATTTTTCAGGGTTATGCTTTAGTTATTATTATTATTATTATTATTATTATTATTATTATTATTATCTAAGCTAATGTGTGTTAGTGTGTGTGTGTGTGTGCGCGCGCGCTCTGGTCTATGGCTTCACAGGTTATTGTTAACGAATGGCAGTGAAACAGGTATTTATTTAAGTATGAGACAATAACTAGTAGTAAAATCAGAGGATCAAGCAAAGGAATGAATGGACAGAAGAAAGTAATTATCTCATGTAAAATTATCCAACATTCACAAGCAAAAAAAAAAAAAAAAGAAAAACGAGGAAAAACACATCCACACCTT
Organism: Ascarosepion bandense; assembly: GCA_037127315.1. Lineage (NCBI taxonomy): Eukaryota > Metazoa > Mollusca > Cephalopoda > Sepiida > Sepiidae > Ascarosepion > Ascarosepion bandense. Next base: position 1,915,359 of record JBBBDQ010000296.1, on the reverse strand, counting down.
CATATTAGCAAAGAAGTTCATTTTACAATGGCAAACGAATCACGACTTACTTAGCTATTCAGAAAGTTCGCACATAGGTAGGAAGAAATCAAATGAAAGTTGTTAGTCATCCTTGTATACACCCACATAATGACGAGAGACAGACGGACGAACCCTGGAAAAAACAACAAAAAAAAAATATGCAACAAAACTTGCCTTTGTTATAATCACACTTTAAACAATGACATGTGGTATTTGAAAAATGCTTTTGTGCCAAATTACGTTGTATTAAAAGTTTCTAGAAAAAAATGGTTAAATAAATGAGAAAATGTTTTGTTTTTGTGGGTTTTTTTTTTTTTTTTCTTTTTTCAATTTGGTTTATTTGTTCAAAGGATAATATGCATGCGCAATCCGCCTCCGGACGGAAGAAAAGAAATTCCGGTGATTACAAGAAACCCTTCCTAATATTCATGATGAGAGTTGAACAGGTTGAATAATTAATCGGCTTACATGAAATGATCATTTATACAGGGTTCAATTCTAAATATTTATACTATAAACTATTGCATAATAATACAATAGACTGATTTCAATAGTGCGAAAAATTCCTTAAGACCCAGGTGCATGCGTACAGATTCGAATGCGTGAGTGAAAATGAAGAGTTTCAGAAATAGTTAAGTCTGACCATCAAATGAGAACAACATGAATACTTTGTTCATTTTTAACTAATTTTTCTTCCATCTTATTTGAATTTTATCGCAACGCCCAAACTGGAGCCCTTTTTCTTTTTCTTTACTTCCAATCAAGGCTGAATATCTAGCAGTAATAGATTTTAAAAAGACATGAGCTTTGCAATAAAACCCAGTAAAAATAATATGAAAAAATAAATTTTAATGATTCATCTAAAAAAATGTCCTAGGTGTATCAATAGATGTGCGGACGGTGCATTGGATAGCATCTTGGAATGAGAAATTGAAGAGCCGAATTCGAATATCAGTCGGGTTCGTTATATTCACCTAGGCGCAAATGAGAAAGGCACGAATCCATGACCTACCCCTCCCCGGATATGATTAAAATAAGAGTATTTCTTTCTTAAAAAAATTATTGTTATTCTCAAAGAAATATATTAATATTCACTATTCACTCACAAAAAAATATTCTTACAATACCAAGTAATTGTCGGCTTGAAATAACCCACAGAGGGTTGATAATCCATAAAAACACAAAAAATCAATCAAACACCAATCTCTTGTATTATAATATTTTCTATCCTTATGTTAAAAGATTGTTTTATTGAGTTTATTCCTCTGCTTCGACATCAACCATTTCACAATGAACTTATTTTTAATTTACTTACTTTGAAGATCCAAGGAATTTCAAAACATACAGTTGTTGTTTAAATAGATGTCTATTAGTACATATTCTTCGGGTTTAATTAAAGGAGAAAATGAGGAAATGTATATGGGGTGTGGAGGAGTAAGAGTGGATGCGATAAAGTGGGAATAAAAATTGCTATTTGGTAAACATATCTTTATTAGTGAATTATACTACTACAAATATTTTTGTATTTAAACTTAGTTTTTTATAATTAATCTATTTTTTTAATATTTAACCTTATTTTAAAATTTAGAAAACCTCTTTTTTATATAAAACTTTAAATTAGATCAGTTTATTGTATGAAATAACAGTAAATTTTGAGGTAAGAGTGTTGCTAATATTTTAAAAGTTTATCGTTTCTAGGGATCATAACTTTGGCTTTTGTAGATTCAGCATGATAGTAAGGTTAGTTCTTTAATGTGTTTGCAGTTTACTGTGGTTTCATGCCTCTGGTTTAATACTATGTAATTTAAAGATTTCCATGTATTTAAAGATTTCCATTTTTTCTTAAAGACAAAGGAAACATGATTTCTTTACCGATTTAGATGTTCTGGCCTGTTGGAGGATTTTTCGTTTAACTTTAGTTGTTTTATTTTCGTTTTTAACTTCCAAAAATATTTAGAAAGTGAAGTCATATTTTGTTTGTCTTTGTTATTGAAGGATGAGTGGTGATTGTAAAAGCACTTTTTTAAAATGTTCATTGTGTTTCCGATATAAATTTTAGCATCCTTAGGATTCTCCATAGATGAAATGGAGCACATATATACCAGGGATTTTGTTAAGCATTTATTAGTTATGGGGCATTGGTTCGGGTTTCTACAGTTAAAAAGTTATTATTATGGAGCCTACTGGCATGAGTGTTAGAGTTATTTTTGTTGTATGCTTTCAATATTTTATTGATATGTAATTTAATTATTTTTTCTAAATTGTTGGAGCAGCTATAACTGAGTTTTAAAGTATTCCTATTGAAAATTTTGCTTAGAGGGTTATTTTTGGGGAAATGTTTATCTATTAGCTTAAGAAACTTATGTCCCAGTTTAAAATTAACTAACTGATTAAATAGAGGGTTATACTATATGATTTTCCTGTTTCTAGTTTTTATTTTTGGGCTCCTAAATTTTTTCATAAAGTTAATCTTGGAGGATTGATAGCCGCTGTCTCTAATAATTTTATCGTAAATTATTTTGTGCTTACCAAATATTTCTTTATTTGAGGAGTGCATGTTAATGCGGCGTTCAAATGTTGATGATGGAATATGTTTGATAACGGTGATCAGACTTGGTTAGCATTATTTTTCATTTAAGGTTGAAAAGTGTTAGAGACTAAGTCTAATGTTATGTCTAAAAAGTCAACTTGTTTTATATTAGGGTTACCACGCTAAGACCAAAAGATTTAAAAACTCTATGAATTAATTTTCTAAGCTAAGTATCAACCTTACTCCCAATGGATTTATTTACTATCATGAGTCAGTCATCTCTATAAAGTCCTATATTTTTAATGTCGATTTCTTTATACGCCGAAAGGTTGTAAAAGAGGAATAATCCGACTAGATCCGAAGATTCTGCAGAATCCAGAGCTCCCATAGATAAATCAAAATTATCCGTTGAGTTTTTTGTCCACTGTTCGTTGTTGCCAATGAGAACTGATTTTCTGCAGTTCAAGATTATTTTCATTTCATCTTTTGAGATGTCCGAATAAAATTCAGTGAATTCCAGTTCAAGATTGAAGAGGCTCTCAGATACCGATAGATAAAAGTCCACGATGTCTAATTGTAGGAAAATGGCATTATTTTTTTCTTTAAAGTTCTCTAACCAGTCGATTACATCCAATGTACACCTTCATTGTATGAGTTGGAGTTGTTTCTTTATTTGTTGGTTAACTCTTTCTAGTATTACCTTACTGATTATACCGATGTCTGATTTTGTTGTAAATTATAAAATCTAGTCGGTAATTTTCGGTAGAATTCCGACTTGTGGCCTTTTAAAAGTATGTATGCCTCCTTTGTTGCAATTTTAGGAATTCTGTCACTGATTTTCAGTTTGTCCGTGATTTGTTTGTCTGAGTAGTTGATTCTATGTGGTTTTGGTGCTCCGAGTTGATTTTTCTGTAGTTTTTTGTTAGGTTTTTCTTAATTAGGTCTTTGTACTCTTTAGGGTCCATCTTATGAAAATTTGAGGTTTTATCCGATTTCACAAATACCTTGTTCGATTCATTTATGTTACTGACCAATGTATCTAGGTGCTTTAGAAATTTTGTTTTTACGTTTGTAGAATATATAAGAAAAAGAATTTCCATTTCTTTTCGCACTACCTGATGAGACATTGTCCTTTCAATGTCGAAACAAAATGTACACTTTGTAGTAGATGATAATTTGTACATGTTCTAAATTATAATTTACAATAAATATTCACAGCTCTATTTTATATCGAGCACTGTTTGAAATTTTGAACGGTATCAATTTCTTATTCGTTCCTTACTCACTTGGATATATATATATATATATATATATATATATATATATATATATATATATACTGCAATTCAGAAGTTTGAAGACACCTCTAGAATTAGCATGAGATAAAATTAACAAAGCAGTGTAAAGTTTTAAGTTTTAAATTGAATTTTTTAAATTTGGATTTTTCATTTTAGCTTTAATTGAAAGCTAAATGATTAAATTCACTATTTACAGTAAGCAAAATACTCTAGTGAATTTCAAATAAAAATTATATTGACTGAAACTTCAACTTTTTCAAGTTTTCAAAATTCGCCACTTTTTCCTCCGTTTTGACTGCTTGACAAGTTTGTAAACAAAAGTTATTCCCTGTTTTAAAAGTCTTGCAAAAATTAAATATACATTTGTGACACGTTACTTTTAGAAAATAAGCAAATTTAAAAATAAATTAATCTAATTTACACAAGTATTATTTGTTTATAGCAAAGAATTTAGAATAAAAGTATTTCTTAATCACGGAGCACTGAAATGATTGATGACAGCGAAATGACGTTTAAGTGATTGATGACAGCTATGTATGGATGACTAAAATTAACATAATTGTCCAATTTTTTTCCTGTAAGGAGAAGAAACCGTGAAACACGAGACCTTTTAATGTAACAGAGAAAATAGCATACTTAAAAAAAAAACTTCATATACACACAAAAAAAAAATTAAAAATTATTTTAAAAATCTCAATGATTTGTATTAAATTTTTCAATTTTAGATAAGTAAATATAGTCTTCACTTAACTTAATATTCTAATTTTTAAAAAATTAGAAACTTTATAAATTATTACAATTAATAAAGAAAAATGAAAACAAATTCTAATTAAAATTCATTACTCATCGATTTTTTCTTCAGGCTATACTGTCCTTTATATATATATATATATATATATATATATATATATATATATATATATATATAAAATAGATTATTTATATTCCCCAAGGAGCCCCACTTTTAACTAATAAAACAATGTTTCCATAGAACATTTAATTTCTTGAAATTTCATGAATTTTCATGGATGAATTACAAAAAAAAAAAATACAAAAATTTAAAAAAATGATTATTTAAAATATAATTTAATTTATTTGTATATAGTTCCTGAAAGTTTCATTAAAATCTGGCAACTTTTTTTGCAAGAATTTTCAAATTAATGTGCTTTTCACTGGGAAAATAATGTGTAATATTACATTATCTATAGTAAACTGGTAACAATTTGGTTACCCGCTGACGAAACTAAAAACAAGATTTTTACCAAAATTTCGAACGTGTTAGGATGGAAAAAATTTTGTTTTAAAATATTAAAAAATATTTTGATCTTTCCTCTTAATAATAAAATAAACATTTTGACGTAAAAAAAAAACTTTGTTTTTATTAAGTTTAGTGACTTTTTTTCTTCATGCCATGGTGTTTTTCAGTTAATTATTGGAGGATCCTAATACTTTGATAAACTTTTGCAACAAATGCCAAAATTTTACGCTGTAAAGGCTAAAGGAGGATATTTTGACGAGAGTAAAATTCAATCGTAAAATGCTTTTTTTTTCTATTTATCATAAAAAATTCTAATAAAAATCATGTCTCACTTCTTTTTAACCATGTATAATAATTTTCTCTTATTTAAAGTACAAAGCAATGACTTTGTGGTCAATTTAAAATATCACGTGGAGTACCCTCAAACTTTTGAACTGTAATATATATATATATATATATATATTTGTGTGTGTGTGTGTGTGTGTGTGTGTGTGTGTGTGTGAACCTACCAGCGTACTTTTAAAATCCATCCTTTAAATACCTATATCTTCACATTTGATTGTGGCTATTTGTTTACTGTGGTTTTCCAGATTGTGGTGGCTGGCCGCTCTTATCCGAGTATGCCTGTCTACTAGAGTGGCTAGACAATCTCTGTTGAAGACGTCTGTTCAGGCACATTAATGTCTGTTCAACACTCACAGAGCCAACCTGTGGTTTATACTGCAGCTATTCTGAGCAGATCTCAGTTACAGTTTTTGTGAGAGAGCGTATTATTTGGCGTGGTCAACAGTCTGTTAAAACATTCGGTCCCGATGCTAACCCAACTATACTATAGACAGCTTCCAAATAGTTCAGCCTGCCCAATTTCCCTCACAAGGTTTTGGTCAACTCATGGTATATTTCTAGGCACTTTATAAAATTCCGTACACTGGGATCGCCTTTCGATAACATCAGTCACCTGATAAAACGACTAAGATGCGGTTCGTTTCTGGATCTCGGGATTTTCAATGCAACATACAGGAGCTTGATTTAGGTATAAGCAAAACAATTTAAGGCTTAAGGGTCCTTTTTTTATAATATTGCAGTGATGGGGTCAAATAGGGATTTTGTAGCTTTACATAGCTCAAAATTTTACCAGGCTCAATTCATAACCTGTAAGACCCAAAATTAGATAACCAAATTCAATTCATCATGTAAATGTAATTTTGACATATAATTCATCATATTAGAAATATTATTTTATATTAAAATAAATATTAAAAACCATATTAAACACTTGATTATAGATGCATACCTCCAATACAAATTGTTATGGAGCAATAACCGGAAATATCCAGGGTGGTCATAGCAAATTGACAAGGTGAAAGAAAGTAACAGGTGCCTCCTAATCGTGCCAACCTCCCAGATATGAACAACGCACTACTAAAAATCGCATCCGATTAAACCACCCCTCCAGGATCCTGATATTTTTTCCAAATCCCTCTATTCCAACCCAGGCTTTTCAGTCAAGCACATCATTCATTGTGTACGATTATTATACTGCAGATACACATTATTATTATTATTATTGTTGTTGTTGTTGCTGTTGTTGTTGTTTACTTCTGACCCTTCACGCCACCTTCCTAAATCTCGGCTGAGAAAATGTACACTCACTTTCGATATAGGCCCCTGTGCAAGTCGACCAGAAAGAAAAACTAACAGGCGAGTTGCCACAATAATAATAATAATAATAATAATAATAATAAGGAGAAGAAGAAGAAGAAGAAGAAGATGGCGATATTGGGTGAGGAGTCGTGTTTACCACCGAACAAAACAGAATTGCAACTTGCGGGCAACAAGTGAGATATTAAAAAGGCAAGGCATACAACGAATCCCAGTGAGACAAATGGGCTTTTCTTCTCGTCCCTCACAACACATGGCCAAATAACTCGAGCGCGGCCAAGCAGACAGTACCAAATAATCGGCCAATCATTAATGAAACCTATACACTGAATAGAGAGAGGGGGGAGAGGGAGAAAGAGAGGGAGAGAGAGAGAGAGAGAGAAACTGAAAGGAAACTAATGAGAAATGAATCCGTCGGCCCGTGAGTCAGCCGAATATGTATGATTAATTAAGCAAAGCTCAAATATAGAAAAAACATTAGGTTACCTGGTCAGAAGTCTCATCTTCCTTCCAACGTCAACAACAAATTTTTAAAAATCTGTTTCACATCAATATAAAGTTTCCGGATTAAACATTTGCGAACCTATTTCAATGATTAATCATAGATTTACAGATTATATGTTTATTTACCCGAATCTCCCCATCGTACACTCGAGCCAAGGACTGCCCAGCCTACGCACTGTCGGTATGACTACCGATTTCCCTCTTTAATGCAATGAGTGGTGGGGTGCAGCTTCGGCCAACTGTTCCCCAAAACTTGTCGATAAAGAGGGGTCATTTACCATTTTCATTTACTTCTAATTTTAATTTCTAATTTAGGCCTTTTTCGATTTGCTGTCACCCAAAACAAGAGGGCCTACCCTCCAGGATATGACGATAATCTACATCTTAGAATAAGACTTTGAAATTTTGAACAGCGCGGAACACTTGTTAATTGCTGTTGTTCCCAGATTCACCCTAACCCGGAGTAGTAATACCTGTAAGGGTCCCAGCTATGGTCAGATAATTAACCCCAAATTGTGATAAAAAAAAAACTTATATAAACAATTTTATAGTAAAACTTTAACAATACATTTACATAGTTAAAATATTACCAGCTATACATTTTTGTAAAAACATAAAATTACCAGCAACACAATACATTTCTTAAAAGAAATGACTAAATCTCTCAAGAAAATTAAATAGCGGCCTTAAATGACGCATAAGATGTTGATATGCCGGGCAGGATAATTTAACTATTTAAATTTGAATTGGTAAAAGAAATTACGTTCGCTATAAATAGAGGTCATTTTCTGTCATGACTCAATAATTAAATAAGGAACTGAGGTAAGTGGTCTTTCAATGCAGACCAAAATTTAAAAACATAAAAGGATCTGTAGCATTAAAATCAGTGGTGAGATCAATATTAGTGAAGATGAAAAGAAACAAAGCACCAAGACCAGATGAGAAAATAATAGAGATGCTTTCAGCCTTAGACGGTTTTGGAATCGATGAGTTTATTGAAATAGTAAATGAATATATATGACAGCGGCGGATTAACAGAAGGCTTCGATAAATCTAATGTCATAGAGGTGAATAAGAAACCAGGTGAAAATGAATATAAAATTTCATAAAAAATCATCTGAATGAAACACACAACTAAAATTATTTAGATTCTAATGAATAGAACCCCTTGTCAGAATTGAACTTGGAATAGTACCAGAACACTGTCGCGTTGTTCAAGATACTAGAACAAGAAATGTTATCTTCAAGATTAGGACGTAGTCATAAAGTTTCTATACTTATCTGTACTTATAGATTAAACATTTGTTAATTCACGACACTACGAGCCGGTGTAAGGGTCTCATGTCAATTTTCATAAGGTAGTATTCATATAAAATACACATTTCATTGAAACCTAATTATATCCAGGAATGGATCATATGCAATATAGGTAAACAATTCAACTATAAAAACTGAACATAAATACAATGTATCTAAATATAAATTAGAGACCTCTCACAATAGATCATTTCAAATGTAATAAAACTGAAGGGAAAATGATAAGATCAGATAAATGCGAAGGAAAATAGACAAGAGAAGAATAGGATCAAAGAAAAAAGAAAGGAAGAGGAGGAAAAAAGTTGGTTAGTACAGAAATTCTTCGGGGTCAAACCCCAAAGTGAATCTCCATTCTGATTAGCCACACACACACACACACACACACACACACACACACACACACAAACACCCACATACATTCACAGTAAACCGAAAGTATTTGTCATTCAAATGTAAATCATCTGCACAACAACACCAACAATGCCTGATGATGAGAATTAATCTCGAAACATAGAAATTTCCATGTCGCAATGTAAAATTGACATAACCATATAATTATATTATATTAAGCTCTATAATACTCATTATACTGAGCACTGTATATAATAAAATAAATGCCAGAGCACTCAAAATATAAAAAAAACCTTGAGTCCTCTTCACTTGGAATTATATATATATATATATATATATATATATATATATATATATGGCTTGTAAACAATCCTTTCAATTGGTGGTTCCATTACTCTCGGTTTTTTCTAGAAACCTCCTCTCTGAAGCCGGATGTGATACAAGACCATTTTTTAAAGTGGTAATTCCGAGCCCTTAAGCTCGAGCAAACATTTCCCGTAGACCTTGCATAAGGCCTGATAGGGTTCTTGTCTAATATTCTCCAGACGAGACTCTTCCCTTCGGCATAGACTAGTCTGGGCTCCACTCAGCCCGAAGGCAGAGAGTCCGACAACTCTAATTTCGGGTAGAACTCTGGTATCGATTTTCTAAGCGCAGCTCATGTGTGTCACAAGGCCGAATCCCAGTGAGGATCGAGCTCACTACTCAGTTATATTAGGTTATAGCTAGACAAACTTGCTAACCATTACACTACGGTGAGGCATTCCTGGTTCTATCACTCTCCAAATATGTCTCTAGAATGGGGTTATTTAATGCTATAATTGGTTGTATAGATCAGTGGTGGTGGTCCGTGAAAAGTTTTTTATTGTTCGCAGAAAAACTGGGACATTATTTCAATTTTTATGAAACTTCAGATTGAAAAATGACGAGTAACAAAACCTTTAATGGATGGTATTTACTTTCAAGACTTTATGTAATCTCGAAATAAACACGAGTACACAAATGTGACATAAACCAGCCTTTTTTTTTAATTCATATTAGTTGTCTGCTAAATTTAAAATTGTACATTTAATCGTCTATGAAGTTCAAAAGGTTGGCGACAGCTGGTATAGACAAACCTCCTTCGAGTAGACTAGGATAGTCTCTGCTTTTATTTTTTTGGAAATCATTACTAGACTAGTCAAGTCATTAAATTTTTGGCACCTAGGTCACTACAATCGATTAGAAAATGTTTTACCGTATAAGCTTCCTGATATACTCTGCATTCAAGAGGGTGGCTGTTTTTAAGGGAAATCAGTGAATATTATAGGTGCGTCCCACTCTAATAGGAGGAGTTCTTCCTTCCGAGAAAGTTTAAAACCATGATGCTATTTTCCTAGAATAGATTTAATTTTGTGAAGTTTCTTGTTTGGTAGATAGTTTTATAACTCTAAGAAAGTAAACGTTTATAGTTTCAAATTTGAGAGTTCCCTATACAGACTTCAAAGCAATTATAAGCTATACATATTTTCAGCTTCTGGGTCAATCAGTTAGTTAAGTGCAATATGTGATACACGCTTGGACGATCACGTCACTTTCGATTTGTGGTTAACTAGGCAGATTTTTCCGTAGTAGGGTGCCATTTCTTTTTCCGGTGAACTGATTAGCAACCAAAGCTATAGGACCCAGTCTCTCCTGTTATTTAACCCAAAGATGGAGAAACAAGATGGAGCCAAGAGTGTTTGGGCATAAATGAATGTAACGAATTCGAATGGAATTTGAACTCTGCTCTCCAGTTTCTTGTTCCGAGCCAATATACATTGCGCCGCAGCGCACATCCAGTTTTGGGGTAGTGTCGTATAAAACTAACAAGAAAATCGGAAGGCGCATAAGAATAGCAAAAATACCTTCCAAAAACTAAGTAAAGGTTCAAGAAATAGGAAAACGAAGAAAAGAAGGTAGAGTTTGAGTTTGAGTTTTGTTTAACAGCATTTCAGCCACTGTGGCTGAAAAGGTAGGGTTTTTAGGGTATTTTTTGTTTGTTTGATTATAGTGAGAAGGAGTCACATTTTGATGAAATTTGTTTATTTTAGGAAATTGAAGATGAATTCTAGTTTTGTATTAAAAAGTGTATTACTGATAATAATTTTTCCTTCAAAAATGTATTATGACAATAATTTTTTTTTCCTTCAAAAATGTATATTTTTTTTTATAAAAGTCAATTTTTATGTATATATTTCTATAAAAGAGTATTTATATACTTTCATGGTGTTTTGACCCCAGTATGGGGCTTAACTATTTACCAGTAGCTGGGACCCTAACAGGTGCTACCACTCCGGGTCAGGGTGGACCTGAGAACAACGGCAGCAATTAAGGAGGTGGTTCCAGGCTCCTCACAACCTCCCAATCAGAGGCCTTGCTGCTGAATGCAGTTTCCTGTCATACCCAGGACCAAAAAGAGGGCAGAGTTGTTGCGTAATATCTAAACTCTTATGTCCAGCATTCACTGTCATATAGGCAGTAAATACTGGACATTCTCATCATAGATGAAGAAGAAACTTCAGATGACAACGATGTGATTCTACCAACAATTGTTAAGAATAGCAGGTACAAAACACTGAAGAAAATTTTAGATAAATAGGAACTGCAAGGAAATTAATATCAGCCATTACAATATATATATATATATATATATATATATATATATATTGTAATGGTTGTTACAATGGTTTATAAAAGCATTACTCTTTATAAAAGTAAATGCATGAACAGTGGGTTTAAAACCTCCGTGTTCCATAACTTTCTTACAATACACTATATATATATATATATAATTATATATATATAATCTTGGAAAGTCAAAGACAATAAGGAACGGTTACTGGTTAAGTGTTACTAAGAGAAAAATAGACAGAAAGTTCTAGAGATCCATGATCGTTTTTCGAAGAAAAATTCATTTATTTAGAAATATACTATAACTAGCAGTATAGCCCGGCGTTGCTCGGGTGTAATGGAAGCTTTAAAATTAATTGATGCTCCTGGAATTCAGACTCAGCCTAAAGAATATTTGTGTGAAGTTTGGTGAGAATCGGATAAAAATTGTGGATTTGTATAAAGGACATACAGACAGATAAACAGACACACACACAAACATCTTGCCTTTTATATATATATATATTATCGATTTTCTGCACTATTGTAAGAACTGCAACTTTGAAACTTCTGAATATCGTTTCTTATGTCTTTGTCTCTGATTGTATAAAATTTGATTAAAATCGGACCAATCCTTCTATAACCCGATTTTTTCGATTATCGATTTTTGATATTTATCGGGGGTACCTCGACACAACACCTAGCTAAGAACACTCGCAACTGTGTAAATTTTCAAGAAAATCGGTTCAGCTGTTTCGGAGTCTATAGGTAACGGATACACACACACACACACACACACACACACACACACACACACACACACACACACAGACAAAGTTTCATTTATAAATAAGTTTAGATTTAGATATACAGTGTGTCCATAAAGTTCGTGTGCACTTTAAAAAATTTATAACTTTATTTGTATTTGCGATTTCTTTAAGTGCACACGAACTTTATGGACACCATATATATATATATATATATATATATAATGGAAGCATTACTGATAAAAAAGAGAAATCCTACAATTAATTATATCAATTATGAACACGGTAATAATGTGCATACCGTGTTTGGAACTTAACATACACATGACATTATATACATCCTAAGGAACATTAGCACTAAAATATCTCTATTTACAACTTGCATGGTAGAAAACTAATCTTGGTTCGTCTATTCGAATGTGACTTGACACTTTGTTAATTTCACCCATGTTCTTCTTGTTTTGTTTTGTTTTTGTTTTTTTGTTGTTTTTTATCTTTTTTTTCTAAAAAAAAAAATTCTTATCGTGAATAGTTCTTGTTTAAATGTACGAATCATTTCGAATTTGATTCTTTGCCATTTTCAATTATTTCCTTGACCACGAAATTACTTCATCTAACCACCCCCGAATCTGTGAGTGGTGAACCAGAAAGTGACAGCTGAAAATTCTGAGACATATAATAAGGAAAGACGACCTGGAAAATGTAACACTCACCGACATATTGATGGCAAGAAAAATATTGAGGAAGCGAATAACTTATCAAACGAGTTTTTTGTGGATGGAATAGAGCAGAACAGGGACAATAAGGAATGGTTAAGGGTTAAGGATTACTAAGAGCAAAACAGACAGAAAGTTGTAGAGATCCATGATCGCCCGCGTCTAAAAAGACATTGAAGAAAAAAGAAATTGATATAGTAAAAAGAAATATACTTCATATATATATATATATATATATATATATATATAATAGGGGCATTACTAATAAAAAAAAGAGAAATCCTACAATTAATAACATCAATTATGAACACGGTAACAATGTGCTTACCGTGTTCCGAACTTAATATATACATGACATCATATACATAAACTTTCTTCTTCTTCTTCTTCTTCTTCTTTGTGCAATGTCCCTTTATGAGCTCGGCGATCATGGACTTCTACGTCTTCCTATCCCTGGTGACTCTTAGCAAGCTTTCTCCTGTTACACCACCCAAAACCCGCTCTGCCATCCACCTGCTCAGTCCCTTCAAATATGTTATCCGCTGCTTTTCCCTGTCTCTCTTTTCCTCTATCTGGCCTGTAAGTATCAGATTCTCCAAGCCTTTCTTCCTCATTAGATGTCCTAAGAACTTCAGCTGTCTCTTCCTCCTGTTCAGTATTAATTTCCTTTTCGTTTTCATCCTTTCTAAAACCTCATCATTGCTCACATGCTCGATCCATGTTATTTGCAGCATCCTTCTGTAGAACCAAATTTCAGTTGCTCCAGCTCGTCATCGGTTACTGCTACCGGCAGCCAATCATCTTTAGCTCCAGCCATCCAGTAGCAACGGTATGCAATAAACTGTCCTTTTCAGAGCAACTATTTTCAATGGCTACAAAAAAAAAAGCTTTTCAGGACAATTCTAACATCTACAAAACTGTCCTTTTCGGGACAACACTTTTCAGCAACTGCAAAACTTTCCTTATGACAATACTCTTCTCACCCACTACATAAATATGCAGAGATATTTTTGTCGAGGTATTTTCTCTAACAAAAATAAATTTGGCAATGTATTTTATTTACTTAATTCTTTGCGTTATTGTTTTCCGTCATTCAATGTTTGCGGGCCAATATACCACCCGCAACAGACTCGAACTAGTTTTGTGGCGAAAATATTTGTATTTCCGTCATGTCTGCTCAACTGTCTGAGTTACGCACGCGGTCTGAGTTAATATGAATAGATTTGAGCTTCTGCCAAGAGTAAATTGAGAATTGTACAAGAATAAATTACATTTTTTTAATATCGATAAAGAATTATGAGATTTATCTATTATAAGTAGGTTCACATTAATAGCAGAATTAACTGATGCAATATGTTAGCAAAACTTAAAATAATACACATTTTACATTTGAACATTCTTTTTATTTCAGTTATTTTTTTTCGAAAAAATGTTTACAATTATGCAGATACTTTAAATAATAGAAATTAATCGAAGCCTACTTGAAAGATTGTAACAAACTCGAATTTTATAATATGACGATCAAATTATTCTATCTGCAAAATGAAATTTGCTGAGATTGTGGCGTTGAGTGAACGGAAGAACTGCGTTTAACACGTTGGCTCCAACACGGCCCAACAAATGGTCGTGGTGGTACGTCTTGCAAGACTCACACGAATCTCCGATGAGTCGTTTTCCAATTTCTTTTCTATGCAGATTATTGGGAGTCGGATGCTATGATTGATTGTTTATGAGATTATGGTACACCGGAACCACGTTTTTTTGAAAAATAAAATTTTTGAATATAGAAAATGAGAATGAATGCCATTGTAACACTTGTATATTGGGAATTTTTCAACGACACACGAATGTGTCGTGTGGGACTCTATGTTGTAAAATGGACTAAGGTAACGAACGAGACACTGGTGGTTTGTGGGTAATAAATACTACCTATGATATCCTTTCCTAATACATGAAACAATGTTAAAACAAATCTACTTGTACCAAAGTTAAGATATAGTGTTGGGCCTCTGGGACCAGAAATGAGGCTTGGGAGCCAACGTGTAAAAGAATTAACTTTATTCTGTTTTTACGCATTATTTAAAAAATAAAAACAAAATAAAACCTACTAGTGTCTAATTTTTTGCTCAAATACTAACCTACATATGTAAGTGATGATTAAAAATATTAGTAATTAAAAATATACCCACCAATAATAAATCCTGGTAGGACTTGTAGTTAACTTAGAATGGCATCACTTTAGAAGTTTTTAAAAAGTCCGGTGAGAAAAAAAAAGCACAGTGGGTGAGGGTATAGCGTCGGGCAAGACATTTTTCTCTCCTGAATAGATCTTACATATTTAAAAGTTTACCATTTGCCTATGCTTTGATTATTGCTGCCACATATTGCCCGGTACTCCTGATGTATATTTAGAGATTCTTGATAAAATCCAAAGTACCTCGACTTTATCAATTTAAGCCCAGTACCTGATTGGCAGCTAAGTCTTATCCATTCACAGCTGAACTGGCTAGATGTAACTGTAAGTTCTATAATAACAATTTCTTTTCTCGCACTTATCACTTCTGAAACTCTTTTCCGTCTCCATGTATCCAACCAATTTTAAATTTAAAAAATTTACATGCAATATCAATCGTTCTCTACTATCTTATTGATTACTCGTCTATTGTTTTCTCTCTTTAATAATATTTCTCTTTTTTTCTTATTCTTTCACACTTAATAACTCATTGGGTCATAGTTAGTTTACTGCCTTGCATGGGGTGAAATTATTAAAAACATAAGATACACAAATGACGTCATGTTGATGACAGACGTTAAAAAACAGTAGGAGCTCATAGACAAAATAGTAAAGGAAAGTGAAAAAAGGACTAACGATCAATTGAAAGACGATATAATTTATAGTCGTTAATAAGAAGAACAGCTAAAGATACAAGCTATACATTTGAGATGACAAAATCAAGTACGTGCATCTGGGAAGTATTCAGTCAGTTAAGTGCCATACGTGAAACACGCTTGGGCGATCATGTCTCTTTCGAGACATGACTGACTGGGCAGAAGATTATCCCGCAGTAGGTTGCCATTGCTTTCTGAGGTAGATTGGTTGCCAGCCAAGGCTATAGAACCCAATCTGTCCTGCTATTTAACTCATAACTGGAGGGGAGAGACGGTTTAATACGTTTCCCAAGGGTATTTGTGCGTAAGTGAATGGAATTATTATAAAGTGTAAAAACTGTAACAATGAAATCAGAAATCGCAATGGAATCGTGAAAGATGCCTTTCGAAAACTAAACTACGTAATAAAAACAGCGAAATTTAGTTAGAAACAAGGAAAAACGTGCTAAAATGCTAATGTTGAACAATTTCATCAAGGATGAAGAGAAGATTTAAAGCAACAGAAACGTGATTCCACAGAATAATACTAAAGATTGCATGGACTGAACATGTGAGTAATCAGGAAGTTTTAAGGAAAACAGAAATAAAAAGGACACTTATACGAATATCAGAAAGGAACAAATGAAATTTCGGGGATACATAATGAAGAAAGAGGACTTAGAAAATTTAACGCTCCTGGGATATATTGAAGGTAAGAGAAACAAAGTGGAACAGCGAGTGACCTACCTTACGAGCTTATACATGAATGGCAGAACAAGAACTAGCAAGAATAGTAAGTTGTGGAGAATCATGATCACCCACGTCCTGACAGTATACGGTACGTAAAAAAGAATGAAAATGTCCCCAAAATAAATTAATTTAATAAACTGTTACAAGTATTATAGCTTAAACCATTAATACTTACCATTTTCCCTACCACTATAAATTAACATAGATTTCACGAATTGAACACGCTTACATTGAAGATGCTTAGGAAAAAAATTAAGTCTCGTTACTTGAAAATATATACCTTTGTACTTCGCATAAAATATCAAACATATAACAGAATGGCATAGAAATACCTTGTTGTTTAATAAAATTAAGGTAGCATCGAAGCTGCTGAAATCCGGGTATTTTATTTCGGTAGCTACAAAGAGCGGAAAATTTTGGAGAGCCATGATCATCAACGTTCTGAAGGAGAAGGAGGATGGGGCGGAGGGTTAAAAAATAAAGAAGAAGAAGTGAAGTGAACTCTGCGGCCATCATAAACTCTAAATTGGCCTGAGAATTGATAAGGAAAGACGTTGGTGTTATAACATGTCTATTAAAAATTCGGTTGATCTTGTTGCTTATTAAAATATGAATTCTTTCCGGGCCTATTTGATGACGTCAAAGGATGTTCTACTGATTAAGTAGTACACGAGTATTTATTTGTGACGGAATGTTAACCTAATTTCAGAAAAATATCACAATCTCTATGTAATCTTGTTTTCTTAAAACTCGTACACTCGAATTGTATTTCTGACAGTTTAACAGATTAGGCTTTTGGAGGCAAAAATTATATAATCCATTATTAATTTACTTGAATTTATCTTATTAAGTAATAAATAGCAAGACGAGAGGAATTTTCAGTATAAATATATCCTGATGCTTCTATGTCTTTCTATAAATTCTGAGAATAATAAAGTGATTATCAGTGTAGAGTTCATTTTCTGTGTGTCTACCAAATAGTAGTCATAGATAATAGTCAAAGGTAGGTCAAGGAGGGGCATCTCGACCTCGAGTAATGGTTAGCAAGCTTGTCTCATTTACATTTACTATATCTGAGAAGTGAGTTCGATTCTCACTGGGTACCCCATACTTTCGGCCTTGTACCACATCTAAGCGGCGCTTAAAAAATTATCATAATTAGGTCAAGGAGACACCAATAGTGGCTTGATAGTATGTTCATCTAGGCGACCATTCACTAATATAGTGACCGTGTGCAAATTAATTGAAACAAAACCAGTAATGCATTCCTAGGGTCTTTCACACTTTCCCTATTCATGTATACGTCGTCTCTTGGCGTTGTTTTTCTCTTCCAACCGCACTTTTCTTTACTTTTTGGGATGATGGATCAGTTTGTTTCTTCGCCTTGATGAGACGACTGACAATTGAAAGGATGAAACCAACAATATCCACGATCTCTTTAAAAGGCTTGCCAGTGTGTTTGTGCAGAGTTTCAATTTCCATAAGCTTCCTTGGAGTAACGTCCATCGCAGATAATGGCTGTAGGTCAACTAATCCACAGTCGAGACAATAGTGTCTGAGCGTGATAAACATCTGATGCAAACATAGATGACGCAATATTTTTCTAGGCGAAACAAATTTCATAATACATCCCGAAAATATATTCTTATTACTGCGCACCACTGCAAATGACCTAATTTGAGAAAAAAAAAACAGATTACACCTTGTCACTCCAGTGGGTTTAAAACTGACCGTATTGTGAAAGAAAGAAAACTAAATCAGTTGTTTCAGTTAATTTGCACAAGGGTGTAGTTTCTCTATTATAAAGCTCTTGTTTCATTTTAATCTGAGCAAGATGACTGAATGTGCGTGCAGAAGGAGTTACGTATTTTCTCCTGGCGTCGATCTTCGAACCCATCTAAAAAACAGTATTTCAAATTAAGATTTTCAAGGTAGGTAAGACCGTTCAATCTTTCTAGATCTAATTTCGTCCTCTTTCGCAATTAGTACTTAACCCAACCAATATCCTTTGTTTCCAGTATGGGTAACAGATCATCCGAACATCCTCCTTCCGTGTCAATCACCATCTCAATGGCGAACTCAGTAGGAAAGGTAAACACGAAGAAAGGACTATCAACTATAACAATGGTTGTCAACAGGTGTGAGCAATGTATAAGCGAAATCAAATTCATATTTCTGCGATATCTTTTTGGATTTCTGCGTCAAATTTCACAAAGAAATATTTTTTAAGTTTTAAATTACCAGATTATTGCTGTTTGAAGCCTCTTCTTCTTCAGAAGGCTTGAAGCAACAGAAATCTAGTGCTACCGACGAGAGCTGAGAATACCATGGATAGAATATGTAAGTAACAAGGAAGTTTTAAAGAAAATTAAAACAAGAAAACCGATACTTACAATCAGAAAAAAGACAGCTGAATTTACTAACAGAAGTAATGAGAAAAGACGGTTTCGGGAATTTAACACTTACAAGGCATAGTAAAAGCAAGAAAAAAACAGAAAATTTACTTAATTTACTTACTTAATGATTTTATGCGAATGGATGGCAGAATAATAACAAAGAAAGTGTTAAAGGTTACTTAGAACAATAAAAGACAAGAAATTGTGGAGAGCCACGTACCTTTAAAAGGGATAACTGCTAAAAGAAGATATAGTTAATATCGATCAACATAAGATTTGAGTAGATATGTTCGACTTTTCAGTTGTCTTGATGCTATTAAACACAGTATCATTTTAGATTGTACTGCTTCATCTTCCTTGAGGAATGTAAATATTAGAACTTGACGCTCGGAATGTGATTAATCAGCAACTTCTTCCCGCTGGCCGCACCGATGAATTTGCACGAGGGTGGCGTTCGACTAGAATAAAAACAAAATCCAGATGATACTTTCTAGTTGTTGTCTTCTCACCTTTGGCTGACGTGACTAGCCAACTAGAAAAAAATTCTCGACACACTGTTTTTTTTTTAAATAATGGAATTTGACTAAATCAGACTTTACAAGCACGTAATTCAATAAAATAATTATAACTACACGGTGTTTGGCTCAAGATACGTACAATGGTGAAATCTGGTTTCACAATTGTGTATATCTCGGGCCAAATAATCTAGTATATATGTAGTTATAATTATACAGAACTTCGTTATTTTCTGTGTAATTTTTATTGTATCGGAAACAAATTTAATTCATTGCAATAGATATTCGTCCAAATCTGTCACTGGAATAATACATGTGTAAAAAAAAAAATATTTTATTTCGTTTATTTATTTATTATTTACAAGCTTAATATAAGAATTTTACCTTTTTTTTCTTTTCTAGTTTTCTCAGTATTCGGAAGTCATCAAATCCTGAAAAGATGTAGTCTAACAAAAATACATTTTATTTCCTTTTTTTAATATCTAATTTGTTTTCTTAGGTGGGAAACGACCGACTTGTCTTGTTAGGTGGCAAACGCTGATCCTTACCATCGCTTCATTGTATTCACTTTTTTTTTCATTTGTAGAAACTTTATGGAGATTTGCGAGTTTTGTTTTCGTTTATGTCTAGTAGTTTAGTATAGATATTTACTAAACAACATAGTCTAATAGAAGGCTACCAACATTGGGTATCCAATGAGGATTGAACGCGACAGACAAGCATGTTAATCATTACATTAAGCCTTCACAATAATTGTTGTATAGTTTTGGCAATTTTTGTCCTTTGTAAAGATTTAATCATTAGAAATCTGAACTTATTTTTCTGTGATTGCTCGTAACACATCACTCAATTAGTTCCGGGCTTGACATACAGATGGCGCCACTAATAAAAAATCCCTATGATTTTATGAATTACTAACCTTGAAATGGTACGTGACAAAATTTGGGCCCAATCGGATTATTAGTTTACAAATTACAGCTATTTAAGTGAAGCTACTGTTGCAAATTTTCAAAACAATGGAAAAATCTGATTGTCGTCTGTTGATAAAGCATTGCTTTCTTTCAGGCAAAATCAGCAGTTGTCCCGAAAATCACAAAAAAAAATCCACAAACCGATCAAAAATTGAAGTTACTTGAGATAGCACAGGAGTTGAACATTTCAAAAAGCAGGGTATTCACCATTCTGCATGAACATTTGTCAGTGAGAAAGCTGTGTTCAAAGTGGGTGTCGCGTTTGCTCACAGTCGATCAAAAACAAAAACGCGTCGACGATTCAGAGCATTGTTTGCAACCGTTTCAAGGCAACAAGAAGGTATATTTGCATAAATATGTGACGAGAATGGAACAGGGATCCACCACTTCACTCCGGAGTCAAATCGGCAGTCAGCTGAGTGAACAGCATCAGGTGAAAGCCGTCCAAAGCGACCAAAGACACAAATATCAGCAAGTAAGGTTTTGGTCCCCGTATTTTGGAATGCACAAGGTAATTTGTTCATTTTTTACACTGCTTTTTCCTGTCTCTCTTTTCCTCTATCCGTCCTGTGAGTATTAGATTTTCCAGGTTCTCCTTCCTCATTACATGTCTCAAGAACCTCAGCAGTCTCTTCCTGATGTTACATATGAGTCTTCTTCTCATCTCCATCCTCTCTAACACCTTTTCGTTAGTCGTGTTCAGTCCATGGTATCCTCAGCATCCTTATGTAAAACCACATTTCTGCTGCCTCAAGCCTCTCCTTCATCCTCGAGGAGATCGTCCAACATTCACTGCCATACAGATAGACAGACATCACATAGCAATCCAACTCTTTATATATGTTAGAAAAAAATCAGCCGTAGGTCTACTGAAAAATTACTCTTCAGCCTGATGAAGATTAACAGAAATAACTCGTCTAGATCCTTTCGTAATA
The DNA here is from genome assembly GCA_037127315.1 of Ascarosepion bandense. Lineage (NCBI taxonomy): Eukaryota > Metazoa > Mollusca > Cephalopoda > Sepiida > Sepiidae > Ascarosepion > Ascarosepion bandense. The sequence continues at coordinate 1,893,869 of JBBBDQ010000296.1, read as the reverse complement.
ATGCGGATGTCTCCCAGGGCACCAAATGCGTGCGTCCCCCAGGGCACCATCCTTGGTCTTTTGTTTTTAATTTTCATTAATGACATTCCCTTCATCAGCTCTCAACGCTGATGACACAATCATTTACTCCTGCTTCGATAGTAAGTTCAATAAGATCAAAAATGATGTCCACAACGACCTCAAGTCCGTTGTTAAATGAGGTAAAAAATAAATTGTTAATTTTAACACCTTCAAAACTAATCTTCTTTCCATTAATCATATGATGGACACGTCTCTGCCTTCCATCAGAAAGGTGACCCGTTACGCATACTCAGACTAACTTTCTCAGCTGACATGAAGTGGAAAGACTATATTGAATCCATTGCTAGGTCAGCTGCTAAGAAAGTTGGTTCACTGTGTTGTGCTAGACAGTGTTTCCTTCCAGAATCTATCACAAGTCTAGCATTCGTCCATTCTTAGAATATTGCTGCCGCATATGGTCCAGTGTCACCGCTACCTGCCTTGAGCTTCTTAATAAAATCCAAAGAGGAATCAGCAAGATTGTCGTTCCTGATCAGGCGGCTCGGCTTCAGTCACAATTGCGGTAAGGTTGCCTCCCAGTGTCTTTTCTATAAATATTTTCATAGTAATTGTTTGAATGAGCTCTTTGTTATGTTACCTAAACTTTTTTTTTTATTTAAGCGGAATACTAGACTAGATATCTAATCAATTTGAGCTGGCTAGATATAGCCATACATTCTATGCTAGCAGATTCTTTTATCGCACTTTTTTGCTTATGGAAATCCCTTCCGGTTCCATGCTTTCCAGTTAACTTTAATCTTCAAAAATTTAAATGTAATGTCAGTCGCTATTTACTATCTTCCTGAATATTCATCTTTTGTTCTCGCTCCTTAGTAATGTTTTTGTTTCTAACACTTCCATACCCAATAATTCTGTGTATCTTAGTGACTTGACTACCTTACATGGAGTGGAATCGATTAAATATACAGGGTGTGATGGGTAAATTGTTGCTATTTATATTTTTAATTTTGCGAATTGGTGTTGTTTGTTTTTGATTTTGTCATCTGCACAGTATAGTAGGATCAGTTGGACACCATCTGTGAGAAAAAGAAAACCATGACGCAGTTCACTCCACCAAAAATGTTAGAAATATCATCCTGTACTGTTTAAAATTCGCACCAGAATATCCAATATGAATATTTCAGATTGATTGGGTGTCAATCTGAGGACAGTACAAGAGGATTCAGAAAGAATTAGATGTGTCTAATGGTGATGACAAAGGTATTTGGAGTGACTTTATGCCTCCATTCATCTTCCCACAAGGCCTCAGACTCCACAGAGGCCTACAGCAAGTACCCCGAGAAGGTACTGCTGCCCTGGGTAAAGAGGGTGGCTGCTGGAAGAACCTATGTCTAAAATAGGAATCTGCACAATTCCACACAAGCAGGAGAACCCAATCATGGCTGTCAAACAATTTCTGCGAACGCATCAAACCTTGAATCTGACTACCCAACTTAAACAAGGATACTTTCCAGATGAATTGCTGGAGATTCCGAAGTCGTTTGAAGACCAGGGTTGAAGCCAATGGCAATTTTATTGTATAAATTTACTCTTTAGTGCTTCAGGATATTTTTATGCAATTTTAGTAAATATATCTGTTAAGGTGGCAGATGTCAGTGCTTTTTTCATTTTTGCATAATTTAGACGTCAATTGGTAAATATATCTGTTAAAATGACAGATTATTATTATTTTCCTTTTTGTATAATTTAGACAATTTATCTATCGCACACACACACACACACACACATATATATATATATATATATATATGGGCGCGCGTGGCCGAGTGGTTAGAGGGGTCATAGTTGCAGTACGAACCACAGATAGGTTCTGTGAATGTTGAACCAGCACAAGTGGGGATAAGTTAGCTACCCTTGTAGACAGGTATCCTCAAATGCAAGTGACCAGTCATATATATTTAATCAAATAGATGGTGCATTTCGCTAATCTAAGTTTTCATCAGATCTAAAATGAAAGCGATAAAAGTATGCATGTGTGTATTCGTGGATGTTTAATTAAAAAAAAAATTACTTTTACCCTAAGCTGGCGTTTCACGTGAAAAAAGAATGGAAAAAGTGACTTTCAAAAAAGTAGCTAATGCATTTCTTAGTTAAATCAAGTCCAAAGATTTTATATTGTCTCAGCTTTTTTCACATAGAAGTTAAATTCCTTTTTTCATTATCAGAATGGCTTGAAAGTCAGAAAGTTAGAGATGGAATAGTTTTATACGGACATTTCCGAAATGAATATAAAGGTTAATCCTTTAAAAAATAAATGTATTTGTATTTAATCCATGTGCCTTTCCGTATCGACATCGACAATGTCTTAATTTAAAAATCCTGACTATATATATATAGAGACAGTTGTTTTGTTTTGTTTTGTTTTCTGAATCCATTTGCCAGTTTTTGAAGTAATATTTTATCTATTTTTAATTAAGTATTCACCTATCCATCGACGACTTTCTTATCTGTTATTGGCGTGAGCAACGAATGAATTTCAAGGAATGAATAATCTCGAGTATTGCAGGTTTAACGGATATGCAAACGAGTTTTCAAATAAAATTGTATTATGCCAGTCATCTAAAAGATAGAGAGATATACAAATCGACGTTCAAAACATGAACGTCCTTCTACCTAGCGAACTGCTAAAAGAAAGCTTGGCAATGTTTAATCATTGTATCCGCAAATAACTGTGTGTTAAAAAAACGTCTTTTCTCTTCACACAGCTATCATTTTAATTACCTTTCATTCTCACAATGTTTTTTTTTTTTGTTTTGTTTTAAAAAGCTATTGTTAGAATTTTAATAAATCCGAAACATATGATGAAAGCATATTTATACATTTTCTTTACAGTAAAAACATTAAAGGAAGGACTATGTATTTATTAGATTTTTTATTGGAATAGTTGGCAAAACATCGACAAATTGCCAATCGGGTCGAACTTTATAATAGTGTAAATAATAAGGATATCCTTATAGTTGGTTCACATATTCTAATAATTCAGTAGCTATTTATAAATTTTTGAAAAAAATATTTTCATATTTATATCTTTTAAAATGGTGAATGATAAGCATTGAATTGTTCGCATATTTTTATGTTGTAAATATAAAATTATTCTTGTAAATAAACAACCTAACAAACAAATAGTGTTTAATTTATTTGATGTGCATTCCCAAAAGCAAAGAAAATCTGTACGTTCTCTTGCATATGTTTGATTTTTATTAAAATTTCTAATCATCGCTTTCATAACAATAAACTTTGCCGAGGATTGAAAGCAGCTAAAATAATAGCAGTGTAATTATAAAACTGCCTTTTGAGTAAGCCGTTTTTGTATGTTTTATTTTATTAATATATATATATATATATATATATATATATATATATATATATTATTTTTTATTTTTATTTTTATTTTTTCGGACACAATGGTTACACATTGTCGAAAGCTTGTACGAATTTGCTTTGCGGATTTGTTCATCAATATTTGAGTATTTTCACATCAATGTATCCGAGAACTTGCGTGGGAAGGCTTTTCTGAATGTGTGCGTAATTTACTGTATTTACAAACTCACCATTTATTGAGGTCATATTATTCTTCCAGTAATGTTCCTAGGTTATTTCTCAAGTGAATGACGTAACACCAACCTATTGAAGATGTTCCATCTGTCTCATTGATAAATTTATTCCTGTATCTGTCTCATTGATAAATTTATTCCTGTGAACACATAGAGTAGGTGTGTATGGGAACATAGAGTGTCGGTATGTATATCGGTTGTGTATATATTCATGTATTTAATATCGGATGTCTACACATTTGTGTGCAAATTATTACGTTTATGTCTTCATATGTTATAAAGCTTACGGCCATATCACATTGAAACAGCGGTTCTCGTGCGATCGCCGAAGTTAAGAAACGTCGATCCTAGTCAGTACCTAGATGGGCGATAAGGTGTTGTGAGTTTGGATGTGCGGGTGGTGTAATGGATAGTGGCTGATAATTAGAAATCGGAGGGTCGAGTTTCAATTCCAGTCAGCTTCATTATTTACGCCCAAATACCCTTGGGAAAGGTATGAATCTACCTCGTATCTCCCCAGCTATGGGCTAATTAATAAGGCTTCTATCAGACACTCATCATTATTATATCTGTAACACTCTAAGATATTTCCCCGCTTTAAATAACATTAAAAGGTAGATAGGCCGTAAAAAGACAAATTAATCAATTATACATTATACTTTCGGGAGTTCTGAAGTCTGTGTAAGCGTACCTCTGGGTGTACGAATTTTCTTCATCCCTCCTATACCAGTCTTGAATGTTTTCCGAGATTAACATAATACAGAACTTCTCAATCGGGTAAAACAACTGGGTAAAACTAGAAGGGTACGAAAAAAATAGTTTGGTCGCAATATGACGTAGTGTCAAAGGGATGGTTTTTCCCATGACACCACGTTTTTAACTACCGTCACTCTTCGACAAGGTCTATCGCTTTAAAAGCGATGATTAGAATTGTAATCAGAACTAAATCTATGAGAGGGAATTTATACATTTTCTTGAAAATTGACAGCAAAAATACAGAACGATATTTATATATTAGATTGCTTACTCTATTCATTGTAGTCTTTATTGGAATGATTGGCTAAACATCAGCTAATTGCCAATGAATTCAAACATTATAAGATGCTAAATAATAAGGATTTCAAATATCTTAATAATTTACTGAATATTTATAAACCTATGAATAAAGAGGATTATGTAAATAGATGTCAGAACAGGTACATATAATGAGAAAAGAGGGGTTGGTGAATTAGACACTTGCAGGGTATACTGAAGGCAACATGGGACAGAGAGAAACAGTAAGTCTCCTACCTAATAAGATTATGGAAATGGATGGCAGAATAGGGATCGGGACGGATAGTAAGAAAATAAACATGTCCCAGAGCTACAAAGAATAGGAAGTAGTGGATAGTCATAATCACCCACCTTCTAAAGTGACATTGCACATAGAAAATGAAAAAGTACAAATAGTCTTAAATTCAAATATTTGGCCAACATGGACAAATGAACCCGCCATAAAGGAATGCCTTTCTCCATGATACCGCTTTTTTTTAACTACCATCACCCTTATTGTTTTAAAAAACGATTAGAACTGCAATAAAACCTATACATATGAAAGTAAATTTATACTTTTTGTTCTTGATAATTGACAACGTATTAAACACTATTTATTTATTTATAACAAATGCATCCCTGCCGTCAAAAATAATGGCAAAAAATTTGGGAAGATTATTTTCAATCCTGTCTAACCGTACTGATGATCTGTGATACAGCGAAACTGATCAGTCTGCGGATGACTATTTATGTTCTCACACCCTGATTGAGTACTATGAAAGAATGGTAGACTTTGAAAAAACAGTGGCTACTCTAGCATCTACGCATCGTTCATTCAGTAATAAATTAGAACACTCTCAGCCACTGGCGTGTGTACATTGTACATAGCACTCTAAAAGTCTGCCTTCTACCGAGCGCCCAGTGTTAGAATCGCCGACTGACGCTAATCGGTCGGGTTTCAATCCTGGCTAAAAAGCAATCGGATGTCTAACCGTACTGATGAGCTGTGATACAGCGAAACAGATCTGTCTGCGGATAACTAACTATATATATATATATAGTCATATCACAGCTCATCAGTACGGTTAGACTCCGATTGCTTTTAACCCAAGATTGAAACCCGACCGAAGTGGCGTCAGTCGGCGATTCTACCTCTGGGCTATGGGCGATCGATAGAAGAAGGTAGACTTTTTAGCGTGTATATTATCATTATGAGTGCTCTAATTCATTATTAATTGAGCGATAAAGGTAAATTCATGTATGTATATGTGTGTGCGTATATACGTCAGTACATGTGTATGTGTGCTAGTGTGCGTTTGTGTTTATATATATTCGTCTATTTGTCCATATGATGTTTTTAGATTTAAATATATGTACACCCTAATCTTTTAATCGTTTAATATCTAAATAACTTTATAACAACCTAAATCTAATACTTTTGTTAAACTTAGAATTTAAAATTCGTAATAAGAACAAAGTGAAGTAAAGTGAATCTAATAGTCGACTAATAATGCTGAAATTTATTTTAACCAGATATTAATGTTAATGGCCCAATTAATTATTTTTAGTGTCTGTTCTTATAGTCTTCAAATTATAAACTGCTTTGTTTTGATTGGTCCACTCTGTTTTTGTAACAATTCCTCCCTGATTAAGGGGTTTTGGCTAGTCTTGAACCTTTTAAAACTCTCCAACTTGAAATAAA
>JBBBDQ010000296.1:1840000-1885000 GCA_037127315.1 Ascarosepion bandense | reverse complement strand
AGTCTACCAACTGGTGTGGCTACTTATTTTTATATAAACTTTCCAGCAGAACTTCGTACATAGAGACATATATATATATATATCGTTAGATCCGACGTGTGTTAAATCGATTCAAAAACAAAGGGCGTCGCCGATCAAGCAATGCCCAATACTGCCTTTAAGGGCAATCTCCTGCAAAGTGGGACGCAGGTTCGAATCCTGCCATAGAGCACATATTTTTTTTAAGATTTCTCGAATATTTAGACCGGCAAACGAAAATAAATATAGTGTTCAAAATAATTGGAGCGTCTACTCAAATGTCGGCATCCACTAAATATAACGTTTAAAGTGATAATGTCGGATAAATAAATGAAAAATCTATTACTTCTTTAAAAATTATGTTGTTTACCTTTGGATACGAAACTGGGCAGATATGAAGCTTTGAGAAACTGGGACAAAAAGGCTTGCGCTTGAAGGCACTATTCAAATTTGCTTGATCGGCGAGGCCTTCCGTGGCTGAGTCGATCTAAAGCGCATCAGATCTAATAACGGTTTCTCTTACACCAGGGAGACTTAGGTCCGAATGCTGTCGGAGGAGAAATATTTTTCTTTAATAAGATTTCTCGAATATTCAAGCGGTAGACGAAAATAAATATACTGTTTAAAATAAACGAAGAATCGACTCAAATATGGGTATCGACCAAAATAACGTTTTAAGTGATTATATATATATATATATATATATATATATATATATATATATATATATAATTATTTAATTACTTAGGTTTTGATCATAATTAAATTAGACCAGTACTACACAGTTGTATTAAAAAGTGTTCAATACAATTATATTGTAGAACTTTTGAATATTTTGCATTTGTAAAAGAGTTATTACGCGACCTAGGTTTCTACCATCTGGTGTCTTCAGGCGATTTACAATAATTTACAATATTGTAAATCGCCTGAAGACACCAGATAGCATTTAAAGCAGTGGAAGCTCCTATTAAAAGAAAAACTCAACCCTTACCAACATCAAATATCACACACACACACACACAGACAGACACACACACATATATATATATATATGACAATCTGGTAAACATTTACAAACATTTGAAAAGCTACACAGTGAAACCAATTTTGTTTTACAATTTTCTCTGAGAATCAACATGTAAGTAAAACAATTTTAATAATTCTCTGTAAACCTACATATATTACACACATTACGCATAAGTATTTATCTCTCGTAAAAAGCGTTATACTATAATTTATATTTTAATTAACTGCTGTTTCTTGTTATTTTTGCAAAACCTAAAAATGTAACTGTTACTATTTTTCCTACTATTACATCACTCTTAGTTCGATTAAAATTAAACATTTCAAACTATTTTACCCCCTCCAGCCCCCCCCCAAATTAAATCGCCTCCAAAAGAAAATGTGTCAGTAGAAAATAATTAAAATCCTCACACAAATAAATAATGAAAAGATATTCGACCCTCTTTTATTATATTTAATCAAATCCAGAACTTTTCACCTGTCAGTAAAATCCAAATATCAGATATCTTATAAAATGCGCGATTAAAAATCTTTTTCAATCCCCTCTGCTAAAAAGATATGATAACTTCTTCATGTATATCAACTTTTAGCTTGTACCAACGTTCTACGATTATAAAAATAGGAGTTTGAAGACGAAAAGGGGAATTGCACGTTTGTCCTGCGTCATATATTTCTCTATTGAGATTTTTTTTCTTCTTTTAAAGGTCGAAGTTTTTGTTCAGATTTACTGGCTTCCATGCATAGCAATTAGCTTTTAGCGGGACGGTTAGCAAATTTTAATTGAGCTTTTGCATGCTTGGCGTACATTCGCTAATTTTGAGAAATAAGATTTGTAATAGGATGTCAATAGAAAAATGAAATCCATCGGCATATCACAAAAACAAATTTATTTACTTGCATTTGTTTTTCGACTTTGAATAGTTTGATGAAAAGAAATAGCACACGAAGTGAAGTCAACTTGAAAAATTCTTTCTTACTGTTGTCAGCTATTAGTTGGTTTTATTTACTGTTACTTAGTGTACGGTTTCTCCTAACCATTGCCAGAAGGGAAAAACGAAATGGTGTGAAAAATAACTGTTGTAGTTCTTGGTCACTCTTTACGTAGCTATGTCTAAATGCGTTTTTCTTCTTTTTTTTTAAGAGCGGCCAACATGAAAGTGGCTCAGATAGATATATTTCTATTTTATTTTAATATTTTTCATAAGTAGAAAAACAATTTCGAATAAAAATAGATCTATCTGACAAGCTTTTGTTGGTTTTGTTTAAATTTTTAATACGTTCAAGCCGATTGACTTAAAGTTTATGATTTTTTATGTTGTATCTTGATTACTCTATTTAGGTGTAATCCACTTTTTGGGTTCCTTTCATTTTTCAAATGTCTCTCTTGATAGATTTGCTTAACTACTTTCTTTGCTCCGTCAGGACATCGTTATTTACTGCTTCTGCTATGAGAAATGGATTAGAAGAGGAAATAGGTTTTTGTCTAACCATTTTTGAATACGTGTTTTTTGTATTTTTTATGTCTAAATTTTGCCGTTTTTTCTATTCCCGTAACTCATCATCGAATAAGTAATCCTATGAACAAATAAATTTAATAACTGAAATCTGTTCCAAATAGTGGGTATTTACATCTTATTTAAATTGTTTGCGTTAAATTATCTTAAAACGATTCGCTTCCAGAAAATGATTAGCGAACTAGGCCATTACAACTGTATAGTGAGATCGAGTTCTCAATGAACGTAGTGCACATTTAGCCTTGTGCCTGATTAAATTTAGTTTAAATAATATCAGGTTTTGTAAAGATGATAATGTTTACCTACAATAATAAGGTTTGTGCAGGCGTGCAAATACGTCCTTCCAGTTGACAAGAGAGGCAAAAGGGTAGCTTTTCAGGTCGTTCGTAAAAATTAGTCCACCATTACAACAAATGATGAAAACAATCTCACATGCAAATAATTTGGCAGGTCAGCTTTTCAGACTAAAACTGACCTAATTATGCGAATTATTATTTCTTTTCTAATCCTTCTATTTCCCAGGAGCAAATATATACTAAGTAGTGATTAATATAATAAACAGTTTGATGTCTGTACTCTCAAATGTTTGTCATGTGTTAAGCACATAACATTAGTGAAAGCTCACCGCATTTCTTTTTTTTTTTTTTTCGCTATTATAGCCAACATCAAACAGCAAAATGCAAGTCATCAGTCGTTGAAATCATTATTTTTATAAAAACAAAAAAAAATAGAATTGACAGGCTTCCCTTTTCGAGGTAGGGTTAAATTGAAGATTAAAAATCAAATAGACAAAATGAAATTAATTTATTCAAAATGAATTAAATTTATTAGAAATTTAAAAAAATATTTTTTTTTTATAAAACAGGATTTAATTGTGTTCAGAATTATAAAGAAAATGTCCAAACAAGCTTCAATTGTTTTCTTTCTTTTCGGAAAAGACAAAATACGATAATTTAATCTCATAAAGATTCAGTTAAATGATAAGTGTATATGATTGTTCTATCATTTTATCAGAATAACTTCTGATCGAATAATAGACGCTTCTGAGCAAATGTTCCCTACATTTTTATTTTTATTTTTGGCACCATGTTAATCATTTTCTTGTTTCATTATAAAAAAATATTCTAAAATGGAACTCTGAAACATTGATTTTTATGAGAAGAGGATTGATTTTATTGGTAATCAAATAAAACAATAGTTACCCATATTGAACTTCTAATCATTCGATCAAGACAACAAAAGCAAAAGCATGTATTTTTTAAATACAATTTCACTGAAAATCAAGGCAAATAGCTGCCACTTTCTTTTCGAACTTTGCAGTAGATTTATCTCGGGATCAAGTGACAACAAACATTCTTATTACTCTAGTACTCACTTCAATATTTTTGCTAATTTTAGCTATAATGTTGTTAAAGACGTTTTCGATTCTTCTCTCTATTTTCAATATTTTTCATTTTTTCAATGCTTTTCAAGACTATTCCAAGCGCTCTAATCATGATGGGTACGACTGTTATTATCTTTTTCTTAAAAGATCAAGATTTCTCCAGTTTTTCATGCAGATTTACGATAACAAAATCTTTTTTTTGTTTGTTTGTTTGTTTGTTTGTTTTTTGTTTTTTGTTTTTTGTTGTTGTTTTTTTCAGGTTTGGATTTTATGATTGTATGCTTAATTTCAAATTTTCTTTTGCTAATTATTATTTCATTTTGCTAATTATTTCAGTGTAACAACTGTTATATATCTAACAATCAAATCTACACAGCTTATAAATTTTATAATCAGTAATCCTGCCACTAATTTACAGTTAAATTGATAATACTTTAGAGAAAAATACAAATTCCAGAGCTTTTAAATACTAAAAATGTTTAACGCCACATCCAAGCGTTAGATGCATAAAAACTCAACGAGACATCCACTTCGTTCAGTAACATACTAATATGGTGAAATGAAGCCGTTTTTTGCCCCTCTCAGCTTATGACTCGAAGTGGTACCACCCTCCGTATCAGAGGTATCAAAGATCGCTCAAAGATCTTTCTTCATTCCTCTTCTGTCATAACGAATTATAGATACCTTGCTTAGCGGAAATACTTTGCATATCATCTTTCTGACTTTAGCTTTTTTTCTTCAGAAAACTTATTATAGCGTATCTATGTAAAACCCAATGTTTCAATGTTATTTTTCTGACGTTGCATTGCAAAACTCCATAGCTAATGCCAACTACATTTTCTTCTACCTTTTATTATAGGTCGTATAGACAATTATATATTCTGGTATGTTTCAAGTCATGGCAAACAACTACTATTCTTTTTTATGAAATAGTCTCTCAGAACGCTGTCTTTTTCACATGTATTCTATTCCGCCATGCTTCCTTTCTGTTTTACACTGCATCTCACGTTATTAGTCACTTGATATTTTGCCACTGTATAAAATATATATTGTTTATAATAGCAACATTTACCTATGCAGTTCGAGTATACAGGGTACAATGGATGAATTTCATCTAAATGACGCAAAAATGAAAATAACTGTCATTTTAACAGATATATTTACTAAAATTACGCAAAATATCTTGAAATACTAAAAAGTAAATTTATTTAGTAAAATCAACATTAGCTTCAACCACAACTTTCAGACGACTTCGGGATCTTTTGTATTTCCTCTAGATGGCCTCCTTGTTAAAGTTGTTGAACGTTACCATAATATTTGCCTTCACTTGCCTTGAAAAGGGGCTTAGAAAAAAAAGAATATTCATACTGACATGGTTGATACATTAAAGAATGACACCACAGCATTCTAAAAAGTGAATAAGTGGGTAACTGAATGTAGGAGTAGAAATTAGAATTGAAGTCGCCGAAGGTCTAGACGTCGTGCAACTGCCACTACCGAGGAAAACGTTGATTGCGTGTACCAGGCGACAAATAATTGACTATAAGTCAAATAGCCAATGCTATAGGAATAAAGCCCGGGAGAGATTTGAGAATATTCTGTATGATGAACTTGGCACGACGACGGTTTCTGCTCGGAGGGTGATACGTCTTCTAACACCCGATCAAAAACGCACCAGACATCACAAAAATATTTGACATTGTTTGAGGCAGATACAGCTGGTTTCATTGAATGTTTCCTAACCCAGAATGAGTGTTAATTTTGAGCCAGAGACAAACTGAAATCCATGCAGAGGAAATAGTCCTACTCACTTGATCCGAAGAAGGTCGCGCTTTTATCTGCAGGGATGGAGATGATCTCAGTTTCTTTAGAGACACTGTGTTTATTAACTATAAACAAAACTGTTATATTATCAATAGAGAGCACAATGCTAACTGTCTGAGGCACTTACGAAATACTGTAAAGACCAAACGCCCAGGAAAACTAACGAAAGGGGTCTTGTTCCTTCGACAATGTTCCATCACTCAAGGCCTTAGCTGTAATAGCTTCTGTGCGTTACTCTGACTTTAAACTAGTTGCTCGCACTCCTTATTTTCCTAATTTGACAATCATCTGTTCCCCAACATGAAAAGACACTTGACTAGGAACCAATATCGCGATGATGATGATGACATTATATATGCTGCTGATGACTTTTTATGAACAACAGGATGAACAGAATTCTTGTCAGTTTACCTTGAAATAAACAATGCAGTTATTAATAAGAACAATAAAAAATAATGTATTTATTTAATAGATCCGGCATAACTCCTTTATAGGCTATGAACTTTTCAGCTAACCGTCGTATTTAATTTGGAAAAGAACTTTCGTTAAATTTTAATTTATTCGAATTAATCTACACATACTGTTTATTATCAATGTTATTATAGAAAAATCATATTTCAGCCAAGTACCCCTTGGTGAATATTTAATACATGTTAACTATTGCATTATTTTGTTTTTGCTGAAACTGTGTATATTGATGCATTACTTTCTCTAGAAACTAAACTCCTGACCACTAGATGACAGTGATACATGTAAAACCAACTTTAAATCCACTAGGCCATCATCATATAGGCTATAAGTGTATTTTTGGAGCCTTTTACATTCAATGTCAGGTGGTTTTGATATTTGTTTTTTAAGAAAGTTTCGTATCGCTTTATGATAATTTTTGTATTTGAATTTGAGATGAAGCATTGTATAGATCTTTAATTTATTTAATCTATTTTTCTTTTTATTATTATTTATGTTGTTATAGACACAATGTTTTGATCATATAACACAATAATCAACAAATATCCTGTAAACTAAAACAATGGACACCTGAAGATGGCCATATAGTACTTGACCGAAACGTTGACTATAACCACATTTTTAAGAATCAAGATGAGAACAATAGAGGGACACCTGAAGAAAATATTTAATAACTTCCGAACTTGCAAAAGGTGGGAATTGCTAAAATGATCAGCAAGTATCAGCAAGCAGAGAAGTATTTGAAGATCATAAACGACTCTAAAGCAACTCTCGTTAGATTAAATGGAGGAATTTATCATGGCTATCAAGAGAAAAAGTTATAAAATATCCGTGTTTGTCAAGCTAAGAAATTTTAGGCGTTGTATCAGTAAGATAGTGTCAAACAGTACAATGTTCATTAATGACAGCATAATTGCTGTTATTTTATATTCGAGAGTTATTATCGTTTGTGAATATTCTAATTGGATATTCTAATTTGCTTAAAACTGAAAGAAGCAGGTGTCTGTGTACGCCGATAATTCTTAGGCTGAATATGAGATACGTGCTCTCTTTTTTTTTTTTTTTTTTTTGTCAATATCATTAGAAATTAAATATTAACCTCATTTCAAATTAATGTGTTTATTCTTTCGGTGATATACAAATTATAAAACGAAATCCGGTTTGGTCTCTTATGTTAAATAACTTTATCGTTTGTCAATAAAAACAAAACGTCACAAACAAGTAAACCAGATTATTTTTCTCGGAACTGTTCCGCGCTAAGACAGACAACATAATCAGAGATTTCCTTTATATTAAATGGAGAGGAATTAAAATATTGCACAACTCCTTCACCTTATGGAAAACAACTAGTATTAAATGAAACAACGTGTTTCGACATGAAAAATTAATACACTAAATTTTATACAAAAAGATATCTGTTTCCGGTTTTCGTAAATGATTCATTTTTCAACACAAGTAATGACACATTTCAGAAATGGATAGTTGCGGTTGTGTTAAGCATTGATGGACACTTGTCATAATGCAGTTTCCGATGTTGTAATGTAGTATCTATTTTGTCTAATTTTCCCGATTTTTCCTATTGCAGTAAACAGCAAAGTCATATACTGGGAAAGAAGTTAGATAACGTTTTCGCCAAAAGGCATTATTTTTCGTGATCACTCAGTAAAGTTTCTGAAAATATTCAAGAAAATATTAAAGTTATCAATACAATTTCATGAATGCCGATTTGTTCACTAAGTAAGCAAGCCTAAACATCTGTCCCTATCAGTCCTTTACTCATATAGATGGAAATGAAACAGCGATATTAAGATCAATTTCGAAGTTTTCTGATGCTTTAAAAAGAAAACGAATGAATTTCGATTGTATCTTTGGAATGAGAAAGAAGTGACCAGCAAAGGACTCTAAAACTTTTTAAAAAATCAAAAGCTCCGAGACCAACCGAGAAATATACTGAATGAATATAAAACTAATTTTACAGTACTTTTTTTAAAATCTATTTTAGTTTAAAATTAAATCAAATAAAAAAACAGATAAGATTACCAATATTTAATCAACAAATTTGAAAGTATAGCCAAACAGCATTTTCCCTATCCTAATCTTTTTAGTGCGATGTGATTTGAATGGTTGATTCGATTTCTACGGCTTATCAACTCTATGCAGGTTATTTAGAGCCATAAAATATTTTTAGACAGTAAGAATATTTTTGGTATGAGAAGAGATAAAAATGGTTTTAGTGATACAGATCTTACTAATTAACACATATCTAGTGCGTAGAAGAGACTGGTTTATACTTTTTCCATGGGCATTAGCGCGTAAGTGAATATAACGAACCCAACTGGAATTGGAACTCTACTCTCCGGGCCATTATCCATTACACCACCAGTACGTCCAAGCTTACAGCACCTGGTATTCACAAGCGATCGCCTATCTAGGTACTGACCAGATTCGATGTTGCTTAACTTGGGTGGTCGTACGGGAACCTGTATTCAACATAATGTGGCCGTAAGTCAGTGTGATGTAAAACTGAAAATGTTTTTCCATGTCCTAAAAGTACCCATCCATTTGGTATTAACAAAAAAAAATAGTCTGCCACAAAGTATTCCCCCACCCCCGTGGGACCTCCTAGAACATATCCTTAATTTTTTAAATAGTTTGCAAAGTTCTCTTTCGAGATCGCCACCAGCTGTATGGTGGTGTTCTTTTTAAAGGTGCCAGCAGTTTTCCACGTGTTTCAGCTTTGGGAAGAGCTAAAAGTTGCTTCGAATCAAATCTCGGATACATTCGCGACAACAAACCTGAATGATGTGTTTTGCCAAACAATGCTGCACGAGTATTGAAGAATCTACTCACTCGGTCATTATAGATAAGACGGCTACATATTACACAATCTCACGCAATGACATCTTACAGTCGACTATTTAATCCCCACGGGAAATTGTTTACGCACGGTAAGGTCAGTTCTAGTTGTCTAGATATTCAATATGGCTGAATACGTACTCGATCTCTTATACAAAACTAACTACACTTTCTTGATCGCTCATCAAATATTTATAACTTATAATCATGTTTTTAATGTTTATTTTCATTTCTTATGCATAAACAATAGTTCTTTTATACAGTTCTATTAAAAGTGAAGATTGAAAATGAAGTGCCGCTCCTTAAAATGAGTCTTGATAAAATGACGGATTATATTTTTAGAATAAAGGTTTAGGAGACATACGCATATTCTTATATGAATTATTATTATTATTATTATTATTATTATTATTATTATTATTATTATTATCATAGTTGTTGCTGTGGTGGTGGTGGTTGTTGTTGCTGTTGTTGTTAATTTTTCTTCCTGAAAATGAAAAGAAAATAATTTCAATTAAACAAGAAAAGTAAACATATATCTTCGACGTGTGTATTCACTTTGGAATAGACAGAATATGTCAGACAATAGTGGAAACCACATTTTATGATAAATGGATCAGCTCAGAATTAATGTGTAACATTACAATGCCTCTAAATTCTTCTTATTATTATTATTTCTTCTTCTTCTTCTTCTTCTTCTTCTTCTTCTTCTTCTTCTTCTTCTTCTTCTTCTTCTTCTTCTTCTTCCTTTAAAACAATTAATTATTGGCCGATAGCTATGTGATGTGGTATCGCACGCGCCGAAATTACACAAAATATTTTGAAATACTAAAAAGTAAATTTATTTAATAAACTCGACATTGAATTCAACCACTGCATCCAGACGATTTTGATTTCTGGACGATCACCTTGTTTAAGTTGGTGAATATTGTCGCAATCCTAACATTCGTTTATATTTGTTTTTACAAAGCGTTTTGTTAGTCTCACTCTCAACTGCTCCTGACACATAACCATCAAGGAGTGTTCCAGTCTGTAAAGTGGCCAGATGTAAGAGTGATTTGATAACAGAAATTGTTTCACTGGCATGACTGATTTCTCCTGCTTGTGTAACATCGTGCTTTCACTCTTTCGACCTAGGGCAGCACTATTTCTTCGTCGCACTCGTCGTAAACGGCCGTGTTGAGTCTGAGGCCATCACCTACAAATTCAGGAGTTTTTTTTCTTATCAGAAAGCTCACTTTCTGAGCTGCCATACGTTCGATTTTAAAAATAAACACTACTAATAAAAAGAGTAAACAATTTCTTCAGAAGAATAGTTCTCGAGAGCGCCGCCGACCAGTACCACCAAAACGTCAATTTGCGCCCCGGAATTTTCCCAATCTCACCTTTGCTTATGGAAATTATGCTAAAATAGGCTAAAATATATAATAAAATGTCCAAAGAAAACGGTTGAATTCCCTTCATTTTAACATCTCGTGACTTTGCACTACATATGAAGGAATTCTAAAACTAAAATATACTGTTAATTTTTTTAATGATTTGTGAGCGTTTTTATAGTTGCCAACAGTGTTTGTTTATAGATACGTAATTTAGAATAAAGCTTATTTCGTCCTTTTGCCTTGATAAAGTCCATCACAGGACGAAACGCGTAGGCGATTTAAATACAGTTTTCCTCTTCTCTTCTTTTTACTTAACCATATATATATACACACACACACACACACACACACACACACACACACACACACTTCAAAAACATTTTATCAAGGAAAAATAAGGATATAAAGGTAAATTATATAATTCCAAAATATAAAGCTCAATAAAGTTATTTTGATAAATTTATAAGAAAACATAAGAACGATTAAACAAATCCATAAATCTTAATAACTATTTTGCATTATTGAAAAGTTTTTAGGGTAAGAATATAAAATCGAGTATTTTACTAAATTACGCCGGCTCTTTACTAGCTCTTGCATTGTAAACATGACGAAAATCTGTGACGTTATTGGAACTTAGAAAACTGATAGTCAAGTTACGAAATGAAAATAAACTCTCGATTGGGGATGTTTAAAAGAGTGTGGGGAAATCTAAATGTGTTGTTCATAGTATTTCAAGAAAATTTGAGGCACCTGGGTCATTTGAAGTCAAAAATCACCTATAAAAATATCCGTTAATGAATGCAAGACATTAATTGGCTCATGTAGCAAATGATGTCAAACAGTTATTGAAAGTAAAGGTTTACACATCAAGTACTAATGAATTATGAACGCTATTTTCATTAGATATGTGTATCCATTATAATAGTATGATTTTGTTAATCGTTTTGATTTTTTTGATCATCTATTTTTTCGAATGCTATATAATTATTCTTATAACTTTATCAAAATAAGTTTATTGAGCTTTATATTTTGGAAATAAATAATTTATCTTTATTTCCTTATTTTTCTTTGATAAAATGTTCTATGAAGCTTTAGAATAAAAAGTTATTTTACATTTAGACTTTTCTTAACATCGTTCTAATCTTTATGCTTGCTACTGTGTATATATATATATATATATATATATATATATATATATATACGGTGATTAAAAAGTAACTCGACATTTTAAAACACTAAGGATAAGTTTTTTTAAGAAATGGATATGAGAGAAAAATGCTTAACATGAGGTTTTATTTAAAATTCGGTGTGGGCGCCATATTTCCCTACCAGTTTCTTGAGCCGCGCAGGTATTGCTTAACCAAAAATTTTTGTGGTATGGAAGACATAACTTCTTTCATTCACCTTCAAGTTTTTGCAAAGCCTTGGTTTGGTACAGCAGACTTGCTTCTTTTAAACCACGTCAAAATAATGTCACAGGATGTTAAATCATGGCTCCTGGCTGGCCACTTATATATAAAATAGGAAAATAGAGAGTTACTTTATAATCATCCTCTCTCTCTCTCTCTCTCTCTCTCTCTCTCTCTATCTATCTATCTATCTATCTTTATATATATATATATATATATATATATATATATATATATAATCTAAACTTATTTATAAATTGAACTTTGTCTGTATGTGTGTATGTGTGTGTGTCCCCGTTACCTATAGACTCTGAAACGGCTGAGCCGATTTTCTGGAAAATTTACACAGTTGTACTATAAGCGTCTGCGAGTGTTCTTAGCTAGGTTTTGTGTCGAGGTACCTCCGATAAATATCGAAAATCGATAATCCAAAAAATCGGTTTAGAGAAGGAGTGGTCCGATTTTAATCAAATTTGATACACTCATAGACAAAGACATAAGAAACGGTATTCAGAAGTTTCAAGGTTGCAGTTCTTACAATAGTGCACAAAATCGATAATATATATATAAAAAGGCAAGATGTTTGTGTGTATGTGTGTCTGTTTATCTGCCTGTACGTCTGTATTTTTTCGGCCTTTTTATTTTAGTTTTTGTTTCGGGTTTGGTTCTGAGTAGGTATAATTGTAGTTCTTAGTCTCAGCCAGGACACCATTTACTCAGAGGACTTATTTAGCTTTCAAAATTCAGTTTACGACAAAAAAAACTTATTTGATATCGATACCAAGAAATCAAAATTTGACTTACATCCATTTATTTTTCTTTCAGTCTACGGTTTCGCTTGAACTGGAAACAACTATTGCTTTTTAGTCTTTTATGCCAACGTCCAAAGAGTCTGAGCTCCAGGACCATGGATTAGTTTTAAAGCTTTCATTACACCCGAGCAACGCCAGGCTATACTGCTAGTGTGTGTGTGTGTGTGTGTGTGTGTGTGTGTGTGTGTGTGTGTGTGTGTGTGTGTGTGTGTGCTCGGAATGAGAAATGGAAGAGAAAGAGACGATTTTGTATCCGAGTCGAATTTGTTTCATCCACTTTCGCAAAATACATTTGGGAAAGATATTAATCCACTTCTTCTTCCTCCATCTATGGGTTGAATAGTTTGGGTTCTGTAACCTTGATTGCAGAATGTAATGTGAACCTACTGCGGAAAAATCTTCTGCATAGTCAGTCATGGATTGAAAGAGACATGATCGCCCAAGGGTGTAAATGAACCGATTGTTCCGAACGTAAGCAGCTTTATATCACCTGCACATACTGTGTACTGCATTATCTTACTCGAAGTGATCATCACTACTATGAAAGATGGGGAACAAGCACCAGCAGAAGACATCGCTGCTATCTTGCACAGCAGTCTGATGACTGGCCGATCCATAACTTCATTTGGTTTGTTTCACACAAAGTCCACTGTCTCTACTCGACAGACATGGAATTGTAACTCATCTACCCAGGCAACAAGGCGCCAGCCTTGCACGATCTGATCGCAGTATTTTTGGACCAACGTGAGGTGCAGTAACCGATGTTATTATGTTAATAATATTATCTTTGTTTGCTGAAGAGTACAAGACCCAACAAAGTACAGAATTAACTTGTACAGAGTATGGACAGAACGACATCAACATTGATTTAGAATATGAATTGATGAGGTGTTCAGTTTAACGTCAGCGTCGATCCACACGCAGCATGCTCCCGCAGTTTCAACGCGACGCTAGTGTCTGTTCAATAAACCTACAAGAATTGCTGTCTTGTTGATATAGTGCACTGTCTTTCCAGCTTCAACAATCATAGCAAATCATGCCTGCGTTCTATGACTGCCACAGTTATATTGCTATATTACCTATTTATCTATTACTACTGGATGACGATTATGCGTCGTGATAGGTAAATATGTGGTGTAGCTGCGGCACCGATGATTTAATACCGTTTTATCGTGGAATAATTGTTGATTAAATTTCTAGATGAGGAAGAGGATAAATTATCGATTATACTGCTGTATTATTATTATTTTTATTTTATTTTATTTTATTCTTTTGGTATTGCAATATATTAATATAAGTTGAACCCGTCGAAATCCTGTATTTCCTTTTTGTGATTTAAGAATAGGATGTTAGCAGTGAAAAATAAACATTATTTAATCTGTATTTGTTTTGAATCCATTTTTCCACTGACAATTATTATCGTTATTATTAGTAGTAGTGTGCACAAATTTATCTTCAACGTTTTAAATGCGATACTCACGCCTAAATTTACATAAATCTTTTGTCGATGAAAGCACACGATAAGAGAACAAGAAATTTTTTTATCATATTAGAATTATTTTCTTTTCACCCATCTCTTTTTTAAAGCATTTTGTGTTTATTTTACCGATAATTTCTCCAGTATTTCATGCATATTCCTTATAAAAGAGAATTAAAAGAAAGAAAAAAAAGTTCCCCCACCGCCAATGATAAAAAATGGAAGTGTGCTACAGACTAAATATATCTTGGTCGATTTCTGCATTAGGTCAGGGCATGCGCTGAAGATTATCACCGGTGAATCTACTCTGCATTATGCATTACTCTCTCTCTCTCTCTCTCTCTCTCTCTCTCTCTCTCTCTCTCCATATATATAAACACATGTGTGTGTGTGTGTTTGCACGTATGTATCGGCGTGAATATTTTCGTGGGAAGATTTTTTAGCATCAACAATATAAGATTTTTTTGCCTTTTTATTTTCGCTTCTGTTCAGGTCCATTTGAATCTGACGTGTCCTGTTGAAGCTTTCATTGCCGAGACACGAGTTGAATTATGATTCTTCCGTTTTGAAAAGAGATGTTCAATTATTTGTTAAAATGTGTCCCAGTTCACACACAACCTGACAAAATTCATTGTCCTGACTTCAGATCTTTGTTGATTTTTCTCCTTTCTTTATTTCATTCATTCTGGATTGAACACATAATGATTGCATAACTCTTTTGTGTATTATATTTCATATTGTTCAGTCTCTGAAAATGCGAAACGTAGTCATCGTTTGTAGAGAACATATAAGGTAAATGTTATTTCACAATTAGGGAGCCTTTAGTAGACCGATAACAAGCTCTTCAATAGCAACAAGTTTTAAAAACCTTTGATATACAATGGATAAACTATATTTTTCTCTATCTCAAATAACATAGAACTTTTGTTGATTATAGTTTTTGTCATTCTATATTTACTTGCAATTGTTCTTTTTTCTAAAGATTAACCTTAGGGGAAAAAAATTCCCAAGTATAAGCCGGTGACGTAATTTCTGCTGACGTGAAAAATTGTATTGAAAATGTATTACTCTGTCGCTGTTGTTGGCAGACAGTCTAGGAGAAGAATAACACTGAACGCTAAACTCTGAACGGTGAATCTAAAACAAAACCATCGGAAAATGATTAGATGTTGGTTGGTTGGTTTTGTTTAACAGCATATCAACCTCTACGGGTTATTTAACCCTGGAACACTAACCATCAATTAAAGTTATATCATACCCGATTTTGAAGATATCAAAAAAATATTTAATATAAATCTTTATTTGAAATATTTTACATGTAGTCACTTAAAAATTTGTAGTTCGAGTTAACATCAATGGGAAATGAAAAACATTACTTAGTTAAGAAAATCAGGTACTGAAAATTTCATTAAATTGTAATTAAAATGGCATCATTTGTGCTGGGTATTATATACGCTTGGTTAATGTTCTCGGGTTACTGACGAAATCTAAATAATTTTTTAAAAATTATTGCTTCAACCACAGATAAATTGTTAATTTTACTTTAAATACGTATTATTGACGATTTTTTTTATATATAAAAATGGATTTTTGTATTTTTACTATAAAAGTGTATTTTTATATTGCTTCGTTTTTTATTTGTGGTGATTCACTATTTGCCAATAACTATGACTGTAATAGGTGCTACCATCCCGAGTTAAGGCGGATCTGGGAAAAACAGCAATTAAGAGGTAAGGTGATTAGACACGGAGTGTAGCCACTGAGGCTGTAAAATAAAATATAAAAAAATCATGATAGATTACAAAAGTTTAGCATAAGGAGCAATCAATCAGTTAAGTCTCATACGGATACACATATCAATGACAGACTAGGTAGACGATTTTCCGGCAGTAGTTTGCTATTTCTTTCTGCGGTAGACCGGTTGCCAAAGATATAACAACCAATCTGTCCTGCCATTCAACCCATAGCTAGAGGGAAAAAGAGACGGATTCATATCTTTCTCAAGGATATTTGCGCGTAAGTGAATATAACGAGTTCAGGTGGAATCCGAACTCTGCTCGCAGATTTCTCATTCCGAACCGATACACCACAACTAGAGAGCGATTATACAGAATACTGTTGATACCGGTGGGCATTAGGTCCAAGGAATGTATCATTGTCAGGTGTCAGAAAGTTAATGATGTCTATCACACAAAACAGAAACCACTGCAAAAGGAATGCTTATTATTGATAGATTGTTTTTTTTTAAATTGATAGAAACAAAAGCAAAGTATGAAAAATAAATCAGTTAAGTGAATAGTCTACAACAAAGCTTGTGATATAATGTATCAATCGTGAATATTTGAATGTTTAAGTGTGCTAAGAATCTCAGAGCTTGTGTTTAATGCAGTTAAGAACTGGATGATAGATCTAACTCAAAAAAAAAATCTACTGAAGTAAACGTAATATCACAGACTCTCATTCTGTGATATTATTCACGGTTACAGTGTTACTGATTGGAAGACACAAAAAGAAAAAGGATGAAACTTCCAGACAAGGTAGCAAAGGAAAGCAGTAAAAAAGGACTAACGTTCAATTATCTGCAAATTATCTCTATGATCGTCAGCATGAGGGATAGCCTAAGATATGAACTACAAATTAGAGACGTCAAAATCTAGCAAGTACAGAAATTTAAATATGTAGGAAGTGTTTAAACAGAGAACGGAAAATGTGACACCTAAAGAAATTTGGTGCAACAGAGCTGTGGTTCTACAGAAGGATGCTGAGAATGAGATGAACAAGGCATTTGAGCAATGAACATTTTTAAAGGAAAATTGAAATAAATGAGCTATTTCTAATTGGAAATTTCTATGACACATAATGAGGAAAGAAGGCTAGGCGAATTCGATACTCACATGGCATACCGAAAGCAATAGAAAAAAGAAAAAAGCGATGAACCTACCTAATGAGCTTATGTAAATAGATAGCCGGACAGAAACTTGTAAAGATAGTAAGGAGACAAACATTACTTGAGTTAAAAAGAATATGAAATTGTGGAGACCCGTAATAACTCATGTTCTTAAGGGACTCTGTTCAGAACGAAGAATACTGTTCAATTTAATTTTAAAAGTGACTACACTAATTTATCAGGAAGATAAAAATGTTTTCTGCATATGAATGCCTTGAAATTATTTACCAAAAATAAAACCGTGCTGAAAATGTTGTTCGAATCAGAATCTTCTGCGAATATAATGGAATTGAATTCGGAATCGAGAAATGCGCAATACTGGTAATGTAGAAAGAAAAAGAAGAAAGAACAGAAGTCATTCAATTAACTAGCAATGAAATCATTAGGATATTGAACAGAGAGAAATATTACAAATAACTCGAGATATTGGAGTTGGATTCGATAACGTCATCTAAAATAATAGAGAAAATTAATATCCAGTAAGTATATATATATATATATATATATATATATATATATATATATATATATAGCGGTGGCATCCTACCGGTTTGCATGCACCTATTCTTAAAATTATAAAAGCTTTGCGAACCGATCATCCGAAAATAATCTTATATATTAATGGCCGATATATAATAGCTAAAAATATAATTAATACTGTTGCTGTGGAGGCTAAAAGACAGTTTTCTGTGATGAATACGATTGATTCTGACAAAAGAAATCGTCTTGAAGGTAAAAATGTGGCACATCTTCCCGTCATAAATTGGATAGGTCTTTCACTGGATCTTTGGAATTGCAGCGATTCAGTTCAAATGTGGCTAAAAACCGTAACACAGCTGATGTCATTATGCAAGTCGCATCATATTCCTGAACAGAAATATGATGAAAACAGAATTTTAATCTAATATCTTAATAAATAAATGTTTTCTTATATTATCAAAATGATTTAAATCTTTTTGATACTATAAAGGGATTTATTTTCATTTTCAGATTGAAAAGAAAATAAGCCGAACAAGATCACCTGCCTTTATGGAACCGGTTCCTGGAAATTTGAGATCGCACACACACACACACACACACACACACACACACACACACACACACACACATATATATATATATATATATATATATATATATATATTACTATAACAAATGAAAATTTAAATGAAAAACGTATAAATATATATTCTCGCTCGCGCTCTGTTGAAGATCAATAGAAAGGGAGGCTGACGAAAAGATATCAAAGATCTTGATTGAAATCCCATCTAGCTGTCCGGTCAAATGCAAAATTCACCAGGAGTGTTGCCAACTTTTAACACAACCAATCTGATTAACGCTTGGTAATGAGTGTAAAAGTAATCGACAATAAACTGCTGACGGACCAGAAATATTAAAAAGCCAAGTGCAAACAGGAACAATCAGTTTAATGAGCCACATGACGAAACTCATCATCCGAATTCTGATGAATAGAGCACGAAACAGAAGTAGAATCAGGCCAAAGATAGAACAAGAACAATGCGGTTTCGTCAAGGACACTGGAACAAGAAATGCGATATTTATGCTTAGGATACTATCAGAAAAGATTATACAAATAAAAATGCAAAGGCATTCAACAAAGTAGGCCACAAAGAAATGTTAGAAATGCTCAACAACCTCGACATATTTGGAAAAGACATTAGAGTAATCAAAAACCTATACTGACAACAAAACGCCTACATACAGAAGGGAAATGAATTCAGCTGATATACAGAGATACAAAGGGGCGTAATACAATGATGTGTCTTTTCACCGGATCTATTCAAATTGTCCCTAGAAGTTATGATAAGATACATCATCGGTGGCCACAATCTGAACATCATCAGATACGCAGATGATACAGTGCTGATAGCAAACACGGAATGGAAACTACAAGACCTCCTAAAGAAGGTGGCTGAAAAAGTCGAAAAACAAGACTACAAATAAACTTCAAGAACACTGAATACATGGTCATAATAACAGAGGAGCCCAAAATGCCAATTACAATTGGGAGATACTAAAATCAAGCAGGTTCAAAAAGTTAAATAACTGGGAAGTGTTCTAACAGAAGATGGAAAGTGCGACACTGAGATCCGAAGGCAAATCGGCAGGCGAAGGACACATTTCAGAAACTGAGTAGAATATTGAGAGACAAGAAAATTTCGCTAGATACAAAGAATAGATTACTGGACTGCTATGTGATGTCTGTTCTTCATTATGTCAGTGAATGCCGGACAATCTCATTAAAGATGAAGAAAAAACATGAATCATCTGAAATGTGGTTTTACAGAAGGATGCTGTGAGCATCATGGATCTACCATGTGAGCAATTTTTTTGGAAAGAATGGAAACGAAAAGAAAATTAATACTGAGTATAAGGAAATTACAGCTAAAGTTCCTGTGACACGTAATGAGGAAGAAGGGCATGGAGAATCTGATACTCACAGGTCAGATAGAGAGAGACAGGGGAGAGCAACAGGTAACATACTTGACGAGCCTGAGCAAGTGGATGGCAGAGCGTGGTTTAGGTGGGGTAACAGGAAAAAAAGCGTGCTAAGAGTCAACAGGGATAGAGAGAGGTGGAGGGGTATGATCACTTACGTCAGGAAGGAACATGGCACATAGAAGAAGAATGTGAGTAAACGGAATTTATTGCAATAAGATTACATACTTGTCTATATTTCTGAGATGAGATAGTATTTACAGTATCTACATTATTCGGACTATTATCCTCATCTGTGTTGCCATTTGTACGACATTTCGGCAGTTTTACCCTCCCAACACATGGCCCAGTGGATATAGATGTTGGTTAGTTCCTGACTTGACTCTTAGAATTGTGAATACCAGAATACAGCAGTGGTGAACAAGTAACTTGTTCAGTGGTGAACAAGTAACTTGCAAGGTTAGAGGAAGAAAACTCATGATTTCCAATTGAGGAATGGAGTTCATATACCTCAGTGATCGTAATAATGTGTTCGGTTCGAAATTCCTGCACTTGAAGAAGGTCGGAGCGTACAACGGCTGAAATGTCGAATAAATAGCAACAAAGATGACGACAATAATTCGAATAATGTAAAAACTGTAAGATTACATATCATACATAAAACATAAAAGAAAAGCGATTAGCCAGAAATGATTATTAAAATGAGAATAAATGCAATGAACTAGACCGCTCTCAAGAATGAAAAGACAAAAAAAATATATTAAAATTAAAATGTTAAATGGAAATTAAAAATTTACCTGCAAAAATTGTGGAAGAGTTCGCTTTTACTTTTTAATAGTTATATATATATATATATATATATATATATATATATATATATATATATTATTTTCATTTTATTTATTTATTTTTTTTAGATAATAGATATTAAATTTATATTGTAAATAATATTTTCGTGGAAAATTATTACTTTCAGAAAATGTAATGACGTAAAGCAATCTAGGGAGATAATTCAGTATTGGGCATGTGAAACGTACACGAAAATATTAGTAAAAAAACAAAGAAATAACCAAGAAACTTTATCCCGTACCGGACCAAATCTAAAATCTAATCAGTTCGTGCCAGTCATGAGGCCAATCATCCCTGAATCCATACAGAGGGTGTTGAGATATCTTAACAAAATAGAATAAATAAGTGAAGTGGGGGTGGGGTAAATCGCATTCACAGTTAATGTGCTCAAAGCATTTGGGCAATAGATTCAAGGGAAGAATGGTTTATGAATTTGTCTTATTTGTGGTCGGCACCGAGGGTATCTTCCAGCTTATAAGGTAAACTTAATATTCCTTAGCGACGTCTGGCATGTAATTCACAACTTTAAATCCGGTTTATAATTTTATGTAATAAATCGATTATTTTTACATAGAAATATGTTATGTCGTTTTCATTCCACAATGACATGACCAGAGAATTTGCCAGAGAAATCCAGCATGACGGAAGAAGTCCAGAGAAGCTAGTCGTAACCAAATGTTCAACTATGATCAACTATGATTAATATGGTTAACATCCTCCCAACCGCATGACGCAACCTTTGTTGTACGGCGAGGATCTGATCCTGCGTTTATCTAGTCACGAGGATACCCCACTTCACTACGTTTTATATCGTCACATTTCGTTTGCTGGTGACAAAGATAAGTACGGTCAAGTGATAAAATCTTGGTGATTTTGTCATATATGTTACCGTTTTCTGGAAAGAGAAAATCTATCTATCTATCTATCTATCACTTCCTTTCTATCTATCTATCTATCTATCACTTCCTTTCTATCTATCTATCTATCTATCTATCTATCTATCTATCTATCTACTTCCTTTCTATCTATCTATCTATCTATCTATCTATCTATCTATCTATCTATCTATCTATCTATTTATCTCGTCAATTCGTCTTCTTGTTACAACGACAGGAAAATCCAGAAGAAGTCCGGAGACGTCAGTCCAAACCAAATGTCCACTTATGACCATCATTATCAGCAACATCTGTTCCCGTGTTTATCAAGTCTCGAGGTGAAGCCAACGTACTGTTGTCATATCTGGTCAGGTGACCCTGCTGTTCATCTCAGTGTTCTCGATAGGCTCCAAAGGAGAATCTGCAATGTCATAGGTCCCGATCTGGCAGCTCGACTCCAGCCACTTTCTCATCGACAGGGATGTGGCTTCCCTTTGTCTCTTCTACAAATATTTTCATGTCATCTGCTCCAACAAACCTAGGTCACTGGTGCCCCCACCACAAGAATTTACACGTGCGACCAGAGTGGCAAAAAAGGTCCCACCCATTTACAGTTAGATCAGCCAAATGAAGCCGACAATTCTACTTTTCAGTTTCTTTTCTCGCATTTCTCGCCTGTAGAACTTTATTCTGTATACTTGCTTTCCTGGCGGCTACAACCTCCATGAATGTAAATGCAATGTTAATTTACATTTCTTATCCATTTGACTCCGGTCCTTTATACATCACCCCGTTTATCTTGTTCTTTTCCTTTCTCACTCTACCTTCGCAATTGTCTTCACACCTGTGTTCTTATTTTTCTCTTTCCCTTTCCCTTTCTCTGACACCTCTTGTAACTGGTTCATCTTTCTATTCACTCTCATCCTGCCTAAAATTTTACTCTCTAATGTATCTCTACTTGCGCATCAGTAGCGGTTCCGCCTTGCTTGGGGTGAATCGATTAAAAAACGTAACCACAGTTTATATGGCCGCATTTGGTTTCCGCTGACAAGAATATGCTCGGCCAAATGGTAACCACGAAAATAGAAAAAAATCTCACGAGTTCAAATCGTCCTTCCTTCCTACCGTTTATATTGCCATAGCGCAGTATTTTCTTTTTTCTTTTTCTTTTTTTTCTTCTCATAAGAGATCAACCGTTGTTCATGCATTACATGTCTTTTTTTCACGCCACTGATGTCCAAGAGAAGAACGTAAGCCGATACTACAGGAGTTGGAAGAATGGGGTCGGATTCAACGTCGGACTGCCTTCAGGACACTAGCTCCAGATTTTATCCTCTGAAGATTCATTTCCATGATTGGTTATGGCCGCAATGTTTGATATTAGATATTTTCTTCCTTCAGAAGAAATGCTTTCCCAAACTAACATGTTTTAAACATCCGATGATCCTACGTAGACAGACGTGACGGTCGTAGATATAAACAAGTAGAATAACATAGACTAGAAATATCCGTGATTCATTCTTATATCAGTAATTGAATGAGCTCATGACAAGTTCTACAACAATAGAATATATGCAAAAATAACATCGATAAATGTTTGAGTTTAACACCTTTAACAAAATATTGCAATAATTATCATAAATATGAATCCGGATTGTTTTTTGAACAATTTCGGGGGTGCAAATTATTTCTTTTTTAAATTGACAATTTTTTAGATTTCACTGATACAGACGTTAAACACATCTATATTCCATTCTTTCTTTCATTTTCTCATGGAACCAAGCAGGGCATTTGATATATCTTTTCCGTTTTTGCACGTGATCAAAACAAACTAAGGCATTATTTACAGGGTGTCCATAAAGTTCGTGTGCACTTTTTAAACATTGTTACTTTAAAGTGCACACGAACTTTGTGGACATTCTGTATAAGGTATTAGCAGAAGACGTTAGAAACTTCTTTCTGTCTTTTTTCTTGCTTTCTTTCTTTCTTTTTTCTTTTTCTCACTGAAACAATGTCTTTTCTGTTTTTCCGCGCGATCAATATTGAATAGGCAATTATTTATCAGTTATTAACAGGTCATAAGAGTCGCGTAAACTGAAAGCAGAATTATAATAAAATAAAATAACCAGTGATACAATCTTCAACCGAAATCAAATTAGACGAATTTCTCTGGAAGATTCATTATTATAATTGTTTTTTGTTACTGCTATGATGTACCGTAAATTAATTTTGTGGCATTGTAAGTTCAGATACAGATTCACCTATTCAGCCAAAAGACCATGTTTACGAATCGAAACTATTCGGATACTAACAATTCGTTAATCTCACTTCCTGCTTATGGAACTCTATCTAGCGTCTTGCTCCACAGAATTTTGATCTTCAAAAATGTAAATGCAATGTCAATCGTCCTCTTCTGTCTTCTTAATTCTTCTTCTTTTATTATTCTCTCTCCTTAATAGTTGTTCTTTTTTTTTTTTTTTTTTTCAAACACTCTCATATCAGTAAACTTTTACATCTTAGTGGATTTATTGCTTGGTTGAAATCATTTTTCAAAATGAAAAAAATAATTATGTCCAAAGAGAGAAAAGGGGACAAATGATAAAATTGAACTACCGCTTAAAAATATAATTAAGTACGACCACATGTACATTGTTTTTAATTGTATATTCTAAAGCGGTCTTGCACTGAACAATACGTTGGATAAGAGGATTAAGAAATTCCCTTACACCCTTGATGATGATGAGAAGGATGAAAATGTCAAGAGAACTTAAAGAGGAGGTGGACTAATCAGCATATTTATAAGCGACGTCCAATCTAACACTATACTCCACTGGTGCTATAACTTTATGACTTACTACAAGGATTGGGATCTGATTTGAGATTAAGAGAACCTAATTTACTATGTAAATTTTTAAGAACGGCATTGATAACACTAAGCCGTTAGTCTGGTATTTTCTTCTCTTTAAATAGCTTCACCAACCCAATATTAGAGGCAGAAACACAAACCATTCGAGTTAGTTCTTGTCCTTAAAAGAAGAAAATCGAACACATTGATCGATGTTAGTGACCGGACATATAAAATCCCGATTTTATAAAAAGTCAATCAAACGTCGAATGTGTGTTGATCTAATAATTTTCTGGCATCTAATCTTATTTTCAAACATGTTACAGCTGACCGCTTGTCTGAAACAGGGACACGAAATTGACACACATCTGTGATTATTTTTATACGGAATAAATTACCATAGAGTTGAAGACTGTAATAGTTGTTTTTCCTAAAATAAACATTTAAAGCTAATCCTGCGTCTTACTTTACTCATTCCCTTCCACATAAACACGTTTGGCCATTTGGTCAGATGGTTCAGAAGATGGTTCAGAAGATGGTTCAGAAGATGGTTCAGAATAAGTGCTTTTCAGCATTATCTTACACACACACACACACACACTATATATATATATATATATATATATATATATATATATATATATATATATAGAACCTAATGAGTCAGACGAACCTACCTAGGTTTCTCCAAAACGGATCGTCAGGGAAAGCTGTGTTATTGAGCGCTTTTTGTTAGATGGTTACTCGTGTCGGGTTTTTTCTTTTTTCTTTGGGCTTCGTGCTAATTTCTGTCCGAACACTTTTGACAGACTTTCATGTCCTAAGCTCTTTCTTTTTTCTTTTTTAAAACCATTTTTTCCTTCGTTCAAAAGTTTTCGAGGAAGGTTTTCGAGACGAGTATAACTATATATAATGACGTGTATATATATATATATATATATATATATATGTGTGTTACGGAAAGTACGAAATGGTATTATCCGACATATTTAATTAAATCTAAATAAGGATGAGGATGTAAAGAGAACTGAAAAAGGATGTGGACTATAGGAGTCGTAGGTTCGAATCCTGCCAAAAATGAAAAAAAAAAAAGATTTCTCGAATATTCAGGCCTGTAGATATATATAAATGCACAGTTTCATTATAGAAAAACAGACTATGCACTCAAATACGAGTATCCATTTAAAATAATGTTTAACCAATATATATATTACTGTTCCGTAGCCGTCAATGGTTCTGCTCGCACAAAGTCAAAAGTCATCGTGATCGAACACTTGAGAATACTGGCCTTGTTCAAAAAGTTTATCACATCAGATTATGTATTCTCTGCCAAAAACTGTAACTAAGTTCCAGTCAGCGTAATTGCACCATAAACTACACGTTGGCTGTGATTTTGAAACAAACTCAAGTGTCCGTAACAGAGTCACCCTAGGAGAGGAACCGTTATTTAGAGAGGGTGAGATAGATAAAGTGTCGTCTAAATTACGAAAGAATGAAAATAACACTGACATCTCATTTTAACAGATATATTTATCAAAATTACACAAAAATATCTTGAAATACGAAAGAATAAATTTATTTAATAAAATCGTCATTGGCTTCAACTATGGCCCCCAGAAGGCTTCAGAATCTTCTGCGATTCTTCTAGACGGTCTCCTTGTTAAAGTTGGTAAACGCTATCATGAACCTTGAAATGGTTCATCTTTCGTGTTACAAGGAGTTTTGTTAGTATCCCGCTCAACTTTGCCCCACACATAATAATCAAGTGGTTACAGTCTGAGGAATTAGGTAGCTAGATGTACCAGGTGATGTGGTCGCAGAAATTGTCTGACAGCCATTGCTTCTGTTTGTAAGGCATGGTGCAGGGTCCTGTTGTTAGACATAGGGTCTTCCAGAAGCAACCTTTTTGACTAAGGTGAACACTACCCCCTCAAGTTATTTGATGTAGGTCTCCGCGTTGTGTTTGAAGCTCTGTGGGTAGATGAATGGAGATATAACGTTGCCATAATTAGTGATCATTTAAAATACCATGATGTTGACTGGATTCATCATCCAGCTCTTTTCGAATTCTTTTTGTTGCGCTCAGATTGACACCCAAACACTCTTCATATTCGAGATTCCGGTGCGAATGCCAAGCAGTACAGCATGTTGTTTCCAAACAGACGGTGAGTAATTGTCTCTGATATACTATGCAGCGGACAAAATCAAAAACAAGTAGCGTGCATGCTCGAAATTAAAAATATAAACTACCGACAATTTACCCATCGCAACCATTATATATTTTTTATGATAAAATATGGTTTTAAGGTGTGCTGTGTTAATCGATTTATGTGCTCAATATTATGGATAGAGCGTATGTAAATATAAAAGTGGATATCAAATTCAACATCCCTAGACGACAGTCTGTTTCGTGCTAAATGCGGGAAACTATCAAACGAAACACAACATACATATATAAACATTTGTGGCGGCACCATCAATTTATTCTAGTGTTGTGTATTTTGTAATAAAAGTCAAAAACAGAAATTCATGCGATTCATAGAAATATCTCCCAACTGTGCTAAAAACTTCTCAGCTTAAACTCATTCCTTAAAATCTGGCCAAATTACCAAACATTAGGCTTCTTTTGAAATTCTTTTCTTGGTCGGGCTGATAATTTTTGAGCACCGCACCTTTTTTCATGGATTTGCCGAAAGACTAGGTTGCCACACACACACACACATACACAAAGACACGAAAGAATAGATAACAGGGATAGTAGACATGTTTTCTCTTTGATATGCTAAAAGATGAAAGCAATTAGAAGGGAAACAGAGAGTCGGCCATATTCACCATCGCATCTGAACATCACATTTGAACATTTTGGAAACAATTGCTGCAAGTTCCTTCGCGATGATACTTTCTTTCTCTCATAACCAGGTGTGAGAAAGCTGACTTTGCAATGCTCTTCAAGATAACACCACCACCACCATCATCATCATCACCATCATCATCATCACCACCATCGTCATCATCATCATCACGTGTATGTCTCTTGAGTTGTAGATTACATCTCAGCATGCCTAACTGCTTCCCCCACCAAAGTTCTTTCCGCCATGCAATCGGCTACTCGGCTGCACCTGCTGCTTTAATCGGACGTTGATTTCGGCGGTTCGCATTTTGCTGAATCACTCTCCTTTCTCGCCCAGTCCTAATTAGTGAACCCCAAAAGACAATCCACACAACAGTCGTTTTTTTTGCTCTGTTCGTTATCACGTTTTTAATATCAGTTCAACTTGTAGACATTCTACACTGATTCTTTGCAATTAAAAAATTGATTGACAAATCATTATTATATTCTAATACTAAAAAGGTATGTTATCGTATTAATTGTAAAAAGTAGGTAAACGATTTACGAATCACATTACTCATATCATATGTGAAAAAATTACAAAATATCTATTTTGAAAATAAACATTACTTTGGTTTTCTTCTCTGTTCGGTTCTGTTACCTTAATACAGTCGAACCTCATAGTATGTGTGCACCATTGTGTGAGCATCTTGCTTTAGGAGCCGCCATTAGTAACAATTTTTGTATCGTACGACGAATAAAATTTAGTAATGCGAACAAGCGTAATACACAGTGGCGGTCGGTGATTGAGATAAAAGGAACCAACTAATTGCGTTGCTAAGTGACGTCATCGATTTCTAAGAAATAATACATTTTTTATGTTTTGTTGTTGCCAATTTTTATAACTGCACTATTTTTTATTCAAAAACTTAAAAATAGGCATTTTGGGTGGTTTTGTATGGAAGGAAAGGATTAACTGTATTTCTATTAATTTCAATGGGAAAAATTGCTTTGTAATACGAATAAACTACAATACGAGCTTGGTCTGGGAACGAATTAAACTCGTACTGCGAAGTCCTACTGTATTTCGTAATACCTATCTAACAAAAAAAAATGGAGTAATACACGGTTTTTCTGGTTATGTCAAGGATCTTCAAAGCTTTTAGGGAGTTTGGAAACTGAGTAGTCATATTGAATCACTCATATGTTACGTTTATTCATATTTTTGTCTGTATTTATTTATTTATAGGTGGCAGTGTCTTTGTCATGATAATAACAGGTCAATTAAGTTGTTGAAATAGTCTTAAATTAAAAAGACTCAGGGAAACAACAACAACAACAACAACAACAACAACAACAATAATAATAATAATAATAATAATAATAGGAAAAGGTTCCGATAGGCTCATTGAAGGGATACTTGATTACCCAAGCTTTAAAGAAATACAAAATATTGTACTCACAAGTACGGCTCACTCCTTACTTAGTGTTTATCTATGTAAAATGTATGTTATCTTAGGTTGTTGTTTTTGGTGGGTTTACTTTTTCAAAAAATGCTGAGTGGAAATGTTACGAAACTATTGTTGACCTACAGTGCAATATTTACACTAGATAATGCGCAAATGATTTGGAAAATATTTAAACAAACACTGGTATAAACATTACCCAGCATCGGTTACAGAAATCGAAGACGTTACCATTCGATAGGCTTACACTATTTTCACAGACAGTAAAATTGAAACAAATACGCCGGGCATTATTATCAAAAACCGAAAAGAAAAATTTGTTTACTAATTGATATTGGCTTGCTCAGCAGCTGTAACATAGCAATCAAGAAATTCGAAAAAATTAAAAAATATAAAGACCTGAAAATTGAAATAGAAAAAATGTGAACATCGAAAATAATAATGAATAATAACAGTGAGAGTAGTTGCTCTTAGAACAATAAAAAATGAAACACAACAACGCATTAAAAAATCTCTGGAAACCCCAGCTTAAAAGATATACAAAAACTTATATAAGTGCAACCCATACGCTACGAGGAACTTTGTCCATATAACGCTAGTAATGTTATGGAAGGTAGAGAAAAAATCATGAAATGTAGCTATAACAACACATCACTATCTGCCTTAGGTTTTCCAGCAGACTTGCTACGTAGTGTGACCATAAAAGGGAAACAGAGAGTCGGCCATATTAACCATCGCATCTGAACATCACATTTGAACATTTTGGAAACAATTGCTACAAGTTCCTTCGCGATGATTCTTTCTTTCGCTTATAACCAGGTGTGAGAAAGCTGACTTGTAAATCGAAATATGATGATCATAATAATAAGAGATACAAAGAGTAACTGGTTTAGTGCAGGAGATTTGGATACCATCAAGGAGTTAAGCGGAATAACTAAGCTCGTTGAGGGTGATATGAAAGAGTTGCTTAAAACCGAATGAGTTGAAGTTGGCAACTTGGTCGGTGTTTATGATGAAGAAGTGATTAGCGAAGCTACCGTAGAGGCGGATATTGTGGTAGAAGATGTTTACATCTGTACTTCAATATGGCAGCATTTCGTTCATGTAGCAATATAAGACGGGAACATGAATAGATAGGACAAGTGTCCCTTGGAATATTCGATAATTTGAAGGGTGAATCCGCTTTCAGTGTGGTCAGGTTTCTTGAGCTATTATTCATTTTCAATCATCGATGGATTGTTAGTTATAAGTTGAGTAAAGAGACAGCAAAGGTAAATGTCGTATTGAAGCTTGTGAAAACGGATAATATAACTGACATAATGAAGCTCCATTGCAATGCCTGGTATTTACTAGGAGAAAGGATATAAGCTAAGCAAAGTACAAAGAAGGCGAGAAGAGGATTATGGTGGAAAGAGAGGCTGGAAGGCGATATACAGAAACTAAGAAAAGACTTGAGCTGGATGTATGACACATTGGCAGGTGAAAAAAGGACAAGAATGATGAAAAAGCCTGAATTAAAAAAATCTGTACGACCAAGAACAAAAGTTTCAAAACACCAATGAAACAAATGAAAGTATAGCTTAGATGTGACAAAAGGCTAAAAGTATGGGTCACCCAGTGAGGATCGAACTCAGTCAGTTAAATGCCATACGTGAGACACGCTTGGGCGATCATGTTTCGAAAGACATATGACTGACTAGGCAGAAGATTATCCCGCAGTAGGTTGCCATTAGTTTCTGGTTGCCAGCCAAGGCTACAGAACCCCACATGTCCTGTTATTTAACCTATAACTGAAGGGAAGATATGGATTAATACATTTCCTAAGGGTATTTACTCGTAAGTGAATGCAGGGAATTCAAGTGGAATTCGAACTCAGCTCACCGATTTCTCGTTCCGAGCCGATATCCACTGCACCACAATGCACATCCGCGCTCACTACTCAGACAAGACAAACTTGCTAATCATTACAACACATTCGAGGTGCCCTAGCAACTTTC
Organism: Ascarosepion bandense; assembly: GCA_037127315.1. Taxonomy (NCBI): domain Eukaryota; kingdom Metazoa; phylum Mollusca; class Cephalopoda; order Sepiida; family Sepiidae; genus Ascarosepion; species Ascarosepion bandense. The sequence goes on along the minus strand of JBBBDQ010000296.1, from coordinate 1,854,567 downwards.
TAAGCATATCTTAAATGTGGCCTAAGGACGAAAATTTGGGTCACTCAGTGAGGATCAAACTCACTACTTAGTCGTAATTAATTTAACGATACAAACTTGCTAATTATTGCACCACATCGGGGTGCCCAAACGCCAATGAAATAGATTAGAAAAAGGACAACAGTAAAATCAGATCCCATCAAGCAATAAGACGAAGAGAAAAATGAATTCGTTAAAAATAGGCTTTTTTTCAAGAAAATGTTCTTTCAGTTCTTCGCCGGTGGCGATAGAGACTCTGACTCACGAAATCTGGAAGAATCTACAAAGTTTTGGCCAGAAATCTCGGGAGCTCCTATTGCTCACAATGATAAAAGGACCTGGGTACGAGATGTTGAAGCAGACTAAAAAAACGTACCACAACAACCAGATATTAATATTACGACTATGTTGAAGATCGTATGAGGACGATGCCAAACTAGAAATCATCTGAACCTGATGAAACTGTGGAATTTTGGCTGACATGACAGATTTAGACAAGCGTTAAATGAGTGTGGTACAAATGTGTGTGTGCCTGAATGGATCGTGGAAGGGAGAAAAACACTCATTAGAAAGCATATAACCAAAGGCTCTCATGTTGGAAATTACCGCCCTGTTGCATGCCTGAATCTCCTATAGAAACTGTTAACTGACAGAAAAAAAACTTACGAACATTTTGAGAAGCAGCCTATTACCAGATATCAGCAAAAGAGTGTGCTGAAAAAGACCTCTGGACACTAAAGACCTACTTGCTATCGATAAAGCTGTGCTTCGAAACTGTGAGCGACGGCAAATCAACATGTGTATAGCCTGGATTGATTTTAAGAAGGCTTATGATATGGTCCCCCATTTATGAGTACTGAAGTGCTTATGGATTTCGGTGTAGTCAAAAATGTCATTAGCATTGTGCAAACCAGCATGTGTTCCAGGAAGACTAAATTACACTTATGCAATCAATTCCTCGGTTCAGTCTGTAAATGAAGAGGAATATTTCAGGATAATTTTTTCTCGCTCTTTACTCTCCGTGCTGTTATATTACATTATATAGAGTTTACAGAAAGTAAAAATAGGATACATTTTGGATAAGGACAAGACGGAAAATGCCATTAGCCATCTCATTTTTATGGATGTTCTCAAACTTTTTGCCAAGTGTGAGAGTCAGATTGACTCATTGATGCAAACGGTGAGTATCTACGGTAAGGACGTTTGCATGAAACGAGGCGAAAGAGTCGCTCGTACAGGGATCAAATTACCAAAATGAGAAACCATCGATAACCTAGAGGAATCTGAATACCAATATCTTGGTATGCTAGAGTTGGATGAGAGACAAACAAAAGAAATGATTACAGAGATACACCCGAAAAAGCTTCTTCGGAAATCTGAGTTGACTATTCGTAATTTTATAACTCTCGTTAATACTGGGGCTGTATCTGTGGTATAGGATCGTGGAGAAAGTACGCGTTACCATCACCAGACAGAAAAACCCGAAAACTGCTTTTTGAGAATGATGCTCTACACCAAAAGTTAAATGTGACAATAATATGCCTCTTTACATATATAAGTAAGTAGAGGGAATGTAGGTTGTTGAACTAGAAAAATAGTGAAGAGAGACTACTAAAGTATAAGGCAAAATTCAAAGTTCTTGTAAAAATGAGCAGCGAAAACAAAGGAGAATACAGGAAGAGGGTAGTGAATGTGAAGTTAAAAGCAAGAGAGATAATGCAACTTCAGGGACAGTTTGAGAGGGACACCAAATCTATTAAGGAAGAATACAGGGCACTGTGAGAGTGGGTTTCAGTCTCTCGTTTCAGTTCTCATTTCGTCGAATCTTTTACCTTAATTGATTTGGTTTCCCTATCAAACTGCCCATGAGACGGCATTGCCTCTCTTGCTTTTAACTTTCCCTTAAGAGTACAGGGTATTGAAAAGAAGTTAAAAGTATGAAAGGCAATGCCGCTTCGTGAACAATTTGAGAGGGAAATCAAATCAATTAAGGCAAAAGATTCGTCGAAAGGTGAACTGAATCGAGAGAATGAAACCCTACTGATAGCCACCTAACACCAAGTCCTGAATACTAATTCTGTCTGGAAAAACATCTATCAACAGGTAGATTCGGGCAAGTGCAGTCTGAGTGGCATGGAGGTAAAAAGTGTCACCCATATAATTAGCACTTGTGGAATACTTGCGCAGAGGAATACAATGGCCACCCATCTACATTGGTGCCGATTTAGGGCATCTGAATTTGAACATCTTAATGTGATGTGGCATTCATCGGTTCCGAGAGACGATGGATCTGTGCCCAAAGAGTCATGCCTCAGCTGCTGATAGCAATGCGGCATATTTTAACGTTGAACAGGCCCACACGGGCCTCGATTACAACGTATACATGTGAAAACGCTCTCCTCCGATGTCCCCACGCTGTTTCTTTCCTTTGAGCACGCTTCTTCCCGGAAGCAAACTGTTTTTTCTCTCCTCACACTGGCCCTCTCCAGCGGGGGCAATCGTCGGCGACGTCTTCCCACCTCTCGATGTCCATGCCCATTGCTCTAATGTCTCTTTTGCAGACACACTTGAAGTGGAGAAGATCACACTCTTCCCCTCTTGACGGTGGACAGTTCTCCATAGAAAAGGACCTTTGAAATCCTACCACAAGTTGACTGTTGCTTTCTGTATTTTGTCGTCGCGGTGAGGCCACGCTGGAGTGTCCTCTCTAGGGCGCAGGTGTGATCAGGGCTTTATGGGCAAGGATAAGATAGACATCGCCATCGTTTAAAAGTCCTTCTCATTGATGTTGTTGTTACTGGTGACCATAATATCTTCGTCAAAGAAACTGAAAAGCTTAAAAATTACACTGAACTTCGGATTAATGTTGCCAAATTGAGGGACGTTCGGGCCACTATTGTCCCAGTTACCACTGAGAATTTTGGGTTTGTATCCCGAACCTAAAGACCAACATTGAGAAAATCAGAATAAAGTCTAGAATCACATCGCTTCAGAAGTCTGTATTGTTTAGGTCTGCAGATATTTTGCGAATGGTGCTATCTGTTTGAGGTCGTACGATGTAATGGAAAACACCCGTAATGCAAAATCTTCCGTTGAAAACAATAATCGTCTAAAAAAAGAGATAATACAAATAGTAATAATAATAATGATTGGAAAAATCTACTTAAAGAATCAGATATGAAAACCTAATAATAATAATTATTATTATTATTAGAACAACTTTAAAAAATACAGATTTTATATCAGTCAATGAATTACCATAAGTGATACGCGCTTGGCTGATCATGTCTCTTCTGAGACATGACTGACTAAGTGAAAGATTTTCCCGCAGTAGGTTGCCATCACTTTCTGCGGTAGACCACTAGCCAATCAAGGCTACAAAACTCAATCTGTCCTGCTAATCAACTCATAGCAGGAGGGAAGAGGGATGGATTTCCAAGCGACTGAAACGAATTTGACTGAAATTCGATTTTATATACGTCGCCATTTTTGACGACATAGGTAAATTAGTTTTTAATCATATTCCAGTTGAGTGGGCATCCGAACAGATTTGAAGAGACTGAACAATATGCCTTCCAGCACTGTCGAAGATTAACAAAATCAGAATGTAAATATTTTCTTTAGAGTAATTTCACTCATAAGCTAATCAAAAGTGATGAACTGAATGTGTGTTACTAGAGAGGAATGTGTTCATGGATAACAAGTTAATCGCCATGTTTTCTGGGAGAGTATCTGAATGTAAAGGTTTGAAGAAGTAGGCCAGGATCATTATTTTTACAGACAAAAATGTGCTCTCTTTAAGGCCAAAACGCTGAATCCCTGCAGTTCTAGCTAAAATCAGAATATACGCTTTTCAGATTTCGGGCTAGCATCTTTCGGGCGTTTGTGGGTCTTCTTCATCTACGCGCGTCGTGTCCCCTTCAGGAAGGATCATTACTCGCCACACATTCACTTCTTTTGTAGCGCATTGTAAATTTGTTTTTTTTTGTTTCTTCTCTAAACTTATTTATGAATGGAATTTTGTCTGCGCGCGCGTGTGTGTGTGTGTCTCTGTGTGTGTGTCCGTTACCTATAGACTCCGAAACGGCTGAACCGATTTTCTTGAAAATTTACACAGTTGTACTATAAGCGTATGCGAGTATTCTTAGCTAAGTTTTGTGTCGAGGTACCCCCGATAAATATGGAAAATCGATAATCGAAAAAATCGGGTTATAGAAGGAGCAGTCCGATTTTAATCAAATTTGACATAAAGACATAAAAAACAATATTCAGAAGTTTCAAGGTTGCAGTACTTACAATAGTGCAGAAAATCGATAATATATATATATATATATATATATAAAAGGCAAGATGTTTGCGTGTGTGTCTGTTTATCTGTCTGTATGTGCTTTATACAAATCCACAATTTTTATCCGATTCTCACCAAACTTCACACAAATATTCTTTAGGCTGAGTCTGAGCTCTAGGACCATGGATTAGTTTTAAAGCTTTCATTGCACCCGAGCAATGCCGGGCTATGCTGCTAGTCTCTCCTAAACCTTGCTCTGCCATCCCCTTTACGCAAAATCGCTAGGTAGGTCATGCGTTGTTTTTCACTCTCTCTTTTGCCTTTAATGTGAGTATCACACTTTTAAAACCCTTTTCTTTTCCCTCATAATGTGTCCGAGAATGTTCAACGTTTTATTTCAGATGTTAAGTATCAGTCAGTTAAGTGCCATACGTGATACACGCTTCGGGCGATTATGTCTCGAAAGAGACATGACTGACTGGGCAGAAGATTATCCCGCAGTAGGTTGCCATTGCTTTCTGCGGTAGACTGGTTGCCGACCAAGGCTATAGAATCCAATCTGTCCTGTTATTAAACCCATAACTTCTTTTTTTTTTAATTATATCACCCGAGCAAGGCGTTAACGCCACTGAGGTGCAGGAGGCTACGTATGAGTGAAAAGATTGGAAAAGAGAAAGCCGGAAACCACATCCTAAACAGGAAACAAGGGATAAGCATCTTCACCTGTTCAATAGACATGGGTAGAGTGTGTGCCGGGCGATAGTTTAGTCTATCTACTCCAATTGAAAAAAAGAAAAGAAAAGAGTAAAAGATTGGAATAGAGAAAGCCGGAAACCACATCCTAAACAGGAAACAAGGGATGAGCCTCTTCACCTGTTCAATAGACATGGGTAGAGTGTGTACCGGGCGATAGTTTAGTCTATCTACTCCAATTGAAAAAAAAAAAGAAAAGAGTAAAAGAATGGAATAGAGAAAGCCGGAAACCACATCCTAAACAGGAAACAAGGGATGAGCCTCTTCACCTGTTCAATAGACATGGGTAGAGTGTGTACCGGGCGATAGTTTAGTCTATCCACTCCAATTGAAAAAAAAAAAAGAAAAGAGTAAAAGATTGGAAAAGAGAAAGCCGGAAACCACATCCTAAACAGGAAACAAGGGATAAGCATCTTCACCTGTTCAATAGACATGGGTAGAGTGTGTGCCGGGCGATAGTTTAGTCTATCTACTCCAATTGAAAAAAAAAAGAAAAGAGTAAAAGATTGGAATAGAGAAAGCCGGAAACCACATCCTAAACAGGAAACAAGGGATGAGCCTCTTCACCTGTTCAATAGACATGGGTAGAGTGTGTACCGGGCGATAGTTTAGTCTATCTACTCCAATTGAAAAAAAGAAAAGAAAAGAGTAAAAGATTGGAATAGAGAAAGCCGGAAACCACATCCTAAACAGGAAACAAGGGATAAGCCTCTTCACCTGTTCAATAGACATGGGTAGAGTGTGTACCGGGCGATAGTTTAGTCTATCTACTCCAATTGAAAAAAAAAAGAAAAGAGTAAAAGATTGGAAAAGAGAAAGCCGGAAACCACATCCTAAACAGGAAACAAGGGATAAGCCTCTTCACCTGTTCAATAGACATGGGTAGAGTGTGTACCGGGCGATAGTTTAGTCTATCTACTCCAATTGAAAAAAAAAAAAAGAAAAGAGTAAAAGATTGGAAAAGAGAAAGCCGGAAACCACATCCTAAACAGGAAACAAGGGATGAGCCTCTTCACCTGTTCAATAGACATGGGTAGAGTGTGTACCGGGCGATAGTTTAGTCTATCTACTCCAATTGAAAAAAAAAAAAGAAAAGAGTAAAAGATTGGAATAGAGAAAGCCGGAAATCACATCCTAAACAGGAAACAAGGGATGAGCCTCTTCACCTGTTCAATAGACATGGGTAGAGTGTGTACCGGGCGATAGTTTAGTCTATCTACTCCAATTGAAAAAAAAAAAAGAAAAGAGTAAAAGATTGGAAAAGAGAAAGCCGGAAACCACATCCTAAACAGGAAACAAGGGATGTGCCTCTTCACCTGTTCAATAGACATGGGTAGAGTGTGTACCGGGCGATAGTTTAGTCTATCTACTCCAATTGAAAAAATAAAAGAAAAGAGTAAAAGATTGGAATAGAGAAAGCCGGAAACCACATCCTAAACAGGAAACAAGAGATGAGCCTCTTCAACTGTTCAATAGACATGGGTAGAGTGTGTACCGGGCGATAGTTTAGTCTATCTACTCCAATTGAAAAAAAAAAAAGAAAAGAGTAAAAGATTGGAAAAGAGAAAGCCGGAAACCAACATCCTAAATAGGAAACAAGGGATAAGCCTCTTCACCTGTTCAATAGACATGGGTAGAGTGTGTACCGGGCGATAGTTTAGTCTATCTACTCCAATTGAAAAAAAAAAATAATAGAGTAAAAGATTGGAAAAGAGAAAGCCGGAAACCACATCCTAAACAGGAAACAAGGGATGAGCCTCTTCACCTGTTCAATAGACATGGGTAGAGTGTGTACCGGGCGATAGTTTAGTCTATCTACTCCAATTGAAAAAAAGAAAAGAAAAGAGTAAAAGATTGGAATAGAGAAAGCCGGAAACCACATCCTAAACAGGAAACAAGGGATAAGCCTCTTCACCTGTTCAATAGACATGGGTAGAGTGTGTACCGGGCGATAGTTTAGTCTATCTACTCCAATTGAAAAAAAAAAGAAAAGAGTAAAAGATTGGAATAGAGAAAGCCGGAAACCACATCCTAAACAGGAAACAAGGGATGAGCCTCTTCACCTGTTCAATAGACATGGGTAGAGTGTGTACCGGGCGATAGTTTAGTCTATCTACTCCAATTGAAAAAAAGAAAAGAAAAGAGTAAAAGATTGGAATAGAGAAAGCCGGAAACCACATCCTAAACAGGAAACAAGGGATAAGCCTCTTCACCTGTTCAATAGACATGGGTAGAGTGTGTACCGGGCGATAGTTTAGTCTATCTACTCCAATTGAAAAAAAAAAAGAAAAGAGTAAAAGTTTGGAATAGAGAAAGCCGGAAACCACATCCTAAACAGGAAACAAGGGATGAGCCTCTTCACCTGTTCAATAGACATGGGTAGAGTGTGTACCGGGCGATAGTTTAGTCTATCTACTCCGATTGAAAAAAAAAAAAGAAAAGAGTAAAAGATTGGAAAAGAGAAAGCCGGAAACCACATCCTAAACAGGAAACAAGGGATGGGCCTCTTCACCTGTTCAATAGACATGGGTAGAGTGTGTACCGGGCGATAGTTTAGTCTATCTACTCCAATTGCAAAAAAAAAAAAAGAAAAGAGTAAAAGATTGGAAGAGAGAAAAAGGAAACCATCCTAAACAGGAAACAAGGATGAGCCTCTTCACCTGTTCAACAGACATGGGTAGAGTGTGTACCAAGGAGCAGTTTAAAGTCTATTCACCCAATTGAAAAAAGAAAAGATAAAAGATTGGAAAAGAGAAAGCTGAAAACCACATCCTAAACAGGAAACAAGGATGTGCCTCTTCACCTGTTCAATAGACATGGGTAGAGTGTACCAAGTGACAGTTTAGTTCATTCACTCCAACTGAAAAATAAAAGAAAAGAGTAAAAGATTGAATAGAAAGCTGGAAATCCACATCTCTAAACAGGAAACAAGAGATTATTCTTCAACTGTTCAATAGACATGGGTAGAGTAAACAAGTGACAGTTTAGTCTATCTACTCCAATTGAAAAAAGAAAAGAGTAAAAGATTGGAAAAGAGAAAGCGGGAAACCACATCCCAAATAGGAAACAAATAAGGGATAAGCCTCTTCACCTGTTCAATAGACATGGGTAGAGTGTGTACCGGCGTATAGTTTAGTCTATCTACCTAAATTGAAAAAAAAAAAAAAAGAAAAGAGTAAAAGATTGGAAAAGAGAAAGCCGGAACCAAGATCCCTAAACAACAGGAACAAGGGCGTCTTTCACCTGTTCAATAGACATGGGTAGAGTGTAACGGGCGTAGACAGTTAGCTTCATTTTACCCAATTGAAAATAAAAGAAAAAAGAGCAAAGATTGGAACAGAGCTGAAATCAATATCCCAAATAGAAACAAGAGACGAGCCTCTCTAACTGTTCAATAGACATGTAGAGGAACATGATAGTTTATTCATATTCACTCTGAATTTGAAAGAAAAGAGTAAAAAAAGATCAAGAGAAAGCGGGAAACCACATCTCAAATAGGAAACAAGTGACAAGCTTCTCACCTGTTCAATAGACATGGGTAGAGTGTGTATCAAGCGATAGTTTAGTCTATCTACTCCAATTGAAAAAAAAAAAAAGAAAAGAGTAAAAGATTGGAAAAGAGAAAGTTGAAAACCACATCCTAAACAGGGGAACAAGGATGTGCTCTCTTCACCTGTTCAGGGACATGGGTAGAGTGTAACGGCGATAGTTTAGTCTATCTACTCCAATTGAAAAAATAAAAGAAAAGAGTAAAGATTGAAGTAGAAAGCTGGAAACCACATCCTAAACAGGAAACAAAGATGAGCTCTTCAACTGTTCAACAGACACAGAGGTACTGGCGATAGTTTAGTTCATTCACCTAAATTGAAAAAAGAAAAAAAGAGTAAAAGATTGAAAAAGAAAGTCAAGAACCACATCCTAAACAGGAAACAAGGGATGAGCTCTTCACCTGTTCACAGATGGGTAGAGTGTGTACCCAAGGCGATAGTTTAGTCTATCTACTCCAATTGAAAAAAGAAAAAGAGTATTGGAATAGAGAATGCCGAAACCACATCCTAAACAGGAAACAAGGATAAGCCTCTTCACCTGTTCAATAGACAATGGGTAGAGTGTGTACCGGGCGATAGTTTAGTCTATCTACTCCAATTGAAAAAAAGAAAAGAAAAGAGTAAAAGATTGGAATAGGGGCGTCAGAAACCACATCCTAAACAGGAAACAAGGGATGTGCCTCTTCACCTGTTCAATAGACATGGGTAGAGCGTGTACCGGGCGATAGTTTAGTCTATCTACTCCAATTGAAAAAAAAAAAGAAAAGAGTAAAAGATTGGAATAGAGAAAGCCGGAAACCGCATCCTAAACAGGAAACAAGGGATGAGCCTCTTCACTTGTTCAATACCTTTCCCAAGAGTATTTGCACGTAAGGGAATGCAAGGAATTCTACTGAAATTCGAACTTGGCTCCCCGATTTGTCGTTTCGAATTGATATCCACTGCACCATCACGAACATGTGAAGTATAAGTGTCCTTTTTCTTTCTATTTTCTCTAAAACTTTGCTCGCGTGATCGATTCATGATATTCTTAGCTTTCGAACCCTTTATCTTGATCACTGGGGTATTGCGATCAGTGGGGTATATCAGAGTTCCGTTCAAAATTCCTATCACATGAAGAAGGCCGGAGAGTAAAACGGCCGAAACGTCATAAACATCGCAATAAAGATGAGGACAACAATCAGAACAATATAAATGTAAATACTACCTCATCTCAGAAGTATATACATATACATTCATACTGTTGTTATATTTTTTTCAATGTACCGTGTCCCTTCAGAACGTGAGTGACCATGGTTCCCCACAACTTTCAATTATTTATAGCTTTTAGTTATGTTTGCCTTTTCACTGTTCTTCCCACTCTCTGTCCTACCATCTATTTACACAAGCTTGTTGCGTAAGTTACTCACTGTCCCTCTCTCTCTCTATTGCCTTCAATATGTCGTGTGAGTGTCAAATTTGCCAATCTCTCTTTCCTCACTATGTGTCATAGGCATTTCTCTTCAAAGTATAAACGTTGTTTTCTTTTCCATTTTACTTCGGTATTACTCACATATTCATTCCATGATATTCTCAGTATAGAACTACATTTCTGTTACCTTTTCTTAATGTGTAACGAAATTGTCTAGCATTCACGACCATATAAGAGGATTGATATTACATAATAGTACAGTATTATTTTCTTTGTTTCAAACGAAACTTTCCTGATTCTTAATATTTGCTAAGACTTTGGAAGACATCTTTCACTCTCTCAATGCACCAGATATTTAACTTTTCCTACTTGCCCGGTTTTCGCATCTCCATTTCATAGTTCGCATCTTGAGACGTTCCTCTTGCTGACAAACTTCCATTCTGTGAGACAAATAATAGCAAAATATCAGTAGAATTTGTTTCATTTTGATTGAAAAATGTTGCAATTAGAGAGATTTTGATAACATAACATATCCCTCATGACAGCTCCATAGATTATTTTTATTTAACTTATCCTGATGTATAATGCATTCTTGGGAAAGATAGTGGAGTGGTTTCACTCTACGTTTTTCCAATGTGTGAAATTTGGAATTTTCATTCTCTTATTCGAGTTGCCATTCAAGGTTAGAAAACCCAATCTACCGTGATAATAAACCCATAAGCTAGATGAAAAGGGACGGATTTATCTCATTCCTAAAAGTATTATTTCTAAAGTGAACGCAACCGATTTGGCTTGCCGCATTCACTTTCTAATTTATTTTTAATAAAATAAAATAAAGGACAACATGAATATGAAATTTATCGTCGCTTTAATGTCTTATTAAAGAAATGTTTTGTTTTCCTATTTCAAAATTGAAACAATGTCTCAATGTACAGCGATATTAACGTTTTGATTCATTAAATAGAAAACTTAATAAGGAAAGAAAATTAATTATAACTAGATTTTAAAAAGAAACGTGAAGATTCAACTAATCTGTGATATCAACATAGTTTTACGACTAATGTCAAAAATAAAACAAACTTGATTCCAGTAGAAATAAAAGCCATTGACGACTAACCGAGCGTGGGAATTATCCGAAATAAAATTGATCAACTCCTGATACAAAAGAAACCCTGTCTCTCCCCGTCACTTTTTTCTCTCTGCGTATTTTTTTCTTTTTATCAAAACGAGCAGAAAAAAGGACAAACATTTTTTTCTGTATCGTATAAAACGACATGATAATGCCTTTTACTACTAAACACTATCACGTTACTTGTATAAAAACATCACTTCATGTTGAAACGAAAATGAAATTAACGACCAGTCATCAGATTGTTCGCGCCACTAAAACCTCCCCAGGTGTTGGCGTCATGGCCAATGTCTTCAGCTACAGGCGGGACGAATGTCATTTCTCATACAAAAATATCATATCCCTCGTTTCATGGTCGTAAAATCAAACTAACTTGGAGCGAGCGTTAAAAGCAATTCTCTTGTTCTTTAGTAAATCCGGAGATGACCGGGATATGGTGTTTCTAATCAAAAACAACAGTTTAAGAGAGAACAGTTATCCGAAAGAACAGGGGAAAATGCCCTGATCAATACAAACAAAAAAATGAAAAATATAAAAATGAAAAAGACATATATATATATATATATATATATATTTTTATATATATATATATTTTAATCATATCACGCTGAGCAAGGTGGTAACGCCACTGATGTGCAGGGGACAACGTAAGAGTAAGATTGGAAAAGAAAAAACCGGAAACCACATCCTAAACAGGGAACAAGGGATGAGCCTCTACACCTGTTCAATAGACGTGGGTGGAGTGTGAACCGGGCGATAGTTTAGTCTATCTACTCCAATTGAGAAAAAAAAAGAATAAAAGAATGGAAAAGAGTAAAAGATTGGAAAGAGAAAACCGGAAACCACATCCTAAACAGGTAACAAGGGATGAGCCTCTACACCTGTTCAATAGACGTGGGTGGAGTGTGAACCGGGCGATAGTTTAGTCTATCTACTCCAATTGAGAAAAAAAAAGAGTAAAAGAATGGAAAAGAGTAAAAGATTGGAAAGAGAAAACCGGAAACCACATCCTAAACAGGGAACAAGGGATGAGCCTCTACACCTGTTCAATAAACGTGGTGCTTTTTTTTTATCAGGGTGTATCGAGTAATTGCGTTTCTTCTCCGGGGCCAGTTTTTTTTCGTGGCGGGGGGGGGGGGGATTTCTCGTTGTAATAAATACGAAACTTTTTTTTATATTTGAATAATTCCCTTCAACAATATGAATTCTAATCTACCTAATCTAATCTACCTTCCTAATTAATATTTATAGACGTCATTTAAACTCAAATTTGCTGCATGTAATTCTGTCTTTTTGAAATACTGAAAATTAATTAAATATATAAAATTGATTGTCTGTCCATGTGTGTTTGTCTGAGCAAATATGCAAAATCATATGCGGTTTTAATGTTTATTAATACTGTAATATATTACCTTGACCAACAAAAATATGATTAACAAAAATATATTCCGGCCGGGGATGGTGACGGCGGAGTGTAACAACAGAGGCTTGAAAGGCGAGAGCCGATAAAGATATGATTGATATAAAATGCGGAAATCATAGACAATAGCCGACAAAGATGTGACTGACATCAAAGGCAGGAAACACAAGAAGATAACATAGGCTTGAAAGGCAATAACCGACGAAGATATGCTTGACGTCAATTAAGGGAAAACCTGGAAAAAAATGCGTAGGAGGTTTGGGCTATATAAGTGTGGGGTTTCTGTCAGAACAGAGAGAGAGAGAGAGAGAGAGAGAGAGAGAGAGAGAGAGAGAGAGAGAGAGAGAGAGAGCAGAGAACTGCTGCTTAATGACTCCTCGTCGGCTCCCTCGTATATGCGCAATCTCTTTCCGGCTGCCCACTACTCTACACCAGTATCATCACCGTCGTTTATCAGACGATCGTTGGTAGCCAGGTATAATATAACAACACATGAACACCTCGTCGTGGCGTGATGATTAGCAAGCTTGTCTCGCTAGAAAAGCCTCTTGTGCCATTTGTTGAACTTTGATTGTCGTATGAATATTAAGTGAAAAGTAAATGTTTTAATTTTTTCCGCCGTGTTTGTCTATAGTTCTGTTCAATGCATTTATCCGTATTGTTTTGTGTGAAAAACTTTATTTATTAATTGAACTTGTGGGTTGGCGTGAGAGCCCCACCATTATAGAGACTTCTCCTTAACAGACAAAACAACTCTCTCCTGTTACACTATCGGCGTGGGCAGTAGACAAAACCAAGAAGGATCCCAAATATTATGAGGTCCAAAAAGAAGTGTTCAAAGAATACACTATAGGGAACGAACTACTAAAATTTCTTTGGTATTAGAAGCAGTCGCGACTAGAACGATCTTTCTGCTGACTAGAGATGTGAAAACTCGAAAAATGATCGGCGTCAGTAAGGAAATGATAGAGGAATCTTCATATAGCCTCTAAAGTGTTGGCCAGGCGGTCAAATGCCATGTGAGGCATCTTGTCTAATGTAGAGGAAGGCAGAAACACAACAGGAAGTATCCTGACCACTATATCGGCTACAAATGGAATGCATTGGCACCCGTAAGACGAACACAACACTTCTTGGAGTACCATTAGACATTTCCGAGAACCTTTTGAAAACCCTTTTTGTTCATTATGGGCAACTAAGGGATGTCACGTCAGCAAAAAGCAAAACAGACATTGCTACCAGGGATGTCTTGGGCGTGGTGTAATGGTTAGCAAGCTTGTCTTGCTAGAACCTATTACACCTGAGTAGTGAGTTCGATGCTCACTGGGTAACCCATATTTTCGGACGTGTGCCACATTTAAGCGGCGCCTAGAAAATTAGCTACTGAGGTTGTCTTCATGAATGTAACAATGACCCGCAAGTGTATCAACGACATCCCTGATATAGTAACGTGATATAAAATTCGGGTAGTTGTGGAGGGCCACCGTCATCATTGTTGGTGTTGTGGAGCTGCGGGTCATTTCTCGAAGGTATGCTTTACCAGGAATCCGGTGCCGACACCTTAGAAACCATCCCAGCAAATAACAACTTCCAAGTGGAGTCAGAGAAGTCTGGTCAATGAATGACAACCCGTAATGAGGAAGAGACAAAAGCTGCTACCCCCAGTAGGATGTCCCACAGAGACCATAGGTACAACAGCTGGAGTAGGCAACTGCAACAGCAACTACAAACAAAGCTGCAACAACCTCTAAACTAACCTCTCTTACGAAAAAGTAACAATTCCCAAATGGGAAGGTGGTCTGTCAGGTTGACAGAAAAGCTCTCGAGAGGGACATTTCATCTCAAAAGAAAAAACCTTCTGAGGACCTTATTTAAGTGTACCCCTGTCGACTTCTTATCGACAAAGGATTCCTGGGGTATTTACTCTGATTAGAAATACGGGGGAAAACCTGAAGGTATGGGACCACTTAGCAGAAGCTGAGCACTTTTTTACAAACATT
>JBBBDQ010000296.1:1790000-1835000 GCA_037127315.1 Ascarosepion bandense | reverse complement strand
CTTGATAAGATAGGAGCTGAAGTGATTACTAAAAGGTTATAAAGGTTCCCAGCTCTAATTTATATTCAATGCTCAATACTGTTGACAAGTTATAGAATCTATAATGTGTTCATTAAAACATATTTGCCATTAATTATTCTATTTTTTTCGTCTGGACTAAAAACTTAAACTTCATTACATTAATTGCTATTCAGCAAATTGGTCTCTAAGAAAATACTTATTACTTAATGATATTGAAAATCTTCTGTGCTATCCATCATTGAGATGACACTTTAAGTTTCTTCAGTCATTTGTTAGAGATGAGTTCATTAGCTGGTTTGAATAATGAGCTGACGAAACATTGGCAAAGGTTTCGTGGCTTATTGATTAGTAAGACGCTTATTATGCTGCTCAAGGAAGATAACTCATTTATATGCAGAGCTTAAGACAATACGAAACACACGTGTCGTTATTGACAAATAATAGTTGCCTTGAATAACATCTCGAGCTGTGGGACGTTGAGAACACAATTCTCGTTTGATGAACGAGATTGATCTTTTGAAGAAAAGCGTGTAAATAATGCCGGTTATCTGATGGTCGAATTATAAAATAAGAATTGTTTCAGTTGAAAATTAAAAACAAAGAAACTTTTCGAATAGACCACTGATGAGGGAACATTTTGTGAGTTTGGAATCCAAGAAAAGGAAGCAATTCGTAATAAAATACCGGTTGTGTATTACGTTTAAGATAAGAAATTGGCATATATTTCTGAGATCTACTACACTGCTTGGTTCCACCAGGTCTGACCTTCACGGTTCGGATCCACCACAAACATAGTAGCAAAGCACCCATAGTACCTCCGTATTTCATCGGTGAGAAGTTCCATTCAAACGGTTTCTTTCCACGAATCACTGCTCTGTGAAACAGACTCCCAAGAATATGTTTCTTTGTTCCTTACAATCTTAACCTATTCCCCTCTTATCCATGTAAGTTAAACTTTAACGTAACCCTCTACCTCTGGAGGCTCCCGAGTCTTTTACAGAGTGAACCTTACTGCGAAAATTAAATTACACTATTTACATCGTTAAGACTGTTGTCCTCATCTTTATTGCCAATGCTATACATTGGAATTTTGAACTGAACTTTTCATTTATTTTACGTGTGTAGATTGTTCTAATTTTGCCTTCCATGCCTTTTTGAGATGTCTTAGTATCAGTTAAATTCACTTTCCAAGTTTTTTGTTCCTTCTACGTTTTTGTTCTCGCTCCTGTGGCCAGTGACGTGTAGAGTTTTGTTGATGTTTGGTGATATCCGACGCCAACTCTTTGATTGCATGTCCCTAAGATTCAAACATGAGGGGAACCATAGTGCCTATTCCTGAGAGATGTGAGAATGGATGACATTTTAAATATGAAATAAACAAATTATTCAAATTAGATATAAACTAATTCTTTATTTCACTCATTGATTTGATACCCCTCAACATGGCGGCCCGGGGCTGTGGCACTCTCTGTCCCCACTTCTGTACCCTGCTGGCTGTAGTCAGGTATTGAACTCACAACTGTTTCAATCAAGTCACTTTTTGATTACTCAACCAAACTTTTATCCACTGGGCCATATGTCCTTGGGATTTATAAACATAATGTCTCAGTTTTTTTTTATTTTTTTTACTGTAGCTCATATTACAATTTTTATTATTGTTGATTTCTCTAGTTATTTGTATTGCTGATTCTCATATTATATTTATGTTTATTCTTGGCCGAATTAGGAGATTAGCATATGCGCTGATATCTTAAGTTTTCATATTTTCCACTGATGTCTTCTGTCTATTATTTCAACTTCATCCTAGAGAAGACGGTGATCAACTTCCCGCTCCCAGTATATGGTCAGCCACGTCTGTTTTTTGTTTTTATTCGTGTTACGGCTTTACGAAGTTCTTACAACCTTAAGGGGATGATCTGCTTCTCCATTATATTTCTTGTTAGAGCTTCACGGCATGGCGTAAACAGTCCTTTATGCTCTATGGATGGTCTTACTCGGCAAAGATGTCTATATAGTGTTGAGCTACTCCTGAGGGTTGTCCTGATGTTATTTGTATCTTTTCCGATAAGCCTTTTACATGGGTTAAGCAGAAGTTCGGGGCGTACAGCGGCCGAAATGTCGTTATGGCCTAATGATGAGTTGCTCTCAATCCGAACAATATAAATAATGTAAGAAGTTAGTAGTGCTTCGCATCTGTTTTTTCATCATTGTATTTATCAAAACTTTACAATCGCTGTGTCCTGAGCTTTTAAAAAACGTCTTTTACACGAATTTTGTTTAGAATTCCTTATTTGATCCACTAGGATGTGCCGTTCGCATTCCTTTCACATCCAGGATCCTTTTTAGGAAATTCTTCAGAACAGTCTAATCCTTTCGCGCCACCTTCGTTCACCAAACATTCTTACATTAACACTGCTTAGAACAGAACTCAGAAATCCCATGAAGCCATATGATGTTTGCTACCAAATCCCATTTTTACAGCCTTAAACTTAATGTTAGTTCTTTTCTAATTAGACATTCCTAAACGGTATTTATACCACTGCTGGACTTACTGACTGGATTATGTCTACACTAATGTAATGATTCTTTTCAGTCATATCTGATTTCGAAATCTCTCTACGGATTATAATTTTCAAACATCCTTAACATTTATTTTTAGAAAGTGGGTAGTTTTAATCTATCGCAATTTGCGTATAAATTTGCACAGAGGTTTTGGTCTTGTTTTCAATGCGGATTTAACTCCAGACTGGCGTCTATCAAGCGTGAACGAGTCTGGAATATTGGTTTTATTTAGTAAGCTAGCAACAAAATTGATGTCATAAGAAATTGTTATACTGTTGCTAATCATTTTAAAGTAATATGACCACCTTATAAGAGTAACTGTTAAACATCACATATTCTAAAAAAGGCAAGAGCAGCCTTTTTCGATATTCCTGGGTTTAACGATAAACTACATCCTGTAACGACGCCACTTATCAAGAGATTGGCGGTTTTGAAGAGCGTAGAATCACCTCTAAATTGCTGTTGTTCCCACTTTGACCTGGGGTGGTAGCACCTGTTGGGGGTCCCAGCTACAGGCAAACAGTGAAACCGTAAACAAAAGCAAAACACTATGAAAGTATAAATACATCTTTATAGTAGAAATTCTAGTAATACATTCTTATATAAAAATGAATTACCAGAGATACATATTTCTAGTAAAATGACAGAAAATACATTTTATCTGTAGTTGAAGGCATGCAGTTGCATTCAAAATATTTAGATTTCGGCATTAAATAACCCATAGAGGTGTTGATATGCCTATAAACAAAATCAAAATCAACCAAGATTAAAAAAACCTATTCATGACATTAATCCACATAATATCTTCACTTCACTTCACTTTACTCAGTGCCAAACGTGATACACGCTTGGGCGATCATGTCCCTTTCGAGACATGACTGACTGAGCAGAAGATTATCCCGCAGTAGATTGCCATTACTTTCTGCGGTAGACTGGTTGCCGACCAAAGGCTATAGAACCCAATCTATCCTGCTATTTAACCCATAACTGGGGGAAATGGCTGATTAATACCTTTCCCAAGGGTATTTGCGCGTAAGTGAATGCAATGAATTGAACTGGAATTCGAACTCGGCTCCCCAATTTCTCGTTCCGAGCCGATATCCTATTTTAATATCTTACAATTCCTTAAATCGAACTATATTCCAAAATATAACGTCAACAAAACTACAACATGAAATACACATTGACGCTTCTAGTAATTATGTCTACACAAACATGCATACGTAAAAAGCTGAGTATCATCTACCATATATTCAATCATGAAAGCAGAATGTCATATTTTTCTAACTTCAAAACTCCCAAGAAAATTCAATTTCGGCATTAAATGACCCAAACAAGACAAAAAACAAACCTTTTTTTTTTTTTTTTTTACCTGTGGACCTCATAATTTATGGCTCATCACAAGGGAGTTCGCAATACTAAAAAGATTTCACCTATATTTTTCGTTGTACTCCATCAGCTTCTTTTCTCGCACTTCCCATCTGTGGAACTCTCTTCCGTATACTTGCTCTCCTGACGGCTACAACCTTCAGAAATTTAAATGTAATGTCAATTCCCATCTCTTATCCACTTGACTCCAGTTCTTTCCTCGTCCTTTCTACATCACCCCGTTTATCTTGGTCTTTTCTTTTATCACTCTATTTTTACAAGTGTCATCACACCCGTATTCCCATCCCTTTCTTGTCCTTTCTCGGACCCCACTCACCGTAACTGGTTCATCAGTCTCTTCGTTCTCCTTCTGCTTAAACGTTTATTCTCTCATGTAGCCCCCTGTGCATCAGTGGCGGTACTGCCTTGTTTTGGGTGAAACGTTTTAAAAAAATAAGTACCTCAGCGATTTTTACTACGGAAGGCCATATACATAAGCATATACCTTAGAAATGGCACGAAAGTTATTTTTTTAGAAAATATTTTTTATAATTAGATATTTGACGTTTTGGTAAAATATTATCACTGATGATAGTGTGATTAACACATGTCGTTGTTTATTCATTTCAAAATAAAAACATAACATTTTTTTTCTTTAGAAAAAAGTTCTTATAAATGTTTCCTGTTTCAGAAGCAAAAGATCTTCTTTATTGAACATCATGAATGGTTTTAAATGCTGATAACGTTACTTTCTCTGAAAATATACAATATTCAAGGAACATTGAACTCAATTATTGTTTATGGATGTGGTTATGTATGAGAACGAGTGAAAACAAAATTTAAAAAAAAACGTTTTTTTCCTCATGAAATTAAGACCAAACGAGTTGCATGTGGATCGCGGGTCGCAGTTTTCCCATGACTGTTCGAAAAGCTAATATTCGAATAACTTGACTGATTTGACAGCAAAAGACATAAGCAGTTTTACCGACAATGTTCAAAATCATATTCACATATATGCAAACGAAATGTTTCATATATGAAGTGATTGCTTTAATATTCTCTCGTGAAGTGTTTTTGAAATGTAAAGTTTATTTGCTTGATTTCGTAACATAATTTCATTCCAAAAGAAATGGTATAAAAACGTATTTATTTAATTCTAGATATAGTTCTATTCTCATCTGAGGCGAAGCTCTGTAACTGACCGGCACTTCAGTTGAAGTAATAGTTATGCAATATTTTAATAAAAGGTTCCGTAATTCAGTAATTTCTTAGAAATGAGTCTATAAAAAAGAAATCTGGAAACACTGATCAATTTAACAGTTTAATATGCGTACATGACTTAATATCTCGTTCAAGAATCAGAGCAATTGTTTTTTCTTAAATGTTAAATAGCGTTGCTTCTGATTATCAATATTGTATCAAAAGTGCAATTGTAGAAAGTCACTACAAAGAGGGTTTGTGCAAGAAAGTTGTTTTTCTATTATCGAAAAGATCTCAAAGTAGAGGAACATTTTCATACAATATGAAAATAACACAGGAAAAGGGGCGTTTCGCTTTTTAAAAAAAAGTTTGTCTATCTTTTTTCTTTCTTGTTTGTTTTAACTTTTGTCTATTGTATGTTGAACACAAAAGGCGTTAAACTGTACAGATACTGAGTAAACTTTGTCATATATATATATATATATATATATATATAAAAGAGAGATTGTTATCTATATATATATATATATATATATAAGCAATATTCTGTCTTTCATGCAAATTTCATTAAAAATGATAGACAGGTGCGATGGTTAAGGTTTCATATAATTTTTCATGTGATCTTATATTTTTTTTCTTTTCAGAACATAAGTTATGTGAAAAATTACTCGAATGTTTTATTTCTCCAAGCGCTTTCGACTATAATTTTAGTCATTATCAAGGATGAATTTATTTTACTTTTAACTGAATACATAAGGTGTTTATATATAATGTAAAATCATAGTTATGTATTATATTCCGAAAACAGTGAGAACATTGTTGCCATGTTCATAGACGCTACTCCAGTTGACATGAACAAAAATTTAAATAAATTTAGATACTACACAAAGATACTACAGAAAGTGTAAAACTGCTCATCTCATCGTTAAAAATAACAATGCACCTGCAAGATCTAAACTACAGAGAACCAATATTATTTGCGAATTTACATCTCCTTTAAAGAACCGGAAACCGCATCCTAAACAGGAAACAAGGGATGAGCCTCTTCACGTCTATTGAACAGGTGAAGAGGCTCATCCCTTGTTTCCTGTTTAAGATTCGGTTTCCGGTTTTCTCTTTTCCAATCTTTTCACTTTTCTTTTATTTATTTATTTATTTTCAATTGGAGTAGTTAGACTAAACTATCGCCCAGTTCACACTCCACCCACGTCTATTGAACAGGTGAAGAGGCTCATACCTTGTTTCCTGTTTAAGATTCGGTTTCCGATTTTCTCTTTTCCAAACTTTTTACTCTTTTCTTTTTTTCTTTTTTTCAATTGGAGTAGATAGACTAAACTATCGCCCGGTTCACACTCCACCCACGTCTATTGAACAGGTGAAGAGGCTCATCACTTGTGTCCTGGTTAGGATGTGGTTTCCGGCTTTCTCTTTTCCAATCTTTTTATTCTTACGTAGCCCCCTGCGCATCAGTGGCGTTATCGCCTTGCTTGGGGTGATATGATTAAAAAAAAAAAAGAACTGTGTATCTTGATCGTTCCAAATTCGTCAATAATTATATTAGAGATACTGCAACTTTTTGGCAAGTCAAGTTGCGTTACATCTCTCTGACCATAGTTCAGTTAGATCCCATTTAAACACACATGGAGACCTATCAAATTTTATCCGTAACATACTCGTTGATAATGCAAATATAAGAGCGTCATTTACACGTAAAAAGTGCTAAAATAATGGAAGCATTATTAATAAAAAAGATAAATCCAACACTTAATAATATGAACTATGAACACAGCAACAACAACAACAACAATATATATATATATATATATATATATATATATATATATATATATATATATATATTTCGATCCCGGCCAGAAGCAAGTGGATGTGTCTAAACACACTTATGGGCTGTGATTAATATATTATGCTCTTATTACGATTGAGCTCTCTAGAGAAGAAAATTAAAAAAAAAAGTTTCCACTTCTGCGATATATGCGTGACTCTTCAGAAATGAATTGAGTTCTTTCGGTGACTGGCGTGTGTATACACTGCTTATATATAACTTGCTAAATTTTGTTTCCCTTCTCTGATTCCATGGGCCTATGGCTTAGTGGGGTAGCGACTGACACCAAATCGGTCGAGTTTCGATCCCGGCCAGAAGTAAGTGGATGTGTCTAACCACACTAATGAGCTGTGATACAGCAGAACAGGCTTGTATGTGGATGACTAATATATATATATATATATATATATATATATATATCCATTAAATTTACCTGTAGAGTAGGGGCTTCGATCTCATCCCGCTAGTCGTTGTTGATGTTGTTTTCTGTTACAGGTACACTTACATTGTCCAGTTTTTTAATTCTTAATTAATTGTAATTGTTTCTCAACAGGAGTAGATAGGTTTACCTATCGTCTGGGTCACTCTCCTTCGGTTCTTTTGAACAGCAATATCCCTTGTTTCCTGTTTAGGATTGGGTTTCCGGTTCATTCTAAAGACCTTTATTTTTCTTTTACTTCCATTAGCCCCTTTGCATCCGAATCGCATTATTGCCTTGTCTTGGTTAAATTGGTTAAAAAAATAAGTTTCTAGTTACCATTCACGAGTGGCAGCCGACATGATCTTCTACTGCTGTAGCACATAGGTTCCAAGGTTCGACGCGCTGTGCGTTCAGGGGTGCTCTTCTGTATGCTTCCATTCTAAAGATTGGTTATTTGAACTACTGTTGCTTTGCTATCAGCTTGAACCAATCTAGCTATTCTCCTTCCATCAACAAGAGATATCAACTCACAGATTTGCCATTTGGACTGCGTGGGGTTTCATTCTGAAAATTCTTTTTGCAAAATAGAAATGGTTCTGCAGGAAAATTCTTGTACAGCTTTCAGTAGCTTTTAAAATACTCAGACCTACCCATTTTGCAGTAAGTACCATGCTGTATTCAAAGTCTGTTAAAATACCTTTCTTTCGCATACTGATGTCTGAAATGAAATCCAACAGGTCACCATGACCTTGTTTAAATATTCACAACTATTAAGTTGCTGCCACATCATCAGCTGATTAAAACATTTACATAAAAACCATTTGTTCATGTGTACTTAATTAAGTGGCCAGCGAGTGTGAACACGGTAGGGTCATACATTTGAACTTCTGAATCAGCAAAATAGCAAAATGTTTCCAGCCTGTAGCTCTAGTACAAACGTAAACTACACTGTTCATGATCAAGTGAATAGAAAAAAAGAAAGAAAAAAAAGCACCGGTTAAGCTCGGCATGTTCAATCCTCGGATCAGGTAGTGCAGAAATATGTACGAGCTTACTGAATAAGACAGGATGTTATCATAAAACAGTTGGCAATTACGATTACTGTATTCCCCAAGGAAAAACATCGGACGAAACAGAAGAAATGAGAAAAATAAAAAATAAAAAAATATCCCATGGGTCAAGATTTCCTTCAGAATGTTTTGAAAGTAATGGAATGCATCAGGCACTTGAGGAAGACTGTAGAGTAAAGCGATCGAAACATTATATTACAAACAACTATGAAAAAGTTTTGTAATGATCAATGTATAACTGAAGTAATGCTTTATTTCAGAAATGCAGATAAAAGCTTTAAGGCAGGGAAATATTTCCTTCGCCTGTGTTGTTATTGGAAAACGTGAAGAAACTCCTTGAAAATAACAGAATATTCGCCTATTCGTTCTTTTAATGGCTGACACGCATAATTATTTCTATGATTAAGTCAATTGTTTAGGTGGATTCACGGTCATATACTCGCTGTATCGTGATACACAACATCCATTTGTCACTTCTATGTAATATGATACAAACGTCAAACGTTTCTCTCTCATATATGCCAAGTGATAGATAGATGCCATGAAATAAACAGTACGTTGCTATAAAATAATACCCTTAAATAAAACAGTCATTTTGGTCCAGCCACTACAGTGTGGACTTGTGAGAAGGCCACATGATCAACAAAAGAAAGACATTTGCCTTTGGTTGATAGTGTAGTTCGGTTGTGTTTAGGTTTTAATGTGTCATGCGTTAATTCTAACCTAATCAACCTAATTTTCTTCTTGGTCATTGTTATATCTGCAGCACTGTTGTAATGTGATTATATATTAACGTATTTTTAAATGTCTTTCAGAATTTAAATTTAATACAAAAAGCGTTATTTAATTAAATAAATGAATTTATTGAAAAAAAGGATTGAAATATGAAAACAAAAATATTTTATTTGTAAAATCTTTTTTTAAATAGAACATTTCAGAACTCTTCTAATTCCATAACCTTCAATTTAGAGGGAAATGGTCACAGAGTTCTTGCATCCAAATCTAAGTGGTTTTTATTAAATTTGCTTTTGGTCAAAATGAAGTCAAAATCAGACAGTATTAAAAACGGAAGCTACGTTGTATAAAACTCAATCTGATTGATTGATAAACCCTTTACAAACCTAAAAATAACTTCCATTGAAATCACCCAAAAGCTTCTGGAGCTTTTTTTTGTTTATAGATGTGAGTCAGTGAAGGTTTTCCTTTGCATTGTGGGGATATAGACTGGATAGGACGATTCGGATTGTTAAGGGGCTATCTATCTTAAGGAGTAGTTTATTAAACAACCATTCATCAGCTCTATGATGTTGACTATATCTATTTACAAAAGGCCGCGCACACGACCATCTACTCATTTCTATTGTTAAACATTGTCAGGAACAACTCCTTCAAAAACCGCAAAGAAAGCCACACTCAACGACTAATAATTTTTTTCTTACATTATCCCACAGAATATTTCGGAAAATAAAGGTATCTTTTCTTCTTTAATACGCAGTTTGAGTGAAGTGTAAATAATATTTTCAACATTATACATTGAATACATCGTCTTTCATTTCGCCTTTTTCCCCTTCTTGATATGTTTCTGATATTTGGCAAAATTCTTCATATTTTGCGTTTTTAGTAATTACGAAAAATTCTGGTTCGAAGAGAAGTTTTATCAGAATGCGCTTTCTTTAATTATCTTTCTTCAATAAATAGACGAAAATAAAACCAATAAGGTTTTCTCTCTATAAACCAACGTTAGCGTTGATCCCCGAAGTGGATTGAGAACTAGGTTTTAAATATTCTCTACACAATCCGTATGTAATACCTTAGATTAGCTTAAAACCAATAAGGTTTTCTCTCTATAAACCAACGTTAGCGTTGATCCCCGAAGTGGATTGAGAACTAGGTTTTAAATATTCTCTACACAATCCGTATGTAATACCTTAGATTAGCTTTGAAATTTTGGATATGTCGTTCATCCTATTAGTTTTATTTCTCTAAAATTATGCCTGGAAGTTTTCATCATTAATTACATAACATCCGAATAACAAAAAAAAAAATCTCTATACTAAAGTACATTAGTAAATATTAATATCGAACCACTGAACCAAACCATTATCAACTGTTTCAGTTTCCTAGAAGTTATTAGATTTGAGGCACTTGCAAGATCTACAACTTACGCGGAATATAAACATCTACATACAAATTAATTTTATACTGCCCATTCCTTATGTGGAAATTAAATGATTTTAATCTTTTAAAGCACACTGGATTTTCGTAATGTTACAAAATACGTCAGCAATTATCCAAGTACTGATTTACATGGATAATTTAAGAAATAGTATAAGGCTAATTATTTGGAGAGTTGAATTACTTTGTGGGAATTAAGTGCAATTAGAAAGTTGGAAATAGAATTTATTTTAGTGCTATGTCATTATTTCCCTGTGTCCGACTGTGCGCCTGTCTGTAGAGATACGGAAGTTGCAAACAAGTTAAATAAATCGAAAAGAATATGCATTCAATTTTCATATTTTTATACGCAAAAAAATTTAATGCATAGTGAAATGCGGATACATTGAACCAATTGTCACGAAATGATTCCTGGTTTCCTTTTCTTTACTGTTTCTCTTTAATCATTTGCAAATAACTGGACCAATGATATATCTTTCGAATTAAATCTTAATGAGGGTGTATTTGGCTGACAGTTTTTTTGTTTGTTTTTTTTTTAAGAAGAAGAAGAAGAAGAAAGAAGATAGGTGGGTCTATGTATCTCAAAAGCTACTAATATACTAGGATTTTCACGCAGAACTTTTTCAATAATATTCAGAATGAGAAAAAGAAAACACTGAACGGAAATTCTGTGGGCTGAAATTTCTTATTGATGAAAGGAGAATGGCGAGTTTGGTTCAAGCTGATAGTAAGAAGATTAAAATAGTTTAAATAACCACTCTTTACAACGGAAGCATACGGAAGAGCATCTCTGTATAGTTTTATTGTTAGTTAACTTGGAAGCATGGTGGTGTAATGAATAGTGGCTCAGATTGCGAAATCAGAGAGCCCAGTTCGAATATCAGTTCAATCCGTTAAATTTATTTACGTGTTAATACACTTAGGAAAGGTATCCATTTCTTCTCCTCCAAGTTATGAGTAAAATAGTAGGACAGACTGGGTTCTATAGCCTTGGGTGGCAACCAGTCTAGAAGAAAGAAATCTCTGAATCCAAATCAGTTTGGAGAGAATTGGGTTCCGTCAGGCTGTTGTGTCGAAATAAACATAATAATCTACAGCGGCTGCATGTGGTGCTACTAAAATTCTAGTGAGTAACTGGATATCTGGATCTGGAAATAAAAAAATAAGCGTAGGCACCTCATAAAAGTAAGGACAGCTAAACAAGAAAAGAAACAATTTAATCTTTTTTTTAAGGTTTTCGGGAAAGAAAAAAAATCATCAGAAATGCGTGGGGTGAGGTTACGGTTTCTGTTTTGTAACAGGTGTGACACAGTAACCTCAAATCTTTTTTGTTGACGTTGTTTATAGTTTTTTGTTTATAGGTTTTACTCCACTTTTCCTTTGCGAGAGAAGATCCCCATGTTGATGAAGTGAAGAAAACGATACCAAAATAATTGTAATTTATATGAAAAAAATCACCGGAAAGAATATGCTAAAGAACGTTTGTATTTCTGTTAAAGTAAATAACTACCAATATTGACTGGATCTTGCTCAACCCATTAATCTACACCAAAGCATTAATACTTCTAATTCAATATTCGACGCAAGAGATGACCCTTAAACTTTGTACTTATTGGATGACGATTAAACTTCGTACTGTCTTGTCTTTTCGTTAGAAATATTTAGTTCTCAATAAGTTCATTAAAAAATATTCCTTTTTATTTACGGATTGATTGATTTGTTGACGGCTTATCAGCCTTTTGCAGCTTATTTAAAGCCAGCAACTATTTTAAGAGTGTAAAAATATTTTTTAAAAATGACAATGGTATAAAAGTATTACGAATTAACGGATAGCAGAGGAGAATAGGTGAATGCCTACCTTACCCAAGGGGATTTGCGTTTGAGTGAATATAACGAACCCAACGGGAATTGGAACTCGGCTCACGATTAACAATTCTGAGCCATTATTTGTGATACAATGGATATCGACTTTGAGAAATCGGAAAGTCGTGTTCAAATTCCAGTTGAATTCATTGCATTCACTTACCTGCAAATACCATGAATCCATCTCTTCGCCCTCCAGCTATGGGTTGAATAGCAGAAAGAAATGGCAACCTACTGCGAGAAAGCCTAGTCAGTATTGGATCGAAAGAGAGATGGTCGCCCAAGTGTGTATCACGTATGGCAATTAACTGACAGACTGATCCATTATACAACAGGCACATGAGCCATTATCCATTATAGCACCTATTATACAACCCTCACATGAACACCATTCCCCATTATAACATCTTGTATTCCCAAACGGTCACCAATCTTGGTACAGACCAGGTTTGACGTCGCTTAACATGGGTGATCATAAGAGAACATTTGCTTCAGCGTGATGTGACCGTAAACTAATATAGCTTTTGATTTCATTATGACATATGTCATTTATTTCTAAAAGAAAAATTGTTGTTGTTTTGCTATTTTTTTTAATTTTTTTTTAAATGGATGAGGTTGTAGTTGGTCCATATTTTGTAGCAGGAGGGGTGACTACTTGTTACGGCCGAGTTAGAAAGCTTTCAAAGTCAATGAACTCGACATTTTCAAACGATAGGAATTCAACACGTTTATATAAATATTATTATGAAGAAACAACATAGATCCCAAAAAAGAGAAAAAAGAAAATATATTTACGCTTGTACAGATAGGTCAAAAAGAAAAATATTTATGGGATTAGCGTAGTGTGTGTGTGTGTGTGTGTGTGTGTGTGTGTGTGTGTGTGTGTGTGTGTGTGTGTGTGTGTGTGTGTGTGTGTGTGTGTGTGTGCATGCGTGCATGCGTGCGTGTGTGTTTCACGTGGATTGCTTGAAATTAAATAGTTTAAAAAGTCACATCAGAAGAAAAGAATTTTGTTGTTGTCGCTACAACATCTCGGAACAAAAATATTTTATAGCCCTGAATAGAATGCCTCCTAGTGAGCATCCAGACAGGCAAAATGAGATAATGATCACAATGAAATTATGCTTTTCTACTTAAAATAAATGAGTAAATAAATAAAAATAAAAATGCCATTTAAATACTAAAAATATTTGTGCAACTTAGAAATAAGTTATTGCAAATAATCGGATGTTTCAAAAGTGGTTTGTTGTTTCTAATTGTAGACTTTTCACTAAACGTTGTTCCACAGTCACATATTCTTCTTCTTCTTCTTCTTCTTCTTCTATGTGCCCTGTCCTTTCAGGACGTAGGCGATCATGGCTCTCCACGTCTCCCTATCTCTGGTGGCTCTTAGTATGCTTTTTCCTATTCCACCTCGCAACCCCCGTTCTGTCATCTACCTGATCAGGCCTCTCATATATGTTATCTGCTGCCTTCCTCTGTCTCTTTTTCCTTCTATCTGGCCTGCCAGTATCAAGCCCTCCTTCCTCATTGCATGTCCCAGGAACTTCAGTTGTCTCTTCCTGATGCTCATTATTAATTTTCTTTTAGTTGCTATTCTTTCCAAGACCTCATCATTGCTCGCATGCTCGGTCCATGATATCCGCAGCATCCTTCTGTAGAACAACATTTACGCTGCTTCAAGTTTTTCCGCATCTTCGATAATATTGTCCAGCATTCACTGCCGTATTGTAGAACTGACATCACATAACAATCTAGCACTCTCTTCTTTGTTTTTTTTTTCCTGTGTTTTAGTACTTTACTCAGCTTCTGGAACGCGTCCTTCGCCATGCCAAATCGCCTTCGGATCTGTGTGTCCCACTTTCCATCCTAGGTATTTAAATTTTTTGTACTTGCTTGATTCTAGTATTCCCCACCTGTATTTGGCATTTTGGGTTGCTCTTTTTGCTGATGACCATGCATTTAGTTTTCCTACAGTTTATTTGTAGTCCTTTTTTGTCACTCTCCACAGCTACCTTCTGTAGGAGGTCTTGTAGTTTGCTTTCAGTGTCTGCAATCAGCACCGTGTCATCTGCCTACCTTATGTTGTTCAAATTTTAGCCTCCAATAACAAATCCTGGTGTAACATTTAGGGCCCTCAAAATATCCTCACTGTACAAGTTGAACAGATCCGATGAAAAGACACATCCTTGTCTTACGCCTTTTTCTATCTTTCTAAATCTGATGAAATCGTTGCCTGTCTGTATGCAGGCAGTTTGCTGCCAGTAGAGGTTCTTGATTATTCTTAGGTCTTTACCAAAAATATCGAGGCTGCCGAGCATCTCCATCAATTCTTTGTGTCTTATTTTGTCGAATGCCTTCGCATAATCAATAAAACTTAGGTACAAGTCCTTCTTCATTTGCATTGCCCTTTCGGAGAGCATCCTAATCATAAATATGGCGTTCCTTGTTCCAGTGTCTTTGACAAACCCGCACTGTTCCTGTTCTATATCTAGCATGATTCTGCTTCTTGCTCTATTCAACAGGATACTGACAATCAGTTTTGTAACGTGACTCATTAAGCTGATAGATCTGTGTAGTTCGCACTCGTTTGCACCTGGCTTCTTCGGCAGTGCTACAAATATTAACTTGCATAGGTCATCTGGTATTGTTCCACTATTATGAATTTTGTCTATTTCGGTAAATTTTTTCTATGCCGAATTCTTCCAGGGCTATCAGCAGCTCTATTACAATGCCGTCTGGACCAGCTGCTTTGTTTCTGTTCAGTTTGGCCATTGCAGCTTCTACTTCGGACTTTAATATTTCCGGTCCGTCCTCATCCTCATCCTCATTTTTGTATATATTTGGTTACTCTCTCCTATCGTGATATATACTCTTCCCGTCGCTGGAGTATTTCCTCTTTCTCCAATATTATTGTTCCATCCTAGGTTTTTATGCATCCTGTTGAGGAGTAGGTTTTTGTCCAGTCAGTTCTCTTATCTCTTACTGTATCTCTGCTTTATTGGTCCTGCTTAGTCTCTTATACCAGTTATTAAATCGAGATAATACTTAAGATTAATCAACGTTCTATATCGCAATATCTACAGTCAACAAATTATCTAAATCAACTGCTAAGAATCATTTGTATCACCTTGCTTCGTCACTTTGATATGGCATTTCTATATAAGCGGAAAAACAACTGAGTTATATATCTGTGTGTACTTTTAAACTAAACCTAGACGGGCGATGAAAAGTTAATATTTTATATCGACATAAAATATTGCTAACAATATCGAATTGCTTTCATCCAAAGGAAGTGACACTGTTTATATAGAATTAAAAGGATATTCTTTACTTCAAAACAATAAGATATAGTGAAAAGCTGTACCATTACGAAACTGACTCGAAGAGTCACGCTACAGCTCTCTTAACGGAGCTCAATTCAATCTCATTTAAACACGCACGAAGACCAATCAAACCCTATCTGGAACATAACTGTTGACAACGCAAATATCATAGCATCAACCACATGCAAAAAAGTCTTAAAATAATGGAGTACTTATTAATAAAAAAGAAAAACCAGACACTCAGTAACATCAACTACGAACACGCTAACAACTTTCTTACCATGTTCGGTACATAACACATTCCACAACTCTACATTATACATAACAGCACATACATTCTACATTCTGTTACACATAATATAAGTCATCCTCGAAAATGGCTAAAAGTATAACCGAAAGCGCTCGGATAATCAAAACATTTGAACAATTTTTATAATAATTTATGCCCTCAAAAGAAAAATAAATCATAAGATCACTTGAAAAATTACATAAAATCATAACTATGACTCTTTGTCTGTCATTTTTAATGAAACCTGCATAAAAGAGAGATTGCTGCCAATATATATATATATATATATATATATATATATATATATATATATATATTCCTGTGTGAATAACAGTTAATAATGCTCTTAAATATTTTGCTGCCTTTTTTGTTAGCAGAAGTACCCTCGTTGATTTATAATTAGTAAAGTGAAATGGTGTTATAATCACTATAGATAACGCTAGATTGCATGTTTATTTCATGACCAAACAAAAATTGTTTCGTCTTAGCTAGAAGGTTTGATACTGCATCTTCAGATAAGCCTAGAAGGATGGAATTGTGAAGTTTCTGAAAAGACGACAGAAGATAGTGAACAAAAACAGTAAAAAGATCAATATCAAGAATTTAAAAAATATCTTTTATTTTCACTTAATAAACTGAATGAACATGCTCGGTAATCCAATAAAATATTAGCTCATCAAATTACCGAACAGACAACAATCTGAACAGAATTCTTTAATAAAATTAAATTTCTTAAGTTGAAAAGTGCATAAAAAATGGATGCCAAACAAAGCGAATTGATGTCAAAGACGTTGACAAATCTTTGGCATGACAAGAGACATTTGGAAAGAAAAAGTCCGTGTCAAAACTGGATGCTATCAAAAGAGACAAATTTGATCCTGTTTGATATCTTCGATTAAAATAAAGAAAAATTACATCTTGCTGGTGTTGAATTTCGATGGAAGCGAAGATTTTGTTTATTGTTGTAAACTGGATGTAACGTTTAACGAGTTGGAAAGAGAAATCAGCAAAATGATTTTCGTTACATTCACTTTTGCTTCAGAAAAGCATGAGTCAATCTCTTCGATAAACTCTCAGCTGTGGGCTTCTCTTCTTGAGATGGTAACTAATACAGAAAAAAAGGACAGCTTTGAATTCAAAACCATCCTGAAGAGGGATGACCTCCATCAGCCTATCTTTTCCTAGACACACCACTACTATTATGACTGCAGTACATGTGGTGATTCTATGACACTAATGCGTTACGAGACTCGCAATATTACGTAGCGATCATAAATTCGTTAACATTTTCTAATTAAAAATTGAGATATTAACGAAATTAAAATTATTCTTAAATACTGGACACAAGTTCAAGCTTTTGTTTTCGAATGCTTATAATACCTGGTAGATATCTATTAAAATTAGCTTAATCTAGAAAAGCGTCAAATAGGTGCACATATTTGGCTTCGCTCATCTCGCATACATAGAAAATCGCCATTCAAAAGCCTGGTTTCAAAAACTTGGAAATATAAACTTGGAAATCTGATGAAATCAACTGTTTCCAGATTACAAAAAATACTTAATTTGCTTCATTCAACTATCGAATAAGAGTTTATGTTAAAGTTTCAAAAGTAAACAGAAGAATTTTCTTTTTTTTTTTTAATTTCAGAACACCATTTCATTATTACATTGTTTGGACTATTGTCCCCATCTTTAATGACATATTCACAGTTTCGGCCGTTGTACGCTCCGGCCTTCTTCAGCTGACTGAAATTTTGAACCGAACCCTTTATTTCTGTCACTGATGAAGATTGTTCTCGATCCATGAGTCATACAACTTGCGGATGTCTGAGTTATTGCCATTTAACTCAACTTTCTAAGTTTTTGTTCACCACTACTTTCGCCAGATATTGATCTCACGAATCTTTGAGTCAAGTCACTAACGATGAGGACAACAATCCAAACAAACTAAATAGTGTATATACCTCATCTCAGAAATATAGACACATGAATTCGTTATTCAGAAAACATCACCATTTTCACCTTATGCGTTTTGGCAATTTATTAATTCTGCTATGATCCATTACAAACATTTATGTGTGTGTGTGTGTGTGTGTGTGTGTGTGTGTGTGTGTGTGTGTGCGCGCGCGTGTGTACGTAAACACTATATCGGTCTTTATTATACAGACGGAGAAATACATAAGAACTACTGATTTCTCACGAGTAATTTTCATTGATGAATCTAGAGTTACGTTGGATTGGACTGATGGCCGGCGTAGAAGTTGTATCCTTCATGGGAAATAGTCAAGCAATACGAGAAAATGAAACATTTATTTATATATTTAGCACGAATTGTTGGAAATAAAATTAAAGAGTTGATAATGGCTGATGACGTCAAAATAAATGCAGAGAATTATTCTAGCTTCTTGGACAAAATGTTTCTTTTTCAATTGTACATCGACAAATATAAGTGTTAATAATATATTATAGAAAAGAATACTGATTCACCTGTCATCCACCGTTCAAAAAAGTTTTAAAAACTCCAGATTAATGGAATGGTCCCTAGTATCTCCAACAGAAAACTTAAGGTTCATCATTAAGAGCGATATGCGAAAATGGAAAATATTTTAAGATCTATTCTATGCTAGTGATTTCCAAACGGTACGGCGTGTCTAATAGGGTGAGGCTGAAGAGGATAGCATGTGAGACGGAATGATTAAACGACAATCAAGATTTAAAAACAATTTCAAAAAATTTATATTCTAAAAATAAATATGATTTCAGAATTTAAAATATTATAGTATAAATAGCTATAAATAATTATTGATCGATATTAAGATTGTGATATTTTTGTAGTATATCAATTGTAAAGAACATATTAACTAGGGTCCGCAAATTGGAGGAGATAGTTATCAATTATAATATTCTGACTTTTATTCGTGTTACCTCCCTTTAATCCTCTCTCTGTTCTTTTTTTTTTTTTTTTTTTTTTTTTTTTTTTGAGGTACGTTCAAGTTTTCATTCTGAAAATGCGGCCTGGAGAAAGAAAGGTTGGGAATTCTATGATCTATGCGTAATGACTATAAATTATTGAAAAGTAATGTTAAAATTGAAAAGGTATCAAAGTTTACAAAATTAATGAATTAAAGATAACAGTAAGAATAGTACAGAATATAAAGAATCCTATATTTACTGTTAAAATAATAATTTATTCGGGTATATAGGATATTAAGTTAAACTAATACATGTTTCTATGGTCTGTATCTTTTGGGTATATTTATAAATGCTTGTGTTGCACTAATTTGCATAATAAAACCTGACACCCACAAAACAAGTTGTTATCAGCATAACAGATTAATCTTATAAAATGAAAATCACAGTATATATTCCTCATATAAATTTAAGTACATCTTGAAGATTTTACAAACATCGATTAGTTAATAAAGTTTTTATAGTGAAAACATTGACTTGCATGATAAAATATAACATGTATGCTTATGTATTTTTTTTTCATGTGGCTATGTATGTATGTAAATGCTTCAATTTTGTATACGTTTATGACATTTGTGTTTACAATGTCGGTTAATGCAAACGTGTTTGTTGGCTTTCATTGTTTTCTCGTTAGCCCCAGACCCCATCTTCATCTTTCGCGTGGGTGGTGGTCATCTCGATTTGGGGCTAAGTGTGTTCAATTGGCACTTTTGATTTATGAATATTCAAAATATATGTGATCAATAGATGTCAGCGTTCTTCCATACCCCCCACTTCGACAATAAGATGGAGGTCACATTTGCCTCGCGAACTAACTTCTGCCAAAGACGCATCATAGTTACCCTGGTCTCACCTAAAGAGGTCGGAAATCTACTACAAGTCGAAAGAAAAAAAAGGTGATTTAAGTAGAAAAAAAGTGCATTGAATTTATAAGCAAGACTTCTGAAGAGGCGTCTTCTTTCCGTTTCTCTTTCAGTTCACTTTGGAAGCCCGCGAGGTCAGCTTGAGTAACGGACATTTACTTAAAAACCTTTCTTGCATTTGCGAGAAGAGAAAGGAATTTAAAAATGTTACCTACTCATCATTCAGTTGTCTCAATCCTTCATCAGCATAAAAAGTTGTTTTCTATGTTTTTACATAAATTTGGTCTTAGGAGAAAAATAGATAAAAGTGTTTCGGGATGAACATTGATGACGTGGAAGAAGTCCGAGCCTATTGACTGGCACTCTATTCCGGACTGGATTCTTCCATCAAATCCGCATCTGTCATTTGGAAATGGAGATGGTGATAACAGCGAACATAAAATAACATGCACACATTGTTATCACTTCTTATAATTATAGCCTGGCATTTCGCTTTCACTTGATCGACTGTAAAGGAAAGGTTTTTGATGAATTATGTGCAAAAAGAAAGATAAGCGACAATCATAACAAAATTGTTAAAAAGTCGAAAAAGATTTCGTGTTGATGCAGTCGTCGCGTTGAACGATCGTGTAACCTGCTTTTTGCGTTATTAAATTTGTTTTCCGTAAGGAAGTGCTTCTTCTTTTGTGGGACGTTTTAGGCAAAGTAATTCCGAGAAAATAGAAATAGAGTGCTTTAACCGGTCAAAGTAAGACGAAAATATTGCATTATACTCTTGCAATAATTCACATACACATACAAACACGCACAAATACATTTATTATACACATTAGTTTAGCTTTTTGGGGTCATCTCGGCCATTGGAGATTTTCGAGGTCAACCTGTATTTTGTCAATGACAAATCGTCAAAAAATTATTATAAATATGATTTTTAATCAATATAATTCGTGAAACAATAAAAGTCTGTAAGTTTAGTGAAGATTAACTGCTTTTATAATAACTAGAATCAATTTAAACGCATGCCGTCCTGACGTCATTTTAAATTAACGACTTCTTTTTACGTATATTTAAATTTTAATTATAAACTATAATTTTTTTTAAAGTGAATTTTTCAAATTGTAAAAGTTTTCATGGTTTCATCTGAATTAAAAAAAAATACTAGCTTTAAGCAAAATGATTAACATATATGGAAAAAGAGACAATAGTTTAATCTTCTCTTTCCCGTATATTGTGTCTCTTTGACGTTCCAAGTTTGGTAAATTATTTTAAGTAATGAACGTATACTTCTTACACCCTTGTGCAATTAAAACAACTGCTTTAATTTCCTTTCTTTCAACATATAGTCAGTTTTAGACTCACTGGAGTTACAGGGTGTAATCGATTTCTACTTTTACCTCAGACAAGATCATTTATAGTGGTGCGCAGTAATATGGATCTATTTTCGAGGTGTATGAGGAAATTTGTTTGGCCTTGAAAAATATTGCGTCATCCGTGATGGTTATCACGTCCAGACACTATTGTCTCGACTGTCGATTATTTGTGCTACGGCCATTGTCTGCGATCGACGTTGTTCCAAGGAAGCATATGAAAATTGTAACGCTGCATCAACACACTGGCAAGCCTTACAGAGAGGTCACGGATATTGTTTGTGTCTGCCATTTTACTGTCAGCCGTGTCATCAAGACGAATAAACAAACTGGTTCCATTAGCCCAAAACGTAAAGGAAAATGCAATCGAAAGAGAAAAACAACGCCAAAAGACAACGTATACGTGATCAGCAAAAGCGTGAAAGATCCTAGGAAGATTATTCGTTTTGTTTCAATCAATTTGCTCACTGGTGTAAGTTCTACGAATTTCGTAACTGTTGTCATTATTAATTTTGACTAGTTTTTCCTTTATCTTAATCTTTATTATCATAACACTCATACCGTTTCACATTTCGTCCTGACTATGCCGAGGAACTACATCGAGCAGCATAGCATCTAATAAGGAGATTGGATGCTTTGAGGAACGTGGAATCACCTCTTCATTGCTTTTATTTCTAGGTTCAAATTTGCCCAGGGCAACTATGGATTTTTATAGCAAAATTACAATCAATGCAACACTAAAAATATAAAAATATATTTTTATAGTAAAATTATTAACAATACATTTTATGATCTACGAATTATACATCTAAAAAAGAAAACAGAACAGTACACTTAATGTATAGAATTACGTACAAAATATCTATTAGTTAAATGCATAAAAGTACTTACAAAATATTTAGATTTTGGCGTAGAGATTAATATGTCGCTAAGCAAAATCAGCCAAGCAACCGTTTTACATTCTCTTGACCGTTACAATTAGGATTATTTTTTAATACATTTGAACGACGCCTGCTTGTTGGGTTCTGTTGCTTAATCAATAAAGTGATATCTAGTTTGTGTTAGTAATACTGGAGGCGAATTCAAATCCCATTGAAGATAAATTATTCTTTTATCCAATTGATTGCCGTATAATACGTTGCGATAAAATTCTATTCACTGTTTCTCTCTGCCCATCTTGCCTTCGGTAAGTTCTGTGAGTGTCAAATTCACCAAGCTCCCTTTTCTCATCATAAGAATTATATATATATATTTGTGGAAGTAAACCAATTTGAGCGCAAATCGATATTTACAAACTCTTTACATATAGCATAAACACTTTATTGGTTATGATCTCTATATAGAACGTAATAGAATTAAATAAAACGCTTTACAGAAGTGAATTTAACGCTAATCATCTCTTAACAGAACGTGAGCCAAAAATAGCAAAATACGAAACAGTGTTCTAATGATAAGCATTCGTATGGTGATGTGCTGAAAAACTCTCACTCCAATCCTCTTCACAAAATCTGATTTAATGGCCAATTCTTTTCAGAGTTGAAACTGTGGCAGAACCAATATAAGGCGAGCGTGTCAACCCCGCGACCTTTTGTATGTGTGAAAACAGCAGAGGCAATGAGGAGACGAAGACGAAAATTGAGTTTCAATGTCAATTTCATTGTGATAGAATCGACGAGTAAACAGTAAGAAATCGGAAAAGGCTGCAACGTCGTCAACGTCTTATATGAAAGACTCAGGTTGGAAAGTGAATGTCTAGCAGGATCGATACAGGCTGGAACATTGTTGTCGGTCGGCAGGAGCGTCGTCAGTGTCTGGCGTAAACGGCATAGGCTGGAACGTCATCGGCCAGCAGAAACGTTGCATGTACAGCTCAGGAGGGAAAGTCGCCGTTGCTCGGCAAGAATGGTATGGTGCAAGCGTCTGGCAGGAACAGCGCAGACTCGAACGTTGAGGTCTTCTCGGCTGCAATAGAACGTAGTCCGATAGAACAGGTTCGGTTGCGGCCTAGCATGTGTACATAACCAGGCAGCTGGGCAAGCTAGCACGTGTGAGCTGCAGCCGTAGGCTGACTCGTGTTTTGCTTCCTATGAAGGATTCAAGCGCGGTTAAATAGGATCGCTGCGAAAGCCACACAATTGAACTTGAACAGTCGCCGTCTTCTTTGCCGGATCGACCACGAGTAACGGGATCTCAAGCGGACTAGACCGTTCCACTGTATCTTTTTCATGTGCCGTGTTCTTTCCAACTTGAAGCAGAGTAAAACCTAAAGCGAGACCAGGACTAAAACATAATGCCCTCCAAGAAACAACCGCGGGAGGTGACCGGAGAGCGGTAAGTGAGTATCTGAGAATAGATACTACACTTTGATCCTACTACCCGGGCCAGGGAGAGTATATTTACTCATCCTCCCCCATTGAGGCGAGATATGACACAAGGTCGGCTTTTAAAAATCGAGACCACGGGCGCGAACGCACGGGTAACTGGCCAAAGATTACCCAGCCCCCGCCTACGCGGTAACTGAGCCCGAAGCTTGTCATAGCTTGTCATTGCTTGTCAAAACTGGTCATTGCTTTCAGACCACCGGCGAGCAGGAGGTGAGTATCTGAGAACAGATACTATACTTTGATCCTGACCAACGGTCTGCTGATTTTCTAAGCGTAATTAAGATGTAGCACAAGGCTGAAAGTATGGGACACCCAGTGAGAATCGAGATAGACTAAACTATCGCCCGGTTCACACTCCACCCACGTCTGTTGAACAGGTGAAGAGGCTCATCCTTTGTTTCCTGTTTAGGATGCGGTTTCCGGTTTTCTCTTTTCCAATCTTTTCACTCCTATGTAGCCCCCTGCACATCAGTGGCGTTACCGCCTTGCTCAGGAGAATATGATTTAAAAAAAACTAACTACTCAATTATAATGATTCTAGCAAGACATGCTTGCTAACCATTACACCACCTCGAGGTGCCCTAACGGGCCGCAGTGAGCAATTTCTGCAAAAGTGACACTGATAATGTGGGTTCAGTAATCAGCAACATATCCTTTTGTTAAAAGTCATAACAAGTAGGAGCAGTGGGCTGCGTCAAAACAAAATTCTAATCAAAGGTGCGCTAACAAGCACACGAACGCTTGTATACATTTTAATTACATTGCGATCAGGGTGCTACATATTAAAAGTGAGTGATGAGTAAATCGAAAGTTCAAAATGGGGAGCTAAATCAGATATTATGTTTTAAAGTTTTTATTATGTTTTATGTTCACAGATTCTATATTTTTAGTCTGATCCTCTCATAAAAAAAACTTTTTACATATATTTTCATAATTATTTTTTATTTTAAATACACATTTTTGGTACTTATCGCTTGTACTTATTTTCTGGTATGACGCGTATAGACTTTTCCGCGTGTAATATTTATATAACGTTTCTGAAGATAATGTTTCGTTTTTGATTCATTTCGAAAATTAGGAAGACATAAGTAGATCCATTTTCATAGCACTGCCCAAGAAGCAAACAAATGTGAACTCCACTGGACAATCAGCCTAATAAGCCATATAACAAAACTTATCATCCGAATTCTGATGAATGGAGCTCGCAGCAGAATTAGAACAAAGACAAAACTAGAACAGTGCAGTGGAACACTGGAACAAGGAATGCAATATTTATGCCCAGAATGATGAAAAAACAATACAAATATAGAAGGGTATGTACCCGTGTTTTATAGATTATTCAAAAAGCATACTGATAAAAGCGCTTGATAAATTATGTCAAAAAGAACTTTTGGAATTGCTAGCTAAACTTGACATACTTGGAAAGGTTATTAGAAAAATCAAGAACTTATATTAGCAACAAATCACCTGCATAGAGATAAAAAAAAAAAAAGTTCAGTAAATATAAAAAAAAATGTTGTAAGACAAGGATTTAATCAACATAAAAGAGTGCTGGACTGCTATGTGATATCTGTCTTTCTGTGTGGCAGTAAATGTTGGACAATCTCCACAAGGATGAAGGAGAGGCCTGTGGCAGCAGAAATGTAGTTCTGCAGAAGGATGCTGAGTATATCATAGACTGAGCACGTGATTAACGATGAGGTGATGTGGTGGAGAGGATGCAGATGAGAAGAAAACTCATACTTAACATCAGGAACAGACAGCTGAGGTTCCTGGGATATGTAATGAGGAAAGAGGACCTGGAGAATCTAATATCACTGGGCGGATAGAAAGAAAGAGAGATAGAGAAAACCAGCGAGAGAAATACTGGATAGGCTTGAGCAAATGGATAGCGGAGTGACGTTTTAGAGAGATACAGTGAGGTGACTCAAAGAAAATCAGAAGTCCTGACATGATTTATTATTGGCAAACACAATCTTAACAACATAAGATATGCAGATGACACAGCGTTGTTAGCAGACACAGAAAGGAAACTACGGGAATTCATAAAGAATGTAATGAATGTAAGCGAAAAAGAAAGAGCTAAATATCAATTGCAAAAAGGTAAAACACTTTGGTGCTAGTAAATAGTACATGCCCATCATGTAAATTACAAATTGGCGATACCAAAAAAAAAAAAAAAATACAACAATTCAAATATCTGGGAAGTTTTTTAATAGAGAATGGAAAGTACGACTTTGAAATCCAAAAGCTCTTTTGGATCGCGAAAGATACCTTCATAAGCTAAGAAAAATATTAAGAAACAGAAAAATTTTGTTACAAACAGAGAAAAAATACCGAATTGTTATGTCATATCAGTCCTTTTATATGTCAGTGAATATTGGAAAATCTACTGACAGAGGAAAAAGAAACTTAAAGCAATAGAAATATGGTTCTACAGAAGGAATGACATGAGCCGAATATATGTGAGCAACGACGAAGTTTTAGAAAATATGGAAACTAAAAAGATATATATACTTAACTTCAGGAAGACACAGTTGAAATTTCTAGGGATTATAATGCGGAAACGGGGCTTGGAGAAGTTGATACTCACAGGGCAGATTGAAGGCAAGAACAGAAGAAATCGACGAATAATTTATCTAGCCAGTTTGTGTAGATGGATGACGGAACAGGGTTTAGGAGCGATAAGAAAAGGACAAATATATTAAAGGCCACATAGGATAGGAAATTGTGGAAAGCTATGATCGCCATCATCCTGGATGGACTCGGTATATTGAAGAAGGAGAACAAGAATGTCAGTAATAATTTAAAAATTAATACAGCTAAACTCCCGTGGTATTCTCATAGATTAAAAGATAATAGGACACATTTAGTCCTGTTTAGTTCTCAATTTCAGTAAAAACTAGAGGGTGGAAGCCCCATATAGCATTGTTTATGTATTAGATAAACTGTTAAAACAGTTAACAATTTCAATAATTTTTTTCATAGATGCCAATCAGTTTAATAAAATATAATCGTCGTTATTCTTAAAAATTATGGGCGTTAATAACATTCTACTGTAATTCCAGAATTGATACATCTCACCTATTTTTATTCTCCCTACATTTTATGAAGCAATACTTAAATTTCCATATTTAAACATTTACTCTGTGAATGATTGCAGTTTTGACAAATGTTAAGTTTACAGCTTAGTTGTAATTTGTGCATTTTCCGTCTCACCGGTCAGACGACTTTTATAGTCTCGCACAGTTTTCTCTTAACATTGAGCTACATAAATAAATCAATCTAAATTGAACAAAGGAATGTTTTTTACTGATTCTTTACCCCGTGCAAGACCCGTGAGACACTCAACGTAGAGGGCTACGGATTGAGGTTGTTGTACGGGAAAAAGGTAAAAACTACAGTTTAAGAGGACATGTAAGAAAGATATTGATTAACCAGAGACTTAAAAAGGTTAAGATTTTTGTGATCGGAGAAGCATCCTCAGGTGAGCATGTCTTTCTTGGAAGGAAGCTGTCTGAATGGAACTTCCTCCTTACTAAATGATTGCGAAGGGAATGGAGGTGATTCGTTCCAGTGTACAGGACATGGCAGCTTAGTCTTGGGTGTGACAATAAACTACAAGATGAGATTGGAGAAGCGTAGAACCACCTTTCAATTGCTGTTGCCCAAAATTTCACCCTGACTCTGGGTGGTAGCAGCTATTAGGATCCCAGCAATGGACAAAAGGTGAACCCCCAAGGAAAAACAAAATACTATGAAAATATACAGTAGTAGAGTTGTGATGACTCTCTTTTCTTCAGTGTTTAAAAATTGGCGAGCAGGTGTGAAATCTAATTTTTGACCAATAGAAAACGAGATTGGCTGCGAGCTGAAGAAAAGATCAAGGCAAAATTTAGCAAACCTGTGTGAAATATATTCTGACCAATACAAAAAGAGGTCTACTTAAAAACTGAGAAAAAGTAACAAGTCCATGACAAATCGTTTTTTTTTTATATAAACAGAGAAAGAAAGTTGAATGAAGAAGAGAGAAGGGAGGAGAGAACAGTGATTTGACTCGTCTCAATGTAGCAGTAAATTTTCAAGGTTGCTGACCGGTCACAAATAACTCGCTGACCGGTCACAAATATCTCGCTAACCCACATTCGCACTCTCTCAATTTCTCTCTTGTGCTACTTTCTTTGTTTCTATTTCTTTCTCGTCACCTACTCGCCGTCTAC
Source organism: Ascarosepion bandense (assembly GCA_037127315.1). Classification (NCBI taxonomy): domain Eukaryota; kingdom Metazoa; phylum Mollusca; class Cephalopoda; order Sepiida; family Sepiidae; genus Ascarosepion; species Ascarosepion bandense. The sequence goes on along the minus strand of JBBBDQ010000296.1, from coordinate 1,807,058 downwards.
ACCAGAAAGAGAGGAACAAAGACTTTAGTTGATAAATGGTGCAAAACATAGACTTAACCTTTTTATTTACAAATCACATTTCGCTTATTTAAACGAACTCTGAATTTTTTAAACTCTTTATTGCTCTAACTTTCTCTTAGGACCTTTTCACAGTTTAACTTATTTACACAAACAAGACAGATTTATCTTTTCAACCTTCTGATAATTTTAAATTGTGGGGAGTTCGGTTGTGTTTGGCACAAGGTCAATTTGATAAACATAACCGAACTCCCTACAGAATCACCAACAGTACATTTTATTCGTAGTTTAAGTTATACAATTGTGTTAAAAATATTAAAATATTTAGTTGAAGCCATAAAATGGTGTTAAAAAAAATTTATATTTCGGCATTAAATAACACATTTTGGTTGATAAGTCTCTAAACAAAATCTAGCAAGCAACATGACGAGTGTTAACTGTGAAGTTCAAGGCTAATTTAATTATAAGGTAGCTCATAAGAACATTTACCATGCATATGCATTCGTATACAGGACAGAGGTTAAAGAGTAGAAAATAATTCATCACCCGCAAGGCTGTGTGGATGCTTCTGAATTCTCTCAGCCCCGATAGAGCAGTCGTGTTTAGATAGGGTAATGGAGAAGGAGTCAGGTAACTACTGATGCGGTATAAGGAACTTACCTTTTATTCAGGATCTTCGGCTATGGTTCGTATATATGAAATCTACTTAGGGTCTGGAGTGAACATGTCCCAAAAGACGTTCAACGCAAGAAGCCTACTTGAGAGGGTAATCATTTATCATGTTAGATGAAAGTTCAGGGTTTGCTGGAAAATCGTTAGCTTGTAATTGAAAATTCAGAAATAACCTCCAAAATATTCCTGCGTAATTCCATATCAAATCACATCGTGCTATTTTTTTTTTTTTGTGTGTGGAAATCGATGAAAATAACCATTTTGGGTTCATTTATAAGAAAGAGGATAAAATATCAATAAAATATTAGGAACATTTAAAAAGTTCAATCTTTGAACCAAGAATTCTTGGTGCAAACTATATTATTCTGTATGACATGCCTTTTAAGGATCAAAGGGTTAGTAATAAAATTTCTCTTAGCCTAAATATGTTTTTGAGGCCTTGTTTACTTATTGACCCTTTAGGTCTTAAGTTAAATTTCTCTATCAAGAGGGATCTCAAGTTAAGTCTACTTAAGTAGTCGCTAGTATATCAATTAACAATGATGTGTGAAAATTTTAAAGTAGGAAATAGTGGGTAATAAATTTGTTCATTTCAATTTTTTTAGCTTAATATAGAAGAGGATAAAAATATACCAGTAAGAAAAAGCAAGGTTTGGCATGTGATTTCTTTAAATTGATTTCTTTGGATGATTTTTGATTTCTTTTAAATTACTTTCTTTGAGACATTTTTTAACAGTTTTCTACTTCTGAGTTATTTACTCTGATGTGATTGAAGAATTTCTACTGGTATTTAATTGTCGTAGAACTCGCCATGAGCTTTTTCAATCATTAATTTAAGAATTTAGATCCACCAGAAACTTAAAATTGGAAAACCGTGAAATTTTCATGGATATTTCTAGTATCCTAAAAGTTTTTATTTATTTATTATTTTTCCAGTATAAACATGAAAACCGGGCGGAATTGTACGACATTACCACCACCTGTAAATTTGTTGATTATAATTCTTTTTTCTTTTTTTTTTTTCCTTTTTTTCTGTGTATTCTTACCGATTAGTACATAAAGTTTCCGATTTTCAAAAAGATTTGGAAAAAATTCAATATTTAAAGATTTTTAGGAAGTGCTCAGTTTCTCATACAACGTTTTACTAAATCGATCGTTCCTTTTGGAAACATTCGCTTTGACTTGTTGCCCTTTTTTTCTTTTTTTTTCTTTTTTTTTTTTCCAAAACTTGTAGGAAATTAATGAAAAACATCGTTCCGGAATTATGTTTTTATTCAATTTTTTTTTAGAATAGGAATTATTTTAAAGATTCTCTGTCATTTTTTTTTTTTTATGTTTTACATGTCATATTTTTCATTCCAAATGTTTTACAACAGGAATTATTTTAAAGAAACTCTGTCCAAAACTTTTTTTAATGTTTCAAATAACTTATTTTTCATTGATATAAAGTAGGGATAATTAAAATTTTTTCATGCGTTTGTCGCTCTACAAATTGTAAGCTTCTCTATACATGGTCTCAGCGACATCAAAGCGACCCCAACGCGAGTGTTTCCGAAATGGAGGATCTATTTACTATAAGGTTGTATGAGAAACTGAGCACCCCACCTAAAAATCTTAATTAATTTTTTACAATTTTTTTTTTTTTTTTTGATAATCGGAAAGCTTAGGGTCTAAATCGATGACATTGCACTTAAAAAAGTAAAAAGAATATGATGATCAACATATTTACAGGTGGTGGTAATGTCGTACAGGTCCGCCGAAAACTGATCTCTCCTGCTGAAAAAGATGAAGTGGCGAACCGAAACATTCATATTTTAAAGATAAACGCATGATCTTAATGATTTCCCATTAAAAATATTAAAGACGTTTTCTCAAGAATCACTGAGGGCGAAATAAATCGGGGAAATGATTTGATAGGAGAATGATTTTTTTATTTTATGTACAAGACCTAAGAGCCACTTGGGGTGGAAGGTTAAAGAGTAAGAGGTACAGTTCATGGGGATATGTGGTGGGGATAACGGTTGACCGTATTTGCTAATAAGAAAAAAGAAATAAAAGTAAACAGTACATATCCGTCAGTGTTTGCTATATTTCCTAGGCATGATCGTCAGAGTCTCAGAAAGAGCATCATATTGTAGCATATGGAAAACATGTAAAGAATGGTCCCTTTGTACACATTCGCCTATCGTCCAGACACACGCGCAGGGTGGAGTTTATAACAGACGATTATCCTAGACTCTCCGCCGTTTACGCTGGCGACGTCGGCTAGTAAGATCTCTAACTACCAACCACGGTGTACTTGTGTGGGAACTAAAAACGAGAAAAATTCGTAACAAGTTGTGAGTATTAAAAAGTCATTTGAGATGAGAAAGATAAGTATGTTGGTAGAAATGTAAGCAAGAGGCAGCCTCACCCAGTCGAGGTGCTTAGGTGACCGGCTACTGTGTAGCTGCCCTGTAGTTTAAGTAAGTGGATAGCTTCGTGTACGGCTCGTGGCGTTCACTACCTGACTGCATTGGCGCAAAACGAGGGTGGGTATCTAAACGAAGAGATACACGAGGGTGTTTCACCCCTACTTGTGAACCGTCAAAGGTCAGGATAAAAGTAAAAGCAACATTTTTTCTTTCATCTCCTAAAGATACTAGAATTTTTGTATTTTTACAAAGTCTAGTTGTAAAAATACAATATATATATATATATATATATATATATATATATATATTGTATTTTTACAATATATATATATATATATATCAGTATGACCTCATGAAAGGCCGTAAAGCCACTAAGACACAAAAGGTTAAACGGTTTGGAGCATTAATGATGAACGAGAAGATAAAAGAGTAACCAGAAGGACAGTAGACAGCGATTGACATTGCATTTAAATTTTTGTAGATTAAAGTTGGCTAGAAAGCATAGAACCGAAGGAAAAAAGAAACTGTTAACCTAGAAATTACGGCTACATTTAGCCACCTCAACTGTAAACTGATGAGACTCCAGTCTAGTATTGCGCCTAAATTCATAAAATCTATGTACCAAAGCGAAGAGCTCACTCGAACAATTAGCATGAAAATATTTATAGAAAAGACACAGGGAGGCAACCTTACGACGGTGGGAAAGTGACTGAAGCCGAGCCGCCAGATCAGGAACAATAATACTGCTGATTTATCAAAGAGCTCAAGGTGAATAGCAAGGACACTGGAACATATGTGGCAGGAATATTCTAAGCATGGATGAAACGTAGACTTAGAGATATTAAGATATATTCTGGAGAATACATATGTGTGTGTGTGTGTGTGTGTGTGTGTGTGTGTGTGTGTGTGTAAAAAAGAAAAGGAAAACTTTTCTTAACAACGCGTTTCGGCCCTTGGTAGACTTTATCGGAGTAAAAGTAGAGGTTTTATTTATTTATACACAGAAGTAACGTGGAGAAACAATATCGTTATGTTTTTCAATTTTAAATTTAAGAACGTTCTAAAATATGCCACATTGGCTACATCACTCGACCTTCGACCTTTTTACCCTAAAAAACGAGCAATGATGGTCGAAAGTACACGGAACATTACACGTAAATGTTCCGTGTACTTTCGACAAGTGTATTTAAAAGATGTGACACCAGGAGAAACTTACCGAAAGGTTTTACAGGCATCCTTTTTTCGTGCTTATATATAGGCAGGAAACCAAGTCATGGCCGTCAGACAATTTCTGCGACTACATCACCCCTTACATCTGGCCACTTAACTTCTCAGACTGCAACCCCACTGATTATGTGTGGGGCGCAGTTGAGCGAATAAATAAATTTGCTCTTTATTATTTCAAGATATTTTTGAGTAATTTAGGTAAATATATCTGTTAAAATAAAATATCACTGTCATTTTCTTTTCTTTTTTGCGTAATTCAGGTGACAATTTATCCTTCGCACTCTGTAGTTAGATAGATAGATAGATAGATAGATAGATAGATAGATAGATAGATAGATAGATATGTGCGTGTAAATAAAATACATGTATACAATTTTATGTATGTCTTTAGCAGTATTTACATAAAAAATGCCCTGTTTTTTTGGGGGGTGGTATTTTTACAAGTTTCTAATTCTTAACAATTTTAAAAGAAATATTTTATTCAAATTTTTGCAAATGCGATTTTACTCATTTTTTATTGTACGTAAACGTAAAAATATGTCAGCTTAGGTGCCTCGTTTTCAACACAAACAATAAAATGTGTCTTGTATGCACACAATGGTATTAAAATAAAAGCGATACTTCATCATCAACAAATTCGTACAACAAAACAAATAGAGAAGGCATTATTACAGCATCTTTCTTCACTCGAATAATTTTATTATTTCTACACCCTAGTTTTCTATTTCGATGTGTTTGCAGATATTTCTAAAGAATTAATGAGTAAATTGTAGCAGAGTCAGGCACACAAACCTGAAATGGTTTATATTTCTTTCCGTTTCTAACTGGTGGCTCTCCTGTGCCTAATAATTCGGGAGGTGTGGTCTTATAATTAGGCTTTTAAACATTTCTTGCGAATTATTAATTTGGTCAGGTCAAAATAGGTGTAACCACCTAAAGCCTGTTTTAAAGCATAAGACGAAATGTCAGCATGTAGTATAACAATTTTAAATTGCAAGAGTCGTAGTAAGTGGATCAGTCAGTCAGTTAATTGCCATACGTGATACACGCTTGGGCGATAATGTCTCTTTTGAGACATGACTTACAAGGCAGATTTTTCCAGCAGTAAGTTGCTATTACTTTCTGTGTTAGACCAGCAGCCAGCCAGTCAAGAACTCAATCTGCCCTGCTATTCAACCCATGGCTGGAGGGAGAAGAGATGGATTAATGCATATCTCAACGGTATTTGTACGTAAGTGAATGAAACGAATTCGACTGGGATTCGAAATCGGATCTTCAGTTTTTCATTCCATTAAAGTGGAAGTTGATCTTTACTCGACTTATTAAGCAAGGGAGAGCACCCATCAAATAATGTTACTTATATTTTGACTTTTTTTGTACTAATTATGACCTTATACAAGGACCAAGAGCCACTCAAGGTAGAGGTTACTGAAGGAGGATGTTGTATGAACGTTAGTATTAAGTAATGTAGTTTGTGTGTATATCTGGGAAAGATAGCAAATTTGGAGAGTTATAGATGATTAATGACGCAAGCACATGTAAGTCACTCATGCAGAACAGACATACGCATATACATTACATACCCACATGCAAATTCACACTCAGTCAATATGTACCGACCAGAGAGTCAACTCTAATGTAGGTTTCGAGATATTCTTGTTAGTAATAATTAAGCTATCACGGAACACGATTAAGTTATGTACCGAGCACTGGGTCCTGTGCCGAACACTATATTTCTTTCTGGTAACAAACCTTGGATAACAAGAAAAGAGTATAAGCCAAAACGTGCAGCCTTTGAAAACATTTTAATCGTTCCTTCTATATTTAGACTAAATATATTTTCTAATAAATATGCTGAGTGTCGCCAAATAAATGACATTATTTTGTAGTCTAATAAAAAAAACTAATTTTCTTTCAAATGGTCTCAAATTTTAACAAAAAATTAAGTTGAATGCTTAATCTTTTCTTTTGTTTTTTTTGGGGGTTGGGGGGGGTGAAGAATGACATTCACTAGAACTGAAAAGGTATTTTTTTGTGTCAGATTATGTTCGAACACAGTCAAAGAAGAGTGTGCAGAGTGCATTTTCGAGAAAATTCAACAACAATGCACCAACTTGAAAGCAGATTTGGACATGACACAAAATATTCAAAGAAGGCGGCTCTCTGTGCCGGACAAAGGGATCTGGACGTCTACCAATATCGGAAGATATCGTCAATCAGGTTCGGAAAATACTCGAGCGAAGTACCAGAAAGTCTATAAGAAGAGCATCCATGGAAACCCAGATTCCTTGCACGAGACTTTGGCGCGTAGTAAGGAAACGCTTGCGAATAACACCTTATAAGCTGCAGATCATTCAAGCCCTAAACACAGATGATCGTGAAAAACTCAAGCCATTCTGTTGTAATGCAAGAAAAACTTGAAAATGAAGAGTTTTCGTTTTTAGTGATAAATCCACTTTTTTTATATAAATAGCAAAGTCAACAAGTATAATGTTCGCATTTGGGAGAAAGGAAATCCCTTTGCGACAATTGAGCACATGAGGGACTCACCGAAAGTGAATGTATTCTGCGTTTGAGCAGTGGACGATAATAATGACACAGGTGAAAAAATAGTAAAAATTAGCACAAGTCATAAACAGATTCTTTAAACAGCTACTAGTGTTTAATTTTAAGCTATTTAAATTTCATATCAGAGGACAGTTGTTGTTTGATTGTTTACTTCTGGTTCAATTGTCCGGCAACCGTCAAGTACACACCGTTAATCTCAGTGGCTTTACCACGGCCACATCATGGAAGTCATATTAAGTAATAAAAGAAAAGTGACGATTTGCTTCCAAGGATACATATATACAAAACAGATTATAAGATCAACAAAATCAGATTGGAGATTTTTTCATTTCTTTTTTTTTTCCATTTGTGCCATTATTTAATTTTGTTTGCTTGAGACATGATATTCACAATTTAAATGATGTCAATTTTCTTTTGGGGGACACTCTGTACTTTTAATAGACAAATAATTTAGATTAGAAATGTTATCATTTTAACGTCAGCGAAGCGACAATGTATTGAACTAGTAAAAGTTAAACGCATTTATTTTTTTACTTGTAACAAAATATATAAAAACAAAAGAAATGGGTGATATTTGGTTCAAATGATTAATAATTTTTTTAAGTTTCTGAAAGAAAATTATTATTCCAGCCTTTCCTTCTTGTTTTACTTAACGATTCTCTTATCTATTTGTTATCATACGCCTTGCTAGGGTTGAAACCGTAGAACGCTCAACTGTTACGTTGCCATTATAATACAAAAAAAAAACTGTCAGTTGTGCGCATGCGCGTTTAAATTGTGCTAGGCACTCGGTAGTATGCACGAACCCCAGGAATCGTCACCCTAGGTTATAATTCCTCTTTGGGAAGGGACCAAGGCTAGTGCTTGAGAAGTTCCCAAAATGAGTGTAGGGGAGTTATAAGGCTGAGTATAAAATATAAATCCCTTAACATTTTTATATTAAAAATACTCGAAAAAATGAGAAACAGCAAGACATTAGTATTATTTATTATCTGCTTGTTATGTGGTGTTCGAGACACGCGAGACAGTAATACTAAGTCACAATTTTGATTTGGAGCCAAATGAAGATCAAGTATGGATCGGAATCTAACAGAAGGATACGATAAAGAATAAACAAAGTCTATACAGTCTTCCCGTATTATATTTTTTGCTTTTTTTAGAGATGTGTGTAATCAGTGTCCATATAATTTAGTTGGAAAAATACAAGTTCCTGTCGTTTTCTTACCTCGAATTTTTGTTGAGTGCTAAAATACCACTATTTTTGGCCTGTAAAAAAAAAGGAGATGACATTTTCGTTAACGCAAGTGTTAAAGACCTGTCAGTGTGAACTGCTTGTCCGACCGCGGAAATGTCATGTGTGTTGTTTGTGCGGATGAGAAAAGTGGGGTCGAGTCTTATTGGTACAGAATGAGTGAATTAATGACAATTATAATTGTTATAATTATTTCATTATAATTATTATTTATAGACGCGACACCGTTCAGTATAATTAATTTTTAGTATATATTTCTTTATGGAAACTATAAGAGGAAATACCGAGATGGCTTGAGCAGTTTTTGTCCATGTACGCGTGCGTTGTGGTGTAATAAATATCGGCTCGGAATAAGAAATCTGAGAGCCGAGTTCGAGTTCCAGTTAAATTCCTTTCATTCACATACGCACAAATATCCTTAGGAAAGTTTTTAATCCATCTCGTTTCTCTTCAGCTATGGGTTAAATAGTTCTATAGAATAGTTCTATAGCCTTGGTTCTATAGCATTGGTTGGCAACAGGTCTACCGCAGAAAGTATTGGCAACCTACTGTGGGAAAATCTTCTGCCTAGTCAGTCATGTATCGTTAGAGACATGATCGCCTAAGCGTGTATCACGTATGACAAATAACTGACTGATCTGGATAAAAAAAAAAGATTGAATAGTAGGACAGGTTAGGTTCTACAGCTTTGGTTGGCAACCGGTCTACCTCAGAAAGAAATAGCACCTTTCTGTGGGAAAATCTTCTGCCTAGTCAGTCATGTATCGTTAGAGACATGATCGCCTAAGCGTGTATCACGTATGGCAAATAACTGACTGATCTGGATAAAAAAAAAGATTGAATAGTAGGACAGGTTAGGTTCTACAGCTTTGGTTGGCAACCGGTCTACCTCAGAAAGAAATAGCACCTTTCTGTGAGAAAATCTTCTGCCTAGTCAGTCATGTCTCGAAAGATTCATGATCGCCCAATATTATAGGACGTATGGCACTTAACTGAAAGCGTCAACAGCGATTTAGCTAAGGAAGCTGTGGAGGGATATGATCGCCCAAGCGTGTATCACGTATGGCAATTAACTGACTGACTGACGCGTGAACAACTAGACAATTTTAAATTTGATCTTGTGTCATATTCCGCTTTAGTGTTCAATCCCTACAAGTATCCAAAGACCTTGATACAGAGAATCCACCCGAGAAGTGAAGAATTTGTCTATCATGTAGAGGCAGATATTGGCTTACCATAACTGCCTAGCATCAAACCAGACCGGTTTTTAGTTTATATTATAAATTTAGGTTCTTGTATAATACAGTATTTTCTTAACGCCATGCCTCTTTAGTTTAGCCGAACACTTTTTAAATCATATTTTTCACGTAAAGAAACTAACTCCCAAAACTTTTTAGTGGATTTCACTTGGTCAAACAACTTATGGCAATTCAAGCCAGTGCTGAGTTTACAAAGTAGTAGCCCTTTTAATGTTCTTTTATTCATTAAACTTTTTTCTTGAGAACAAATGCTATCGAAAACACTCTTTCAATAAGTGTAGAAGTGCCCGGTAAGCAAAAATGAACTCTATAACCTTCCTGGGGTTAGGTACAAAAATATTTCAGTTTTTGAAGTGGTTGAAATGTTCTAGCCATTTTTTTCATTTTCTTCACAGCTTACTTCTTTTGCTTTCCACTTGACACATTTCGATGACCAAAATGCTCGCAGTTAAGTAGGCGGGGCAAACCACTAAAATTCATCCTTACCGAACATCATTTGCACCTCTACATCCCTAAGAAAATGATGTGAACTCTATTTAATGTTTAAACTGTTATTGACGCACCACGCGGACTTAAAACCCACACCCAATCAAAACATTCTGGTGACGGACGAATTTTTTCCAAACAAATCTTCAACGTTGATTTCAGTATTTCCAAGCGTTTTTTTTATTAATTTTTTTTTCATGTCGCATTATGTCGTACCCCACGAAAACACTGTTTTCAATTCAAACAAGGTATTCCTTACGACCGAGGTTATTTTTCCCGCAACTCAAGATGAAGCAATTAGAAAAACTCTTGTAAATTCAGACGAGCATTCTTCTTCTAACATACAGATTATTGGTTGTATCAACTGGAATAAAGTAATTATCTCGTCTTTCTATTCATCTATTTATTAAATCCCACAGTACAGTAAGGCTACTTGCAGTAGCTTTCTTTTTTTTCTCTCTCTCCTCTATGATTAACTACTGCGCCTCTGAGGTGAAACAACCTGACCTTCACCGTGCATAAATATATTGGATAGTACACAACATATGCCATATTAATTCCACCACTAGCATTAACAAGATTTAGGAACATATCATAAAAGTATGTTCTAACAAACTAATCAGTAAAATGCTACTGACAAGCAATAATTACATTCAGTGTGTGCAGTTATAGAAAAGAGGCAACTATTGTTGAATACATAAAAGGAATTTAGCATATCTTTAACTTTGTAGGGGCCTCGGCTATGTTTGTCAAATTGGCCTTGTGCCAAACACAACCGAAGTCCCCACAATTTAAAATATCGGAAGGTTGAAGGTTGGATTTTGGAATGTGGAAGGATAGAATATTTTGTCTTGTATGTTAAAGTAAAATTTTATTAACTAAACAGAATAACAAATTTGCAAGAAGAAAATGTTCAAAAAGAAAATTGTACGTAGATGTTCTAAAGAAATGGTAATAAGGAGTTAAATGAACCCAGAGCTTATAGTTGATAGTAGCATAATGTGTGTATGTAGAAAGATTAACAGGTTACTAATAAAGTCTGTGTTCCCTTTTTTTATGGCCGGCGAAAAAGTGAAAAGGAAGGTAAAGCAATAAAATAAAATTTTACTTCGCGGACTTTCGTTTCTAGGAGTCAGTTGAGTATCTTCTTGTTTTTTTTTTTTTGACGGCGTGTGAGGGAAGACAAAGAAAAGAAAATTAAAAGGAGGAAGAATGAATGTATGTCAACGAGGCATGACGGGGCCGGCGTCTTGAAATTTATTTTGTTACATATTAGCGTGTCATCTCTATGCTCATTTGACTCTCTGAATTGGCCGGTCAAGAGACGTGGTTAAGTAGTGGAATCTAGTCATGTGGCCGGTTCGAACAGCATACCCATTTTCTAGGTGTTAAGAAAATTTCACCGGAGTCATAGATCAATTTGCTATTTCCTATCCAATCAGAATCCAGAATCTTAATTTTCACACTGACTTGTGAAATTTGCCTTAGTCTGGGTTTTCCAGAATGTTTTCAGTCATTCTGATCCATTTTTTTGGGTGTGCAATTTCACTTTTTTGCGTTTTCATTTAATTGTTGGATGATATAGGATTTGTATCCTATAACTTTGAACGATACTGCCATTGCTACTCGTTGCTTTGATAGTAAAAAAATGTTTAAAACAAATATTTACTTGCTTTGAACTACAAAAATCCATATATGCTTATAAACATATATCAATTTATATCAACATTGCCTACAATTGCGTGCAAAACTTTTGAGGCATCTTAGGAAATTATTTACATTTATTTATTTTATCATCAAACTGAGATTGATTAGCAATATGCAATTCTCAGTACATTTTATGATCTTTGAGGGCCAGAAAACAAGTTTCTGCATTTTCTTTAATGCTTTGTGGTGGATGATAGAGTATCTTGGCCATAACAATGCTAAAAAAAAAAAAAAAAAAATAACAAGAAAACGCTATGCAAAAAACTGCACGACAAGTCCAAAACGATTTTTTTTTTAATTTTTGCTGAAAGTGATTTTTATTATTACCGAAAGTATTAGGTTGTTACAAAAATAATGGCTGCTTGAAGTGTTATTTTTCGAAAAATCATTTTAACATAGTATTTACGGTATATATTGGGTGAATTTTAGCACATATATTAATGACGGGTGTGCGTTGTGGTGCAGTGGATATAGACTCTGAACAAGAAATCGGGGAGCCGAGTTCGAATTCTAGTTGAATTCCTTGCATTCACTTACGCGCAAATACCCGACTCTTAATAATCCGTCTCTTCCCTCCAGTTTTGGGTTAAATAAAATGACAGATTGGGTTCTGTATACTTGGCTGACAGCCAGTCTACCCCAGAAAGTAATGGCAACCTACTGCGGGATAATCTACCTCGTCAGTCATGTTTCTTTTGAAACATGATCGCCCAACCGTGTATCCAGTCTGGCACTTAACTGACTGACTGATTAATTAATGTGTACTCTTTAATAATGTTTAACTGTTTTCAGACAGAAATATTCTTAAAGCATAGAAGCACTTTATTATGAACATAACAAAACATAATCTTCGTTTACTTTTCTTGCATAAGTTCAGACTTGGAAACAGTGCCTCCCAAAATTCTGCTAATATCAACAGAGCATTCAAAGATGGATCCACAAGTGATCAGACAGTATGAAGGTGGTTCCAGAATTTCCGTACTGGTGATGATAGCCTTGAAGATGATGAAGGCAGAGGACGGTCATGCTATCTTGACAACGAACAATTGCAAGCAGTTGTTGAGCAAATCCCACATCAAAGTGTCAGAGAAATGATTTAGATGCTTGGTGTCAGCACTGCAAGTCTCACGCCATTAGCAGATTATTGGCAATCTCAATAAATTGGTTCCTTATGATCTCAATGAAAATCAAAAACTTCTGCGTAGCACCAATGATCCATTTCTTGACTGAATAGTCTTTTTGTGATGAAAAGTGGATCCTTTATGATAATCGTAAACGATCAGGTCAATGGCTTGATCATGATAAGTCCCCCAAACATTTCCCAAAGTCAAAGTTGAAGCAGCAAAAGATTTTGGCGACTGTCTAGTAGGCTGCAATTAGTGTTATCCACTACAGCTTTCTGGAAAGCAATCAGAGCATTAATGCAGAGCTTTGCTTCAATCAATTTATAGAAATGCATGCACGTTTTTCAAAAAATTAAACCCGCATAGATAAATCGACGTGGTCAAATTCTGCTCTACGATAATGCTCTACGATAATGCGCGGACACACGTTGCAAAACCTCAGACTTGGGATAGGGGAGTTTACTATATCTTTCATATTTTCTTGATTTTTCACCCACTGATTATCATTTTCAAGTACTTAAGCACGTTTTAAATTGTAAAACTTTTACGCCCAAACCAGAGGTGGAATCAGCTTTCAAAGATTTCGTTGTATCACAGCCAACAACATTTCATCAGCGAGGGAAAATAATCTCGTCGATCGATGGCAGAGGTCTATAGATGATCAAGTCTCGTACTTTGACTAATTTCAACATTTCTACAGTTAGTTTTTCAAGAATACAATTATGCTTTGTAACAACCTAATACAAAAAAAAAAGTAAGTAATTAGCATTTACTGTCTTTGTTTGGAAAGATTGCATCAATTTAGTGTGTCAATGAATCGAACAAAGTCCAGACTTTTTCATTGTAAAACGTTTTCTACACTTATTGGTAGTAATCCCAAAATTCTTGGAGATTGCCTGTTTTTTTGTTGGAGTATTTGTTTCTTCAGTTCCAGCCACAATGGTTCAATTATATCGACATCAAAACTTTGTGTTGGCAAGTCTTCCAAAAGTTGAACATTTTTCATCAAACAAGAAACCTTTTTGTTGCACATGTTGTGTTGTAAGGAACAATATCATGCTGATAAATTTCATCATCTTGATAGTCTGGCATTATTAGATTAGATTAGACTGCAGTAAATTAATATAGTTTTCGTTGTTTATGTTTCCATCAGATTTTACCGATATTTTTTTGTTTTTTAGCCACTATCACCCCACAGAAGGCCACTAGAAGACAAGGGGCAACAGAGTTTAAAAGAATTAGGAACAGAGACAGTAATGATGAGAAGGAAATAATCAAGAGGACAGGTAGCAAATGACGTTGCATGAAAGTACAATTGAAGCTAACCTACTTCATAATACAACTGCTTTAAAGTCCTCTTTTACTATTAATATCAACTGTTTTCCCTATCTAGAATATAATGTGATGACTCTAGTCTACAGAATGGAAAGATGAATGATATAACATTAACATTATAACATTAACATTAATCAAATTTTCACAGAATCAATATTAAATTGAGGCCTGTAGATTGCACACATAATACAACAGTGGTTGATCAGAAACATGATACATATCCAATCCTTTTGACTAAAATCAATCGGCGTCCAAAAGTCAGGACTATTAATGTGTAAAACCACGGAATCGAATAAAGCCAAGAGCTACCGAATGCACATAAGAAAATTCTGCGGACGTGTGACATATCAGGTTTCATAATATCCATGCTTATCATCTGAAGTAATATTTCCCAACCTTTTTCAAACATCGCCTCCTTTGAGTAAAAAAACTTTTTTGTCAATGCCCTCTGTCAAATTAAATTTCGAATATAATATTTAATTCATCTTTCATAGCACAATGACACTTACAGGTATTAGTGCAACAATATATTTAATATTGTTTTCATTTCTGTTATAAATGCTAATGATTAAAATACTAATTTGATATCTTATCTCAATGTTTTCAATGCAATAATTGACTTTGATGTTTACTGGTTATGGCTCTTACTCTAGGTTTCATGATACTCAGAAGTAATCGTAGATCTTCTCGTTGTGTAATTTGCAGGGTTTTTGTTTGTTTGTTTGTTTGTTTGTTTGTTTGTTTGTTTGTTTGTTAGGAAATTGGAAAAGCAATGAAGAAAAGATTGATAGCATCCCACAACTTTAGGGGCTGTTAAAAATTCATTTTTTAGCCAATATTGAATAATATTTTAAAATTTGAATAAAATGTATAAATTCCCACCTCCTGCCTGAGTATTTTCACCGCCATCCAAATGAAATAAAAATTCCCAGTTCCCCTTTTCAACATAAAAATACCACAAATGGGTGGTAGCTCATACTTTGGGAAACACTGTTTTACTGATACAATAATATACAGTTTATTACATGGAAAGAGAGTGGGGTATAATTGAACCTGGGAGGAGTATTTTATAACGTAACCCAACTAACCAAGTATAGAACAGCCTAACCTGGAATAATATATAGGCTATACCCTGGGCTGTTACATCAGGACATTCCAACACAATTCAAAGGTAACCAGAATAAATTAATTAATTGGGCTCGGAACTGACGTGTATGCGTTTATAGAATTTCTACCTTAATTTCTAGGATAAGGAATTACAGTTTATAGCAATGTTCCCTTGGGTGTCTATCGATACGAAAAAACTTCAGGAATATAGATTGTTTTTCGTCGAACTCGTTCTGGCACCGTTCAGTTATTGTTAGCCCTGTAACCACCGAGTCTAAATCTGTATTCAGGAAATTAACTCAATGACACGACTCGGTGATTCAAACGTTGTGTAATCATCAGGTGCATATTACAAACTGAACGTTTAATGGATTTTAATTTAAGTTCATGCGATGTTCATGGGAGCCAAATATAAAATTAGGATACTGCTTTTTCATAACAAAAGTAAAATTTACATAGACAAAGACTACATAGAGATAAAAGAAATTAAAAGTAAAATTATGAAATTAAAATTTTAAAATAAAGAAAATATTAAAATGCAGGGAGATAAAAATCAAAGAGGTGTAATTGAGAAAGAAAGAAAGAAAGAAAGAAAGAAAGAAAGAAAGAGAATGAGGAAGAAAGTGGGAAATGTATAAAGGAATATATATCAATCAAGGTCAAAGAATTTAAGTAAGTATTTTTTCTATGGCAGCATGTGATCATTGAGTTGCTTTTTTGTTAAGTAGATTAGAGTTATTTATATGTTTTAAGATAACAAGATTTTCTAAGAAGCATAAATTACATCTGTCTTCTTTTCCAATGCGACGATATTCCAGGTAATAATTGGGTTCTTATTATTGTGTTTTAATTTCTAATAATACATGGAAAAAGCAGTGCTTTTGCTGTATTTACTGTTGTTTAAAGACAACATGTGGTTGGTAAGAGGAAGTTCTACATGTTAGCGGTCGATCCAAAGTAAAATTTAATATCATCATCATCCGAATGAATGTGCGCTCTATAAACAATACTTTCGGACATACACTGGTCATTCAATGGACAGGTCTTATTTTTTCGGCAGTTGCAATTATTTTTTAGAAAGCTCATTATCATCAGTAGAAGGATAACTGATATTATTCAGGTGGGCCAAGTATATATTTGATATCATGTTATTATGTTGTTAAATATGTTCTTAACGCAACTATAACTGACTTTAACATTATGACATATGCATAAAATAAACAAGTTTGAATTACTTTCGGTTACAAATTGGTTTCTATTTAATTTTTCTGTTAACCAACGTTGTCTCAGTTTAGGATTGAATGAATGAGTGTCTGAGTATGGTATTCGCCTTATGAAAAGCGAACTTGAATTGCTTGCAGGCATCCTTAACCTAGAGAGGATTCTCGTTGAATGGCCTCTCAATACATATTCACATCTTTTTAAGCAGCAACCGTTGTCAATTACCGATGTTTTTTGTAAATTTATTTAAGTTTTAGCTTCAAAAGTACAATTTTCAAAAGAAATCTTAGATTACAGTCGACAGTGACAAATTTATGAAATTATTTCGACGGATTTCTTACTAATCTTAAATGATTGGTCGTAATCGCATTTCGGAGTTGAAAAACATCTTTTAATTCTAACGAGTGAAATAATTATTTTTCCAGCAACAGCAGCAGCAGCAACAGCAGCAGCAGCAACAGCAGCAGCAGTTGGACGACAGCTGCTTTGCCATGTTTTTTGTTGATTGTTGGATTCATCTCTACACGTATTTAATTCCTGTGACATTATTTGTATGATGTATGAATGGAAATGATTTTTGTTATTAGATGCCATGTACGATTCGTTGATAGGTTGGTTACCCATGGTTTCATTGTTCCATTCCCTTTTTTTACTAACTCCGTCGGTTC